>CM062818.1:1587787549-1588387549 GCA_031772625.1 Pinus tabuliformis
TACCGAGCGGGAGGGGCTCACTCCCCATATTGGGTGGATACAATAATAATCCTAAGGATTCAAGTTAGAAGTTTCAAGGAAGATAATGAGAGACTAGTGAGATTTGAAGAGAAACAAGCTAAGATAAATGCAGTGATCCTGCAATGTCTTGTTGACTTACATAGACATAGGCGACATTGGATGAGGGCTAGCTGGAGAAATAGGATGATTCTTCAAGGGTCACAAGAGAAAACAAATGGGGTAGATGCTGTAAAATCCATGAAGAGCCATATTGCAGAAAATGTGGATATTGTGCAGGGAAGTGCACCATTAAGCACCTTGAGAGGAAGAACCAACACTTGTGTGCATCACTCTATCATACCATCTAATTCTACTACCATGAGGCATCACCATCACTCCCATCATCATCTTCACAAAAGGAAAATAATTACATTCCCACATAGTTGAATAAATCCAAGCCACCCACATTTGATACGAATATGAAAAAATTATAAGAGGCAGAAGCTTGGTTTCTTGGCATGAGGAAATTTTCCATAATTCATGATTATTTTGAAAGTATGAAATATAATATTTCCACCTACACTTTGAAGGAAAAAAAGAAATATGGTGGGAAGGAAAAGGATACTACAGGGAAAGTGAAAGCCTACCCTGGTAAGGCAAGCTACATCCATGTATGCCAAGCACAACTACCAAAATTATTTGTAGTGAAAATTATCTATAATGAAAACACAAATGGCCACGTTGAAAATGAAGGGAGTGAAAAGATAAAAAACCGCCTTATGTTGCAACAATTTAAAGATGTGTTGCCAAAGGATATTACTGGACTTCCTCCAAATCGAGAGGTGGAATTTTTGATTGAATTGGTGCATGAAGAAACACCTGTTTCTAAAGCACCATATGAGATGAGAACCCTTGAACTTGTTGAACTAAAGCTATAGATGAAGGAAATGCTTGATAAAGGTTAGATTCGACCAAGTGTGTCACCATGGGGAGGTCTAGTACTATCTATAAAGGAAAAGGATGGGAAAGTCAAAATTTGTATTGGTTACAAACAATTAAACAAGGTGATCATTAAGAACCTATATCTGTTTCCATGAATTTATGACTTTTTCGATTAGATGAGAGAAGAAAAAATTCTTATCTAAGATAGACTTAAGGTTTAGATATCAATCAGTAAGTGTGCACCAAGGAAGAAGATGTTTAAGAAATTGCTTTTTAGAAAAAGATACAAGAACTACGATTTTGTGGTGGTACCTTTTAGGCTTACTAATGCCCCTGGCACTTTCATGTGTTTAATGAATAGTGTGGTGTGTCCTTATTTGAACAAGTTTGTCATTTTTTTTGTTGATGACATATTGGTGTATTGAAGGACTGAAGAAGAGAATGAAAAGAATATGGCTGCAGTGCTACAGTTGTCTAGGTAACACAAGCTCTATGTAAAGCTCAATAAGTGTGACTTTTTCGAGTCACAGATACACTATTTGGGGCATATTTTCTCAAAGGATGGGATATTACTAGACCTAGAGAAGATCAAGGCCATAATGGAGTGGCTAACACCAAAGAATGTGAGTGAGGTCCAATCATTCATGGGATTGGTAGGTTATTAAAGGAGGTTTATCAAGAACTTCTCCAAGAGAGGCCATCTTATCACATCGTTGTAGAGAAAAGGAAATAAATTTTAGTGGAAAAGTCAACATGTAACAAACTTTGAGCAACTAAAATAATTTCTCTTCAACGCACCAATGTTAGGGATTGCAGATCCAGAAAAGGATTTTGTGACATGCATAGATACCTACAAGGAAAGGCTCGATGGATCCTTGATGTAGGAAGGATAGGTAGTTTTTTATGAATCAAGAAAATTAAATGAGCATGAGGTAAGTTACGCAACTCATTATCTAGAGCTGCCTTCCATCATTCATGCATTAAATATGTGGAGGCATTACCTCCTTTTCAAGAAATTTACACACATGCAAATCATAGTGGGCTCAATTATTTGTTTGAGGAACCCAAGTTGAATGCAATATAGGATACATGGTTGGGAATACGTAGTGAGTTCAACTTTGAGATAAAGTACATCAAAGTCATAAAGAATAGGGTTGTTGATGCACTTAGTACTAGGTTTCAAGTGAACCATTTGGCAACGATCAACTCTTACAAAATGCACCTAGTAGATAGGGTCAAAAATGCAAGATGACATGATGAAAAAAATATTGAAGAGGCTCATAAAGAGAGAGTTTCATGTTAATCCATATTCAGGTCATCCAAGTTACCAAAATAATCTCATAATCGTTAACAATTACTACTATTGGCCAAATTTGAAGAAACAAGTGGTTGATTTTGTTGCCAAATACATCAAAATCCAACAAGTGAATGTTGAATGCAAGCACCCAATCGGTTTATTGCTGCTCATTCCCATTATAAAATGGAAATGGATAGTGATCTTCTTCAATTTCATCCTAGTTCTACCTAAAACCTCCAGAAAGGATGATGCAATTATGGTGGTGATTGAGAAGTTCAGCGAGGTGGCTCATTTTCTGGTGGTTGAATCCACCAATTATGGTAGTGAGATGGCCCAAATTTTCATAAAAGAGATCGTGAGGTTGCATGGAATTCCAAGGGAAAACATCTCAAATAAAGATGTTAAGTTCATTTCAATATTTTGAAAGGAACTTGTTACGGGCCATTTTGTCACATCTGATCAATAAGCCTACAAACTGGATCATTCAACATCCATATACATTTTTCATCATCCCTTCACAAATCCCTAAGCATCACTTCTCCAAATAAGTCTGAGTTTATGGTACTGCCTCCTTAAAATCATTATTTTAAGCGCCAATGCACTTTGTTGTTTAGCCCAATTGCACTCAACATAGGTTACATGTCTGGTCACCAGTGCTCACCAACACAAGTTTCTCCTTTCTATAGGTGCGTTGATTCTAGAAATTTGGCAAAAATAAAAATTATTTTTGGAAGTTCCTCTTCCATAAGCTTCTAAGTTAGTTTTAACCATTTATCATGGATAAAGAACTCAAATCTTATCGTGGATACCTCATCCATTATCCCTTGAGCTCATCTTCCCCTCTTAAGTGGATCTCAAGCCTAGACCAGTAATTGGGTAAGAATTCCCAAACTACCACCTTCTTCTATGAATTTATTGCCTCCCATAAGGTCTGGGTCAGCTTTTGGAGATTGATTATGCCCTCATGTTTTTTCTTTGAGCCTAAAGGATTCATCACTTTTATGCAATAGGGTTCGTGTTGATGTGTGCTTTGTGACAAGGAAGGACAAGTCAACTTTGGGAGACATATACAAAGTCAAATTCTATTTATGGTTGTAAACTCTCTCCTATATATATTAGTACAAAGAGTATCTTATTTTCCGATATTTTTTGTGTTATGCTTACACTCATGTATTTCAATGCCTTTTTTATTCGTTGAATAGATATGTTAGACCATCCTACATGGATATTTTGGATCCTTTTCTTGTTTTAGTCATATGTGCAGGTCCTAATTATAGCTCTTGGAGTTGGATTTGGAACTTACAAGCGAGGAGGAAAGGAAGGCTTTCTACAAATCAGAGGTAGGCTTCTTTCCCATTTTCTAATTTCTCTAAATAAAACTCTATGTTTTTTGTCTTTTATTTTTATAGATCATACCACTAGATACATGGAATTCAACTTTGTCTGCAATAGTGAAATTCCAGATAACAAATTGGAAACTCCGCTAGGGAACGATTATTACCTTAGTGATTTCCTTGACCTTATCACCATTTTTACCTCTTAAAGATAACTTAATTGACTCATTTAGACATTAGTTTACCTTAGGAAAACATTGGTTTGAGCTTCGTTGCATTTCTTGTCTCTTGTTTTGACTGAAATTGCTCCAATGCACTCCCTGATCTGGAGACAAAGCGCTTCAGTGCACTTGAGCCTTCTCTCTACCTACATTGTAGTGCACTAGTGCCTGTTCTGCACCTATGTTGATCCTTGTAGGATGCAAAAATTTTCATTCTTTGACCTTGGTCCTCATTTTGTTTGAATTCAGAAGGTTTTCCCAATGTCAATGAGCTTGTCTTTACCTCTGAAAAGCCATCTCGATGTTTGTTTCTTATTTATTAACCTTTCCTAATAATTTCTTAGGGTTTTCTTTCTCTTATCATTAAGTCTTTTGCTTGGTTATTGATTGAATTGGAGAAATTTATATTGCAGTGATATTTTGTGTGATTTGTTGCATCTTAGTTTTCATTGTACTTGAAAATTAAGTGAAAAGAAAAGAAGAATCTCATCATCATGCATACTTTTCATTTGCATTAGGGTTTTGAGTGAAATTGGAAATTCGAACATTTGAATTCAGAAATTTGATTAGGAAGTGTTGTTTGTTTCATTTCTTGTTTGTTACATCACTCTTTGAAATCTCTTACTTCTCATAGTTAGTTTTCATCAAAAGTAAAGAGTTCTTACTATCATGATAGATTGAATTGTACAGAATTAGGGTGAACTTGTGGTGAGCCTTGAAAACTGAAACCTAATTCAAGATAAACTTTAAAATTTACTGAGATGTGTTCTAGTGTCCTTAAGCATAGGAGCTGTCATTTTTTTCTAGCGTTGCATTCAGGGTGTGATAACTCATTGCACACATGTAAGTGTATCAAACCATTCTCCATGTACCTTTAGATATATCGGATGGAACTCCACACATGAGAAGCATATGGGAATTCTCTCATTGTACAGTTACACATTAGACAACACTACTACGGACTACAATTCCACGTACTTTCAGGTATAATTTGGAAGTCCCCACTAGGTTTCTATCCATCCTTCAGTAACTAAGTCAATCACCTTGTACACTATGATACACTGAACACAACATTTAGGGCTATTTCCTGACCATGCGTAAATCCTTGGTTTTCCATGGTTGTATATTGTGGTTCACAGTTGCTTGGTAATCCTTTATGCCTAGTTACCTATTTTGATTTATTTTTTATGTTAATTTTAAAAATTTACTGAATCATCGTGGAAGAGAAACCCCTTCAACCCCCTCGTTCACGTAAAATGCAAATATTTCCTCCTTTACCTAAAGAGGCAATACCTGGACGCCATCGAAAGAATAAAGAAACCCATACTACCGAAACTAGTGCTTTGGAAGGATCCCCTTCTAGTACTACATCTGATCTGAATCAACCAGAATCTTCTCTTCATATAAGCACTGAGCCTGAGATTACATATTCATTAGCTAGTGAGTCCAATGTTTTCGAAACTAAAAACCTTGAGACTTTATTACCTGAGGTTATTGAATCTAAATTTTTAGATTCAGATACCTTACATCCTTAGGCCATACAACCCGAGAAGCCTTAGTTAACTTAACCTATTACTTCAAGGAATTCTCTTTCGCTTCTTCTCCCTTTGACCCAAACACAATCTATATATCTTGGTCTCGACAGTGAATAACTTCCACTTGGTCTATTGAGTATTGAGCAGATCATTAAAGAAGAATCTCGTCCCTCTACAGCTATTTGTTTATCAATAGGGACCCCTGTCTATCAAGACCATCATTTTCCCTCTCCTCATCCTCAAGTACAAACTCCTTTACCTTAGACTCCTCGGGTCAATTTCTCTCAATAACTCCTTTCGAGAAGTTTAACCATGACTGAATCAGCATCTGTTTCTGAACCCATTTCTGCAATCATGATTAAGTCATTCGAAGTTACAACTAACTCCATGTTTTCAACTTCACCAAAGAATCATTTATACAGTGATCCATATGTACCACCTGGATATCAGTGTTTATCTCAAACCTTTTCTGGTGGAATGACTAGTCCATGGACTTATACTTCTCCATCCTCTTTTAGAATACCATCTGGAACTCCTATAGTGAATGCCTCACTAATTTTTGTGGCCATTGCACCCCAACCATCTTTGGAGTAGCAGTATCGTCCAAATGTTAGTGGAATGGTACATTTGCAACAAACTCCTACACCTTATATTGGGTACCCTCCTCTTGAGAGGAAACTACCTCCATATGCTCCCTATCCCCCACTAGGGGGTCAATCTATTGATGAAATCTATCCATTTCCTAATCCAATGCAACAAGTTAGTGCTCATGCCCATTCGAGTCAACATTCCATTGGTCCTCCCTTTCTAGGAATGGATGTCAACCCATGGCACCCTACATTTCATGTACAACTTGGTTTTATATTAACTTAGTTACTGAAATCTCAACCCGTTCACGCTATATGTCTCAAGTTCCTATTTTCCAACCTATACCCCAATCTGCCTAAGTTGTGTCTAAAATAACTCAACATATCCGTATTGCACCACAAATGAAACCTATTCCAATAGTATCGAGGATGTCTCAAATCTCGGTTTCTCAACCTCTTCAAGGTGCCTTAAAACCTCCACTTAGTCAACCTATGGTCCAAATTCAAGTAAAACAACCTGTACTTGGCATGGCACAGGCCCAAACTAGTAAACCCAATATAGGGATGTTGCAAAATCCCTATGGAAAATAGTAGCAAGGCAAGCTCCTCTTGGTCAACATCTCAATTGCCAAATGCCCTATCAAGGTTAGCAACTTCAAATGAAGCCATTTCAATCTCATCAAAGTTACACTATCTTGGATAGTTTGGTTATGTCTACCCTAGTTATCAAAATCCTCCATACCGAGGAGTGTAAATTCCTATGGTGAAGTCTATTCCATCGTATCCATGGTATCCAATGCTTAACGTTAACTTGTACCCTCAAGGTCAACCTACCCAAGTAGAATTTAATAGGAAGTTTCCATTTTTTGCTATTCTTGAGCTTTGAGATTTGACTTGGGTTACAAATGATCCCATTTTTCACTCTCCTTGGTGGCCCGTCATTCCAAAAAAAAATTCGAGTGATATCCCTAAGTTCAATGGAAATCTCAGAGAATATGCATCTCCTCATGTGATGACATATCATTTATTGTGTTCTCCAAAATTTTTAAATGATGATTCTATCTATTTATGAATCTTCCAAAGAACTCTTACTGGTCTGGAAGCTAAGTGGTATATCAAATCACCACGAGCTTCTTTCAACAACTTCAGTTCTTTTGCAACTATGTTTTTAACTCATTTTTAATTTCCTATTTGTTATGAAACTAGGGCTGAACTTGTGACCAATTTTAAACAATCTGACTCCACCCATATTTCATATCATATTTTTGAGTGGAGATGTTGGTGTCGATTGGTTAAGATGTATGTTACCGATAAGTTATTGGCTTAATGGTTCACAAAATATTTATTAGCCCCCATAGCTAAAGATGTTGCTAAGGGTAGAGTCGTTACTAAAGAGCAAATAATTTATCATGCCCAATATCTTGACCTGATCGATACTCAGCATGAGACGCTCTAAGATAAAATACTCAATGATTTGATACCTCAAAACATTGTTCCACCCACCTCTACCAAAGAATCACATGTCACCGATGGCATGATTGCTTCAGCTAGTCAATAGTTAGTGAGTAAACAATCTAGTTCATCTCCTAATGTGACTGATCAAAACTCGTCTTTTGCTAATCCTTTGATTACTTCTAAGATCAATGTCATCCAATTCACAAAGGGAAAATCTTAGTAACTAGGAATTAAGAAGAAAGGAAAAGGAAAAAAGAACAAAGATAATTCCTCACCGGAAAATCAAAACAATAAGTCTTTTGAGCAGAAACGCAACCATCATTATCAATGCCTCATTTGTAATGAGGAACATTTTACTAGAGTTTTTTGCATTGTGCAGAAGTTAACCAATTCCTAAGGTTGTCATCTGACTGACCTTCCATGTTGAAAAATACCTTTCTAAACCAAGAGACACACATGGTTGCACGTTATTTAGATTCCTCTTCCTAAGTGTCATTTCTCTCTTCTACCAAACAAAAGAGTGACATTTTGGTGGCCACAAGGAACAAGGAATATGGGAATCCACCTCCTCATATTGGTAAGGCTACTAATTAAACTACTAGCTCTGCTCAACCTAATTAGGATTCTCCTCCTACTACGATACCTATTGAATTGACTATTAAGCCTCCCAAGGCATTTATCCATAAATCAACATTTAACTCTCGTGCAAGAGTGACTTAAAATTATAACATTGTTGAGGACCTAGCATAAACTCCCTTTGCTATGGCGACTATTGAGGTGTTACAAAATTGTCCTGCTCAAAAGACGGCTTTAATTGTAGCCATTCAAGGGATTGATCCTTCGAATTCCAACCTTGTTGTATTTAACCATGAGAACCATACTCTAAAATTGCCACCACAACTGGCATTTATGATTCTGGTTCTCATTTCAAGTAAAAATATTCACCAAACAATTGTAGATGAAGGTACCTCGACTTATATCATGGAAGTTTCGTGTTGGAAAGTTGTTGGTTCTCCACCTATGATTCAACCACCCACTACTCTCAAAGCTTTTGATGGCAGAGAATTCAAGCCTCTTGGGATTTTAAATTCACTACAAGTAGAACTAGCTAGTAAAGTAGTCTCGATAGAAGTTGAAGTTATAGATGGGACCCTTGGATTATAATATTCTACTAGGACGCACATGGGTTTATGCTATGGCTCCTATCATTTTGACCTATTTCTAAATGATTTATTTCCCTCACTGGGGGGCATCATAGCTATAGACCAACTTCAATTCTTTGATAGTAGTTCTTAAATGACCGAAAGCGTTCAACTTTAAGGCGAAAGTCCACAATACTATCAACATTTCGTAGTAGTATTTCTTAAGGATTCTTTCCTAATGGGAACCTTTTCCTTTCCTCCTCTTCCTGATCCCCTTCCTCCTCCAGACATTGCCTCTATTAATATGATTTCTTATTGTACATTTCCATTTGATCTGTGGATAGTACTTGATGCCTCTATTATTGATGAATTCGGTGACTGTATGCCACTCAGTCTCATTGAGCTTGAATATGAAGCGATCTATTCAGCATGTTCGACAAATTCTCATTTTACTTCCTCGGTAAATTAGGTTTATCATTCCCAACATTTTGGTTCCTCCTCTCACCCTTTCGCCAGTATGTTCTCTACCGATGAAAGAATCATAGAGGTTATGATGTCTAATGAGGCACCTTGGTATGATAATCATCATCATTTCTTGTTACCTGGAAATCTTGAGAATAACCTTAATGATACTTATTCACCCAATTTTACCACAATTTTCAAAGATTTCATTTCTATTCATGACATAGATTCTAGGAAGAACCTATTGATATCAAAGAGACCATTCCTCTCGATATCTATATTAAACGTAGTTTTTCGAAAAATGTTCATATTGCTGCATCTTCTTCTTCTGAAGAGATCAAGACCTATAAAGCCATTTTTCAAGAATTATGGGGTGTCTTTACTTGGTCATATGAGGTAATGTCAGTTGTCGATCCAAATATTGTGGTTCATGAAAATAAAACCTATCCAAACACTAAGCTTGTTTGACAATGTTTTTATCCAATACATCCTAAAAAGGCTGTCACGATCAAAGCAAAGGTTGAAAATTTGTTGCCTAAGGGTTTTATCTATCTGTTTCTTCTCACCGATTAGGTTCCAAACAACATCACTGTCATGAAAAAGAAAGTTACAATTAGAGTATGTGTCAACTATCAGGGCATAAACCATGCTAGTCCTAAGGTCAATAATTTGCCCCAGTTTATCAATCAAATTGTTGATGATTGTCTTAGAAGTGAAGTTTTTTCATTTATGGATGGATCTTTTGGCTACAATCAGATCAATATACTCCCTTCAGATCAACACAAAACTATTTTTATCTATCCTTGGGGTATGTTCACTTCTCATAAAATCACATTCGTTCTAAAGAATCCAGGTGAAACCTTCCAAAGGGCCATGAACTATGCCTTTCACGATATAAAAAACATGGTGCAACCCTATTTGGACGACTTGCTTGATCACTCTAAGTGGTGTGAATATTATCTAATGCATCTTAGGGCGATTTTATTACATTGGCATCATTATAATTAAATCCGTATAAGTACATTTTTTGTGTCCAATCTGGTAGTCTTCTTAGATTTGTTGTTTCGAAACAAGGAATCTATATTGATCCACTTAAAGTACAGGAAATTCTTGATTTTCCTGCACCTCCCTTGTTAATTCAACTATAACGACTTCAAGGGAAGGCCAAATTTCTGCAGAGATTCATTCGCAATTATGCAGAGCTCACAAAAGGATTTTCTCACTTGTTGAAAAAGGAAGTTCCCTCCCACTAGGATGATACAACCCATAATGACTTTGATGCTCTAAAATATTTCCTCACTCTATCATCATTGTTGTATCTACCTGATTATCAATGCGATTATTTCTTGTACCTTATCACTACTATGACCACCATCGCTATGGTGTTGGTCCAAGAAGATGACTTGAGGGATGAGAATCCTATCTATTATTTGAGTTGGAATTTGAATGATATTGAGATCAAATATACTCATGTTGAAAAGTTGTCTTTGGTGGTTGTTCAAGCTATCCAAAGGTTTTGCCACTACATTCTGCTTCAGAAGAATATGTTTGTTTCTGAATCCAACCCCATGAATTAAATCCTATCATGAAATTTGTTTGGGTGAAAGTACTCCAAATGGATTGTTACTCTCCAAGAGTTTTATTTGGAGTTAATTAAGTCCATGTCCAAGAATTCCATAGTCTTTACCAAACTGATCTGCGACCTTCCCTCATCCAAGATTGAGATCACCTTTGATGATTCTATTCTTGAAGATTCATTATTCTTGATTAATTCATATGACCCACGTATAGAGATATTCTAATTTATCTCCAGACCCATACCTTCCGGCCCAATACCTCTCACTCTAGCTAGCGAGGAATTCGATTCCAAGCCAAAAATTGTATCATCCTTGGGTAAACTTTATATCATCGAAGTGTCAATACGGTTTTTAGACGGTTACTCACTCATGAGGAGGATGAGAAAGATCACAATGAATGCCACATTAGAGCATGTGACAAACATATGTCTAGCTACCCACTACCCAAAATATTTTGGGAGATTACTAGTTTTGGCCCACTTGTTGAAAAGTGTGCAACAAGAAATGCTAAATTTAGAATGTGCTAAAAATAGATCCCCTAAAAATAGCACTTCTAAAAATAGAATTTTGGCCAATGAGAATTTTGGCCACCTTGGGTGACAGGTGAAACTACTAAAAATAGAATCTTCTAAAAATAGCATTTATGGGTCCCTTCCTATTTGTAGCAGTCCCTGGTATAACTATAGGAAGTAAAAACGAATTTGGTCTTAACAACAGTTTAAAATATTAATTAATTAATCTCCATGAGTTAATTAATTATGGAAAATTAAACTTGAAGTTTTTGTGAGAACATGCAATTAGTTGTCCCACTGATTGACGAATTTATCCTTGATTTTCTCCACTGATTGAGGAATCAGGTATGAGTTCTATAATGAGAGGATCAGTTGAATTAGGTTTACTTAGTGAAGTTCGGTTAGATTAATTTAAAAAGTTGTTGAATTAATGAGATATAGTTTGTTAATTCTTTCATGCATGTGACAACTATTATTTCAGATAACTGAGCATTCCCTCATGGATAAATGATGCATGTCAGTTTAGACAGAGACCCAGTTGAGATCAGATGAGGGAGAATGTACTATCAGATGCTCGGATATTTATAGTAAGTATTCCTTGCATGGAGAAGGATTTATTTCCAAGAGAATTACGTGACATAGTAGATTGGAGGACTTATGGCCTATATATTGAGGCCTAGGTAATCTATGATCTTCATCTTTTGATTATAGAGAGTACAAGATAGCTCTTGAGCTAATTCTTTTTGTAAACAGAAGAGGATTTCCACTTGATTGATAATACAGATAGGGGTTTTATGCTGGTGATTGTTTGGCCAATTTAGTGTTGTCTAAATTGCTACTTTTAATTGTCAACCCGGGGCTCGTAAGCTGATGAAGTGAGGTGTACTATATGTACTTAGATAACATTTTCTTAGTCTTTTGTCGTTTTTAGCTTCTTCTTTTTAAGTTTGTTTTCGAATGTATCTTTCCTACTGTGATGTGATGGAAATGTAATAAAGCAAGTGAAATGTGGATGATTGTGGTGATCTCTAAGTGATTTCTCAAGACTTAAAAAATATTCTACAAGAAAGCTTGAAAAACAACTGCAATAAATTCAATTCTTAAAGGAAAGTAAAGACATCAAATAAAGGACTAATGACATTGGCCCAGTATCTCTGATGCTGAATGAAAATGAAAATGAAATCTATATTAAATCCAACTAAAACTAAGAACAATTATCTCACACTATTTCAACTCTTCAACTTAATCTTCTCTATGAAAAGATATCATGAAATGTTAAGCAATGTGAAATCTAAGTGAAACTACATAAAAGAGACTGGTCACAATACTTTAACTTTCTCTTAACCTTTTGCCTTTCAGCTGAATTTATCATGTAAGAGACAGTTATGAATAAGTCAAGTAATGTGAGTTCTAAAACAAACTAAATCAAGCTATACTAAGTGATATTTTGTCTCCCAATAAAGTTATTTGATTATGGAAAAGGAACCATCAATAGATGAACAACTTGATATCTTAAGAGCAGAAAGTAAATATACAAGTTAGAGAAATGACAATAAGGAAAATCAAACTGCAGAAAAATAAAGGTCAGCAACATAGACAAGATGATCACGCATGCCACTAGTTATGAAAAGAAAAGAAGGAAAACTGTCCCGGGCTTGCCTAAGAAACCTGCATAACGCACTGATCAGTCATGAACATAAAAGTGCAGAAATGTAAATCAACAGAAATCAAAGTTTATGTACAGCTAATATACATGTTGAAAAGAAATAAAAACGCAGCAATTTAAAAGACATCTGTACAGCTAATATACATGAAACAAGAAAAAGAAATGTAGGAAATTAAAGGTTACTGTACAGGGCTTCAGCAAACAGGGGCCCTCTGCCTACTTCAGCCGGTTCAAGGAGCAGTTATACGCTTAAATGCAAAACAGTCTTCTCATGTATTGATCATCAAATGTAAAGTACAGTGGGGAGCTCAAAATTACAAAACGATTACAAAACGATTAACTCTACAATGTTCAAGGACGCTTTATTTATAAGGAGAAAGCAAACTACTTTAACGAGATCTATGCTATTCAACCAGCTGTTAAAAAACACATGAATCCTCTGCGTCCCCGGATCTAGGTAACTATCATCGTGTTCATTAAATCCGGAGAGTATGGCTGTTGGATTCGTGCTTCTAGATTGTCTCCGTGGCTGAGGATGATGCCACCTAGCTTCACGTGCCCAAAAACAGAGCAACGCAGAGCCATGCCACCGCTGAACACTTCTGTTTACCGGTATTTGCCTCCTCGTTGACCGCGGGATTTTATGGTTGTTCTGGATGATCTGGAGGGACACGTGCCATGTTCTTGACCCCTGGAACTTGCCCATGTGGCTTATTTTCTCGGAGGACACCTGTAACATATCATTTAATAAAACAGTTGCGGAATCCTGTGCTGGCTGCAGAAACCTGGATCAGCTGCGGATCCTGAGCACTCTGAACCAAAATTCTAAACCAAACAACAGTCATCAGCATAGTTAGAAAACCATGTAAAAAGTCCTAAAATACAATGATTTAATCAACTTGGTGGATGAAATGAGTGGGAAAAGGAGGCTGAGAGGTGTATGGGAAGGTACATGTTCAAGGCTCTACATACCCCCACTGTGAAGGTGTTGCATGTCCTCATGCAACCAAAACTTAGTTTTTTTCCTCAATCCATGTGATCTGATGCTTCTGCAAGAACATCTAGCCTTCTTCTCTTTCTCCTTGATGCCAAAATGGTCCTTGGTTTCTTGACTAGACACCTGAACTTTAAATTAATCAAGGCCCTGCTCAGCTTCTTACACTTTTTCTTCAGCTTTCTATTCTTCTTCTGCCATAGTCCTAAGTGAAGCATGGTATTGTCATGGACAATATTGTCCACTTTACTTTGCTCTTTTAATGCTTCATTCTCTTGTTTAATGTGCCTGTTTAGGACTTCTAGCTCAAACACTTCCTGCTTTAAAGACTGCACTTGTACATCAAGTGGCAAGGTGGTGCTTGGTCCTGCAACTGATTGCTCCAAGGACTCTAGGTAGTTGTATACCTGCTGCTGGTCAGGGTCTACTTCAGGTGTTTTTCTCGGCCTGAACTCAAATTCTGGAGGACTTTTTTCTCTTTCCTGCTGAAAAGGGCTTTCCTCACGTGGAGGACTTGGCTCAATGATTGGCTGATTTGGAGGTGTTCCCTCACCTAAATCAATGAAGTGTGATTGTTTTTCTTGGGTCACTTCCTTCTTTCCTTTGAGCCTAGTGCTTCTTCTCACATATGGGCTAGTGTTTTCTTTGTGGGCACTCTGTTTTTCTTTTTGTTTTCTCTTTTTGATGGCAGCATCATGAAGATGTGCTAATCTATCGGCCAGAGTTTGAGACTCTTCTTCTACAGATGGTTCAGGGGATGGATATGTCTCTTGAATAGTTATTTTACCTTTGTCCTTTTTCTACTTTTTGTTTCTAGCTCCCTCCTCTTCTTCCTCCTGAACAGTTTCCTGAGTGTCTACTGTAGGAAGATCCTGGGCTGTAACATTTCTTTCTTTCCTCCTACTTCTTTTTGGGATTTTTGGGGAGCTGCTGGCAGAGGCTTCAGTCACTTCTTGGAAGTGATTTCTGATCAAAAACTTTTCCCAAGTATCGTTATTATTTTTCAATTGATCTTCAATGAGAATTCTGATGAGCCCGTGATGGTAAAGGTGGGGTTCAATATGGCCTACATGTTTCTGAACAGTAGAGCTCATTTTCTTCAGGCTTGCTAATAGGAAGTAAGGTAAATTAAGGGTATGGCCTTCCATAAAATTCATCATAATCCTTACATGATACATGTACATGGTGCCAAAACGACCCTCGCATGTAATAAACTTCTGAACAAGTAATAACAGCGTAGACCATTCTTCTTTGATTACATGCACAGGAATTCCTTTAGTAAATATAGAAGTATCCATACCTGGGTTTTTGAGCATGACTTTCCATCCTTGATCATCCAGACCTCTGTTTTTAAACCATCTGTCTCCCTCTTGTGGTAAACTGGTTGCTGCTGCTATTGTGGCCTCTGTTATTGTAAATTTCAAATCCCCTACCTCCACTACGTGTCCATTAAAGGACCGAGCAAAGGTTTTAGTGACTTCCTTATTATAACCTCTGAACTTTTGAATAAATTTCAGCCACTTTGCTTTCTTCAATGACTCCTTCGTCTGTGGATACCCCTCCAGGTATTTTGGGCCCTCAGGTTCAGCTCTGAGTAACTTTCCCATTCTCAGCTTTCAACCTCGGCTGAAAATTTTACTGTGTGTGGACGTTCAAGGGAAAAAACGAGCTGATTACGGGATTCTTAAGGTAAGTGGAGTGGCCGTAATCGAAATGCAAAGCGTATGCAGTGACTATAATCAGGGTTTAGAGCAAAGCTATGGAGGTTGCAGCGGAAATGGAGAGTAGGAAATAGTATGAGTATGAGGGAGTAAAGGATAAATAACAGAAACGAGTTCAATGCATGCGGGAGTGGAGTGATAATGGCAGAATAACGGCTAAGTCCTTTTGGGATCGGATGACTTACGCCACGTCTCAACGTTGGCTGCGGAAATTATGGTGGAGGAGAGTCGTAGTACAGTAGGTCACTTCTTCCACGTACGGCCAATAAATGAAAGAGCAGTCCCATTTTGAGTTTGAATTAATAGTGATTATGGGATCGTTAGAAAGGAATGAGGTGGATGGATTATCATCGTGGAAGAGGAGTGATATGGATCTTGCCGTATCAAATCATTGTATTTAGTGGAATTTCCATGATCTAATAACTATGCATACAATGACATTAAATTGTTATTTTGTAGAGATTTTGATCATACCTTTGGAAGTTTGCCATTTGTTGATTAAGGCTTCTGACCCATTATTTCTCTTTGATCTTGCAGGTGCCTGATATCTTTGCTGCCTTTGGTGATGATGATGCTAACCTTTGACTGTGATTTTTTTTTTTTTTTGAAAACAGAGTGATGCTGGCTGCAGAAATCATTTCTAGCTGCGGAAACTGAGACAACACCCCTTTAACTGCACAAATATAGTTAGAGAAAGAACTAACTGAATGAAAATAGTCCTGAAGGGGACTTTTATTGATGGAATGAAATGAAATGAAATGAGTGGAATGAGATGGAAATGAAATGGAGTGAAGTGGAATGGAGATGAAAATGAGATGGAGGTGAAGTGGAATGAAAAGTGAGGTGAAGATGGAAAGAGAGATTTTTTTTTTTGGAAAATATAGAGTGTTAGGTACCCCTGATTTTCACTCTACATTTTCTGTATAAGACTGCAAATCTATGATTGGTTTTCAGGCTTATACAAGAGATTTTTTTTTTTTTTTTTTTAAACTGAAAGAAACAAAGACTAGGCTGATGGAGGAGAAGGACTCTTCTCCACCAGCCTCATTGCAGAATTTTCTTGAAACATTTTGACAAAGTCCTCTTTTGAGAGTGGCTTATGATAAATTTTCAATCGGTGGCCATTCACAATGAGAGGAGTTTGAAACTCATCAATAGTCTTGACTCGAACTGCTCCATTGCTAAAGACTTCATCAATCTCATATGGTCCAAGCCAATGATTCTGAAATTTCCCTTTGAAGTCTTTAAACTTGGAATCAAATAGTAACGCCCAATCTCCCTTTTGAAACTTTTTCTCTTTGATATATCTGTCATGCCACTTAGCTCTTTGGTGCTGAACTAGATCAGTCCTTAGAATTGCATCTTGTCTTATTTCATCTAGTTCATTCAGCTGCTCCATTCTGTGCTTTTGGGCTTCTGATAGATTCATCCCCAACTGAACTGCCATCTTGAAGGTCTTGACTTGAAACTCAATGGGGAGCAGGACTTCTTTCCCATAAACAAGTTCATAGGGAGAATGTCCTGTTGTGTTCCTCCATGTAGTTCTATAGGCCCATAAGGCTTCAGGAAGCCTTTCTGCCCAATCTCTTCTGTGGAGATGAATAGTTTTGGTGATGATGCTCTCAAGAAATTTGTTTGTAGATTCCACTTGACCATTTTCTTGCGGATGGTATGGAGTAGATTTTCTGTGCTTGATTTTGTATTCTTCCATCAGCTTCTCCATCAAGTTAGATGTAAATTGACTTCCCTGATCTGTCACAATTTCTCTTGGGACACCAAAACGAGTAAAAATATCCTCAAAAAGAAATTGAACAACTGAATTTTCAGTGGCAAAAGGCAATGCCTTTGCTTCTACCCATTTAGTAACATAATCAGTGCAAACCAATATATACTTCTTTTGCCTTGATGGTGGATTAATAGGTCCAATAAAATCTAAAGCCCATTTTTCAAAGGGTTCGATGAGTACCTGTGGCTGTAATGGCATTTCATTTGAAAGAGTTGGTCTCCCAACTCTTTGGCAGCTGTCACACCTTCTAACATATTGTTTTGCATCTTTGAAGAGAGAAGGCCAATAATATCCTAAAGAAAGGATTTTATAGGCCGTCCTCTTGTCAGCAAAGTGTCCACTGCACGGTTCATCATGACATGCCTTAAGGATGTCAGGCATTTCATCTTCCCGAACACATCTTCTGATCACACAATCTAGCCCTGTTTTGAACAATTCATTAGAAATCCATGAATAATGTGAACTCTCCTGAATAATTTTCCTTTTCTCATTAGGAAATAAGTGTGGAGGTAGCTTCCCTGTAACCAAATAGTTAGCAATATCTACATACCAAGGAGTTTTAGTAGTTACTGCAAACAAATATTCATCTCGAAACTTATCCTCTACTGGAGAATGTTCGTTAGTATTTTGGATTCTAGACAAGAAATCAGCTACTGTATTTTGTTTCCCTGCTCTATCTAACACAGTAATATTGAATTCTTGTAAAAGTAAAAGCCATCTTGTAACTCTGCCATTAGTAACAGGTTTGTTCATGAGATATCTAATTGCAGAATGATCAGTATGGAAAAAAGTTTCATAGCCAGTTATATAGTGTCTAAACTTGTTGATTGCATGAACAACGGCTAAGAATTCTTTTTCAGTCACAGTATAATTTAACTCAGTAGGAGTCAAATTTTTACTGGTGTAGTAAATGGCATAAGGAACTAAATCCTTTTGACCCAACACAGCTCCTAGAGCTGTATCTGAAGCATCTGTAGAAATATGGAAAGGAAGTTTCCAATTTGGCCCTCTCAAAATGGGTGCTTCAGATATTCTTGTTTTCAAAGTTTCAAATGCAGATTGACAGTCAGGATCCCAATTGAATTCACAGTCTTTTGTAAGTAATTTGAAGAGCGGAGATGCTATCTTGGTGAAGTTTTCAATAAATCTTCTATAATATCCAGTAAATCCAAGAAAACTTCTAACATATTTTTGACAATTTGGAATAGGTAACTTGGAGATGACTTCAACTTTTGATCTATCAACTTTAATTCCATCTCCTGAAATATGATGTCCTAAAACAATCCCTTCAGTAAACATCATAAAACATTTTTCATGACTTAATGAAAGATTTGTTTCTTTACATCTTATAAGGACTTTTTCCAAATTTTCTAATGCCTCTTCAAATGAATTACCATAAACTGTAAAATCATCCATATAGACCTCTACACAATCATGAATTAGATCAGAAAAGATTCCTAGTACTGCCCTTTGAAATGTTGCGGGTGCATTACATAATCCAAAAGGAAGTACTCAGTAGCAAAAGTTCCGCATGGACAGGTAAATGTGGTCTTGTCCTGATCTTCAAGTGCTACCTGAATCTGATTGTAACCACTAAAACCATCCAAAAATGAGAAATACTTTTTGCCTGCTAAAGTATCTAATACTTGATCAATAAAGGGCAAAGGAAAGTGATCCTTCAAAGTTGCTTTGTTCAATTCCCTGTAATCAATGCAAACCCTCCATTTACCATTCTTTTTAGGTACTATAACCAAAGGAGAAACCCACCGCTATCTGAAATGGGGTAAATGAAGTTTACATTAAGTAACTTTTGGAGCTCTTCTTTCACTATCTCCCTAAGGTTTGGATTCATCCTTCTTTGAGGTTGTCTGATTGGTCTACTATTTTCCTCAATGTAGATGTGATGATTGCAAGTCTTAGGGTCAATACCTTTCATATTAGTATACTCCCATGCAAATGCAGTAGAATGTTTTTGCAAGATTTTGGTTAGCTCCCCCTGTTGTGATTTTTCCAAGTTTCTGTTGATATTCAATGTTTTTCCTGGAAAAATCTCAATGGCAAAACTACCAAACTCTTCCATAGAGAAAAGAGACATTTGTCTAGATGATAGGCACTCAATGTCAGAATCCAACTGAAATTGTGTGTGGTCATATTCTGAAGATGGTTCAAAGTTTTCTAATGTATTCAGAATTTGACTATCTTCACTAATCTCAGAAATGGTAAAGACAGGTTGTATAGTATCTTCATCATCAACCCACTCATTATCTCCTATTTCTGTAATAGCTTTTGCTGGAGGATACAGATTGAACTTCTTTGTCGAATTACCATCAGAAATATACATATCCCCAGACCTACAACTTATGAAAGCATCAGCTGTGGCTAGCCAAGGTCTTCCTAAAATAAGAGGATGTCCTGCTAGATTACTCTTGGGAGTTAAAATCATGAAATCCACTGGATATTCCCAAGAGTCTAAGGAGACTGGAATGTCTTCTAATACACCATCTGGTTTAATAATTGATCGATCTGCAAGATGCAATAAGGTAGGTGTAAAAAGAAGATTAGGAAGTTTTAGCTGTTCCATAGTCTGTCTACTCATGATGTTGATAGCAACCCCTAAATCAATCAAAGTATTTGGTATTTCTACCCCATTGATATGTGTTTTAACAATTGGGCTACTGGGATCTACATATTTCTGCATAGTAATTTTTCCCATCATGATATCTGCAATTTTCCCTACCAGGTGGATCCTTCTAGTATCTCTTGGTTTCCTTCCTGGTCTTTTAAGACTCAACTCCTTTATTGTTTTTGCTAGAACAGGAATCTCTTTAATGGCTTGTAACAAGGGAATCTTGATACAGACATTCTTCAATTCATCTAGAAAATTATAGTCGGGCAACCAAATTTGTTTTTCCACTCCTTTGTCAATTTGTAATCTTTCAGGAAAAGGAGGTGTGGATAAAGATGCAGGTTGCTCAACTATGGGAGTTGTGGGGGTTAATTCTTTTTCTTTTTCTTTTTGAGTGTTTGGGTTTTGAAGAGATGCTTCAGAACCCTTACTGGCTTCAAGAGACTCTTCCTCAAAAATGCTTTGCTTTTGAGCATTTATAGAAGGTTTATCTAGGACTCTACCTGATCTGAGTTGTACTTCATTGAGAGGAACAATCATATAGGTAGGAAATTGTTGACCTTCCATCATGTAAGCATTTTGAGGGTTTTTATTATTGGGGTTTGGCAATGGCTGAGAAGGAAGTTGATTTGACTTCTGTTGAAATGGAAGCAAGAGTTGAGAATTTGGATTCTGTTGAGAAGGTTGTTGTTGTGGAAATGGCAATGATAGTTGTGGATTTTGATTTGGAAGTTGTGGAGCTTGTCGGTTTTGAAAAGATGGAGGATATTGGTAAAATTGAGCAAATCTACCATAAGGATTTTGCATACCTTGTACCCATGATTGAAAAGTATTTTGAGGTTGGGACCAAGGTTGTTGCCAAGGATTCCAATTTGGTGGGGGTTGAAAATTCATAGAGTTGCTAAACCCTTGATCTTGTTGCCCCTGCCAAGGTCTCCTTGCAACAAAACAGAGAGATTCGATTGTATCTGGATCTTCTTGAAAGACAGCTTTGAGCCCAGGAATTGAAGGACAATCCTTGGTCTCATGATTCTCTGAACAAATTACACATGTTTCTACAACTTTTGCATCCAAGGGACATTCCCTTAGAGCATGTTTCTTCCTACATTTTGGGCAAAAGATGGCCAAAGCCTCAGCTTTTGCTTTCTGTTTATTGTGAATCTTAAGGGTATCTAGTTGTTCACTAAAACTCCCTAAGATGTCAGTTTTGAATTCATCAAGCATGTTTCCAATCTCAGCCCTACTTACTGACCCAGTTGCAGATTTGTTTGCTCTGATGAGAGAAGGATCTCTAGGCCCTTTTTGAGTTTTAGATTTCCCCCTTGAGAGATGGACACATAGCTCTACTATATCATTGAATGAAAGTTGAGATATATCTCCCTTCCCCATCATGTTCAAAATATCTATCCATTCATCTCTAATGGCTTTTAATAGAAGGGCTTTCAAGTTCTCCTCATCTAAGTTACTCATTTTTGCTCTTTTCAGGTTGTATTGAAATCTTTCAAGTAAATCCTCCAAGTTTTCATCTTCTCTTTGCACCATTTTGAATACCTCATCCTTGTGATTGGTGGGCATACAATAGTCCAGGTACCTATCCAAAATTGTTTTTTTCATATTATTCCAAGACCTAATGGATTGAGTGAGTAATCCCATGAACCATTTCAAGGCTGCTCCTTTCAATGTTGAAGGAAACAGTTTGCATTTTTGAGAGTCTTCCAGATAATCATAAGTTCGACACACGAATTCAAACTCAAATAGAAATGTTTCAGGGTCCTCATTCCTTAACCCATGGAAGTTTGGGAGGACAGATGGTGAGATGTTTTTCATGGTGGCTCGGGAGTCCTCATCGACTATAGGAAATCCAAATGAGTTATCTCCATCCCTATTTCCCCCAATGTTACCTCTGCCTCCTCCATTGTTTCCTCCTCCTCCTCCTCTACCTCTACCTCTACCAAATCCAGTTGCTCCTTCCTCTGTCATAGTAGTTTCCCTAGAGACTTCAGAGTCTTCTGGTTCTTCTACAAAGGGTGAACGAGAAGGAATTTCTCCCTCTTCTTCTTAAGATGATTCTACTTCTTCAATTACAATTTGTCTTTCTGTAGAAGGAAGGAAAGGATCTCTTTCTAATTCAAATTCGATGGAAGGTGTGGAAGAGTCGACTACTGCCTCTTGAATTCCAGGAATCCTAGGGCTAGGAGTGTAAGTTGGAGATGATGGAGGTGTCTCTTGTCTATTCCTTGAAGTAGATGGACTTGTAAAAATTGAACTCTTGGCTCTAGCTAAAAACCTTCCCCTAGAATCTCTTGCTCTATGCATGTCATTTTTTTTATTTTTCTTCAAGTCGGGCTAATAATTCTCTTTATGATCTTCCAGGTCACTCTAGGTGCAAGAAGAGAGCATACTCAAGAAACTATTAAACCAATAACTTTCTCTTTTCTGATCCTCCAGATCACTCTAGGTGCAAGAGGAGAGCATACTTTGAGAGGTTATCAATTTTCCTTCCTTGAAATTTTCTTAATTTTTTTTTTTAGAAATTGGCTACCTAATTTCACTTCCCCGGCAACGGCGCCAAAACGTTTGGTCAATTTAGTGTTGTCTAAATTGCTACTTTTAATTGTCAACCCGGGGCTCGTAAGCTGATGAAGTGAGGTGTACTATATGTACTTAGATAACCTTCTCTTAGTCTTTTGTCGTTTTTAGCTTCTTTTTTTTAAGTTTGTTTTCGAATGTATCTTTCCTACTGTGATGTGATGGAAATGTAATAAAGCAAGTGAAATGTGGATGATTGTGGTGATCTCTAAGTGATTTCTCAAGACTTAAAAAATATTCTACAAGAAAGCTTGAAAAACAACTGCAATAAATTCAATTCTTAAAGGAAAGTAAAGACATCAAATAAAGGACTAATGACATTGGCCCAGTATCTCTGCTGCTGAATGAAAATGAAAATGAAATCTATATTAAATCCAACTAAAACTAAGAACAACTATCTCACACTATTTCAACTCTTCAACTTAATCTTCTCTATGAAAAGATATCATGAAATGTTAAGCAATGTGAAATCTAAGTGAAACTACATAAAAGAGACTGGTCACAATACTTTAACTTTCTCTTAACCTTTTGCCTTTCAGCTGAATTTATCATGTAAGAGACAGTTATGAATAAGTCAAGTAATGTGAGTTCTAAAACAAACTAAATCAAGCTATACTAAGTGATATTTTGGCTCCCAATAAAGTTATTTGATTATGGAAAAGGAACCATCAATAGATGAACAGCTTGATATCTTAAGAGCAGAAAGTAAATATACAAGTTAGAGAAATGACAATAAGGAAAATCAAACTGCAGAAAAATAAAGGTCAGCAACATAGACAAGATGATCACGCATGCCACTAGTTATGAAAAGAAAAGAAGGAAAACTGTCCCGGGCTTGCCTAAGAAACCTGCATAACACACTGATCAGTCATGAACATAAAAGTGCAGAAATGTAAATCAACAGAAATCAAAGTTTATGTACAGCTAATATACAGGTTGAAAAGAAATAAAAATGCAGCAATTTAAAAGACATATGTACAACTAATATACATGAAACAAGAAAAAGAAATGCAAGAAATTAAAGGTTACTGTACAGGGCTTCAGCAAACAGGGGCCCTCTGCCTACTTCAACCGGTTCAAGGAGCAGTTATACGCTTAAATGCAAAACAGTCTTCTCATGCATTGATCATCAAATGTAAAGTACAGTGGGGAGCTCAAAATTACAAAACGATTAACTCTACAGCGTTCAAGGACGCTTTATTTATAAGGAGAAAGCAAACTACTTTAACGAGATCTATGCTATTCAACCAGCTGTTTAAAAACACGTGAATCCTCTGCGTCCCCGGATCTAGGTAACTGTCATCATGTTCATTAAATCCGGAGAGTATGGCTGTTGGATTCGTGCTTCTAGATTGTCTCGGTGGCTGAGGATGATGCCACCTAGATTCACGTGCCCAAAAATAGAGCAACGCAGAGCTGTGCCACCGCTGAACACTTCTGTTGACCGGTATTTTCCTCCTCGTTGACAGCGGGCTTTTATGGCTGTTCTGGGTGATCTGGAGGGACACGTGCCATGTCCTTGACCCCTGGAACTTGCCCATGTGGCTCATCTTCTCGGAGGACACCTGTAACATATCATTTAATAAAACAGCTGCGGAATCCTGTGCTGGCTGCAGAAACCTAGATCAGCTGCGGAAACATGTGTTGGCTGCGGAAACGCAGCACTCTGAACCAAAATTCTAAACCAAACAATAGTCATCAGCGTAGTTAGAAAATCATGTAAAAAGTCCTAAAATACAATGATTTAATCAACTTGGTGGATGAAATGAGTGGGAAAAGGAGGCTGAGAGGTGTATGGGAAGGTACAGGTTCAAGGCTCTACAGTGATTTCCCTAGTGATATATCTTGTGTTATGGTTGATTATTTCTCTTGATCAGTTATATGTGTTTATGCTTGATGTTGCTCATGAAATTGATTATGCTTCCACTTAATGTTTTGTAGAACTAGATCAAGTATTATGCATTAGTACATTTCATATATTAGTTTGATCTACAGGTGTGAAATTTCTACAAGGTATCAGAGAACAGGTGATCAAGGAAGAACAATATACAGGCAAGAGAAACTTGAAGTTTATTATTTGGGATATAGATCTCAAGTTCTTATCACATATATTTCACTGATGGCTTTCTATGGTTTGAGGCTTGAGTATGCCCTTGATGGCAGCTCAAACTACATAGATTGGAATGATCGCATGGAGGAAATATTGGAACATAAAGGCCTTAAGGACTTCATTGATCAAGAAGTCCCTAAGCCTATTGATGCTACTCAATTGGTGAAATGGAAGAAGTGTGTGGCTAGAGCTAGGACAATCATCCTCGAGGGAGTTTGAGATCACATAATTTCGAGCCTCCATGGGAAGGAGACTCCACATGCAATGTGGAAAACATTGAAAGATTTATACCAGAATAGCAGTGATCAGAGGAAGCTGGCACTGAAGGACAAACTTCGCAAGATCAAATATGAAAAGGGTGACACTATCTCTACATTCCTGAACAAGCTCACCACTTGCACGGATGAGCTCGCAAGTGTAGGGGTTGTGACTATTGATGATGATATGGTGAGTCTAGCACTCCTTGGCCTTCCAAAGAGATCACATAGCTACCAGGACTCGGTGAATGGAAGAGACAAACTACCAGATTGGGAATGACTATCGCCAGATTTGATGCAGGAGGAGATCAGACGGAGCACCAGGGATGGAGCTTCTTCATCAAGACATGATGATGAAGAGAACTTGGCTTTGGCATCTAAAGCAAAGAAAGGGAAAGGGAAGGCATCCCAATCCAAGTCTTCTCAAGGAGGGAAGAAGTTTGACAAGTCGAAGGTGAGATGATTTCATTGTCATGAGTTGGCCCATTATGCTACTAATTGCCCAAAGAAGAAATCCAAGAAAGGTTCCTCCAAGGAATCTCATGGTGATGCACTAGATTCATAGTTTGAGATGGATTTCTCACTTATTGCATGCAAGGTTTCATCCAGCATGGGATGTGTTTGGTACCTGGACAATGGAGCTTCCTTCCACATGTCAGGTGACAAGAATATTTTCAGCACTTCGGAGGAGAAGGATCTCCAGATACAGATCAAGATGGGCGATGACGGAAAGTACCCTGTCTCAGGTGAAGGTACGGTTTTGTTTCAAAGGGAGCATGGTTCTCCCCTCACTCTTTCTAATGTTATGTATGTACCAGGGCTAAAAAAGAATCTTGTGTCTATTGTTATGCTTGAGGATAAAGGCTATGATGTAGTCTTTAGTTTGGGAATAGTTTTCCTAAGGCATTTCAGCATTGGAGAGTTCAAACAGATAGGGATTCGAATTAAGAATCTCTATAGGTTACAGGTAGAAGACTGTGCTACATTGAGTTCCAAAGTAGAGGTGGTGCGTGGCCAAGATATTGGCGAGTTATGGCATAGGAGACTGGGCCACTTGCATCATGGGGCCTTGAAGATCATGCAACAAATTTCTACTAGATTACCCAAGTGCAAGCTGGAGCAAACGAGCACATGAAAAGGTTGTGCTTTGGGTAAGTATGCAAAAGCTTCCTTTCATGATCAGGATAGTAGAGCAGGAGTAGTTTTGGAGCGAGTTCATTCAGATGTATGTCGGCCGTTCTCTATAGCCTCCACGGCAAAGCATATGTACTATGTTATTTTTGTTGATGATTTTTCTCGTAGATGTTGGATCTACTTCATGCAAAAGAAGGATAAAACCTTCTTGAAGTTATCTGAGTTCAAAGCTTTGGCAGAGAAAGAATCAGGGATGAAAATAAAGGCCTTGCAGACTGATAATAGTTGAGAGTATGTTTCCCAATAGTTTAAGGACTTCTATGCTTCAGAAGGAATTAGACAGGAACTCACGGCACCTCATAATTGGGGTGGCCGAAAGGAAGAACAGGTCTATTGTCAGAGCAGCTCGAGTGATGTTGCCTGACCAAGGCCTACCACTTCATCTGTGGGCTGAGGCATGCAATACAACAGTATATCTTTAGAACAGAAGTCGTCATCGCATGTTGGGGATGAAGACACCTATAAAGGCTTTTTCAGGGAAGCGACCAGATGTGAGTCACTTCCACATCTTTAGATCACTAGTCTTCTGTCATGTGACCAAAGATGCTTGGAGGAAGCTAGACCCAACAACTGAGTTGGGAATACTTGTGGGGTACACAGATACACCTCACAATTATCGTGTGTTTCTGCCTACCAGTCAGAGGACCATAGTGCATAGGGATCTGCAGTTTGATGAGCAACGAGCCATGTGAGTGTCACTTGAGAGGGAGCTCAAGTTGCATGGTGTTGATGAGGAACTATTAGTCCCTAAGGAGGAGGAGCCTCCTGATGATGCAGATTAGCCGCATGTAGAGATTCTAGTAGTGGAGATCACCACTGCTGGAGAGTCTTCCAGAGATGGGTGGAAACGCTCACGAGAGGCTGACAGATTGATGCAAGATGCAAGAGAGAATGTGGGGCAGACATCCTCTCACTGCAGATAAAGAAGATCTCCCGATAGATACACTGGCTACATGGCCCTAGTTGGGGAGTGTGTAGCAACCGAGAGTTCTTCTTTTGAGGAGGCAGTGCAGTAGCCAATTTGGGTGGATGCAATGGTAAAGGAGTATGATCCTATCATGTGGAATAGTGTGTGGGATGTTGTCCCTAGACTGGGGGACAAGTCAGTGGTTACTTCCCGATGGCTTTACAAGGTAAAGCATGCAGCTAATGGTGGTATTGAGAAACACAAGGTAAGGTTTGTTGCCTATGGTTTGTCAAAGGTGGAGGGGATTGAATATGATGAGACCTTTGCTCTTGTTGCAAGGTACTCATCGATCAAATCGATTCTAGCACTATCAACACAGATGGGTTGGAATATCAATCAGATGGATGTGAAGACAGCTTTCCTCAATGGGGAGATTGAAGAAGAGGTATACATAGAGCAGCCTGAGGGATTTGAGACCTTTGATTGTGAGTCACACATGTGCCTGCTCAAGCAAGAATTGTGTGGGCTGAAGCAAGCACCCCGTGCTTGGTATACCAGGATTGACAGCTATTTCACTGGGTTGGGCTTCACCAAGAGTGAAGTGGATGTGAACCTCTATCACATCGTGGTAGAAGGTAAGTTATTGGTTATTGTACTTTATGTCGATGATCTGATTTTGACAGGTGATGATCAGTTGATCAAGTCTTGCAAGGAGGACCTTGCAAGAGAGTTTGAGATGAAGGACATGGGCCTCATGCACTACTTTCTAAGCATGGAGGTGTGGCAAAGAGATGGGGAAGTATTTGTGTCTCAAGGCAAGTATGCCAATGAGATACTCAGGTGCTTCCACATGGAGATGTGCAAGCCCATGGAGACTCCTCTAGCAGGGAACTGGAGGAAGGAGGATGCTAATTCAGGTGAGGTAGTAGCTGCTACTATTTATCAGCAACTTGTGTGTACACTTATCTATCTAGTGAACACACGACCAGATTTGTGCTTTGCGGTGAACCAGCTAAGTCAAGCTATGGTTCAACCAACCAAGTTATTTTGGAAGGTGACAAAGCATGTGCTGAGATATCTCAGAGGCACTACACAGTATGGATTATGGTATAGTTGGACAGAGGGAGTGAAGCTCCAAGGCTTCACAGATGCAGATTGGGCAGGTAGTCCATCAGATAGGAAGAGCACTTCTGGAGGAATCTTCAACCTTGGGTCAGTTGTGGTTTCTTGGTATAGCACGAAATAGATATCAATTGCGCTTAGCTCAGTGGACACTAAATACATGGCTGCTAGTCACACTGCATGTGAGGCCATCTAGATCCAGAAGATTCTAGTGGAACTATTTGGTCAGATGATGGATCCTACTGTGATATATTGTGATAATCAGAGTTGCATTAAACTCTATGAGAATCCAATGTTTCATGACAGGTCCAAGCATATAGATATCCGCTATCATCATCTACGAGATTGTGTGGTTAAGAGGATCATGATGTTGCTATACATTTCGACCGAGGAATAGGATGCAGATATTTTGACAAAGGCATTATCAAAGGGCAAGTTTGAGTTCCATAGCGACAGGATCGAGGTTGCTGATAATCCCTTTCTTGTTGAGAGGGAGTGTTGAAAAGTGTGCAACAAGAAATGCTAAATTTAGAATGTGCTAAAAATAGAACTCCTAAAAATAAAACTTCTAAAAATAGCAGTTTGGCCAATGAGCATTTTGGCCACCTTGGGTGAGAGGTGAAACTGCTAAAAATAGAATCTTCTAAAAATAGCATTTTCGGGTCCCTTCCTATTTTTAGCAGTCATTTGTCTAACTATAGGAAGTAAAAACGAATTTGGTCTTAACAACAGTTCAAAATATTAAATAATTAATCTCCATGAGTTAATTAATTATGGAAAATTAAACTTGAAGTCTTTGTGAGAACATGCAATTAGTTGTCCCACTGATTGAGGAATTTATCCTTGATTTTCCCCATTGATTGAGGAATCAAGTATGAGTTCTATAATGAGAGGATTAGTTGACTTAGTTTTACTTAGTCAAGTCTAGTTAGATTCATTTAACAAGTTGTTAAATTAATGAGATATAGTTTGTTAATGCTTGCATGCATGTGACAACTATTATTTCAGATAACTGAGCATTCCCTCATGGATAACTGATGCATGTCAGTTCAGATAGAGACCCAGTTGAGATCATATGAGGGACAGTGTACTATCATATGCTTGGATATTTCTAGTAAGTATTCCTTGTATGGAGAAGGATTTATTTCCAAGAGAATTACATGATATAGGAGATTGGAGGACTTGTGGCCTATATATTGAGGCATAGGTAGTCTATGATCTTTATCTTTTGATTGCAGAGAGTACATGATAGCTCTTCAGCTGATTCTTTTTGTAAACAAAAGAGGATTTCCACTTGATTGATGATACAGATTGGGGTTTTACGCTAGTGCTTTCTTCAGTGATATATCTTGTGTTATAGTTGATTATTTTTCTTGATTAGTTATATGTGTTTATGCTTGATGTTGCTCATGAAATCGATTATGCATCCGCTTAATGTTTTGTAGAACTAGATCAATTATTATCCATTAGTACATTGCATATATCAGTTTGATCTACAGGTGTGAAATTTCTACACCACTATGTTTCTGAATTGCATTTTTGCAGTCTAGAAATGACATGCTTGCCAAATTTATAATCACAAAACTCATGCTTCGCCTGCTCCCCTGCATTATTTTATTGTCGTTGGCCCATTTTCCAAAAACGACATTGACATTATGACTTGTAACCATCGTTCGGCCATGGTACGTGGCTACATTGTTGTGGTCGTGTATTATTTTACTAAGTGGGTTGAGGCGATGCCTACATACACTAAAATTGACCAAACAAATACTATTTTTCTCTTCAATCACATCATTGTTAGGTTTCGTGTACCACAATCCATTGTCACAGACCATGGAAAAAATTTCTACAACTACATGATCATTGAGATGACTACCAAGTTGGGCCTTCAACACGATAGCTCAACTCCCTATTACTCGCGAGTAAATGGGAAAGTAGAATCTATTAACAAAGTTTTGGAAATGATGTTGCAACGCATGATAGGGATTCACAAAATGAATTGGAACATAATTCTATTTTCTGCCTTGTGGGCATACCAAACCTCAATCCGAAATGCGACTAGATTCACACCCTTTCAGTTGGTGTATGGTATTGAAGCGCTTCTCCCTATAGAGTGTGAAATTCCATCTTTAAAACTTGTTGTTGAGCTACTTCCCATGACTTCCACATAATAAGAGCATCTCTTATATCTAGCTCTTTTAGATGAAACTCAGAGTGATGTCACGATGGCCAACGAGGCCCATAAGAAACACATCAAAGTGTAATATGAAAATAATGTTAAACCGCATGTGTTCTTAGCAGGTGATTTTCTTTTATTATATGACCAAGAAGTTGATAAGCTTGGACCAAGATATTTTGAACCAGTGTGGCCAGGCCCTTATATAGTTAAACATGTGCTTGTGAAAGGAGCTTACAAGCTTATTGATTTTGATGGGATTCCTCTGGTGCAACCCACAAATGGGTTGTACCTAAAGAAGTACTATGCTTAGGTCATATTTGCATGGTCACTAACTACATACTATCTATAAGTATGTTGTGTGTGTGTGTAGCGTGTTTTCATCAGAGTTTCCTACTATCTCTATTAATCTTTATTTCTATTTGGTTTACTGATGTTGATGCTCCCTCAACCATATGATGGTTATATTAATGGCACTAGTCATAGTACTGAGAATATTTTTTCTGAAACATGGGCTACTTACGCTCCTAATGGTGAGTTAATGAGTTTACAGGGTGTCTGTATCAGTTGCTCAACCAATAACATTGTTGAATATAGCACACTGATTGAACTTTTGTCTGATGCTATTGCTCATGGAATTCACCATTTAGTAGTCAGACTTGACTCTCAACTCTTAGTACTACACTTGGATAATTTCTATTCAGTGTGAAGTCCAACTATGTTACGAATATCTGTAAGGGTTCCCTTTTTGGAAATATATTTTAATTACATACAATATCAACACATTCCTAGATGTCTAAACACATTAGTTGATGCATTAGTGAATCGTGTTTTAGATAGACATTTGCAACACATGTAAATAAAATTCAATTCACATCACACATTGAACAAAACTATAGAGAAAATTAGAAACATTGATATATAGATAACTATATATAAGTTTGGTTTTACAAAAACTTATGTTTGAGACACATATGGCCACAAGGCCTATCATATCAAAAATACATGTAACTAAAAATGGCTCTAATGCCTCCTAGTAGACTAGTCTCGGTGCTGATCACGGTAATGGAAAACATCCTTGGGAATCTTGCACAACAACATAATAATACAGTCAGGCACTCCAATAGTGTAAGGCTATAGTCTCATAGGGATCTGATTGACCCTAGTCACTGGTATGATATGGGTCAACCCCTCAACATGATGGTTGAACTTTATAAGGATCTTGGCTACATGAAGATCCCATATCTCCTCCTCTAATCCTACAACCACATGTGCCCTAATTTATGTATGTAATGAATCTCCTCACCACTAGAGATAGGAATGGCCCTCTAGTCGAATAGGTTCAATTTTGGCATGTAAGAAAAAAAAGTTACTCTTAGATAAATGAGAAAATAACAAAAAAATTGTAAAACCCAAAACAAACAAAAAAGGTTTTTTGTTTCTTTTTTTTTGCCTATGGAATTCCATTTCTCATCTTCACGTAGCATGATATATGGGCCTCCGTGAAAATTTGCTCCAAAATATGGGTAGTCATCAATCATGATAAACCACATCCACAACCACTGAAAGAAAGTAGGTGTGAAACTCATTGAAAAATAACCTGCATGTCGGGACATGAGTTCTACTCATCGCCTCATCCGTGGAGCCCTGGGATTTGGAAGCTCAAGTGAAATATGGTAAGGATGGAGTAATGGAATCCTCTCTAGGAAAAATTATATAAGGATCGAACAATAACCAAAGTTCTTCAGTATCCCATCCTTTGGTCTATTGAGACGCTCCTTGAAATTCGCCAATACCCCCTCACTCCAATTGAACAGAGTTAGTTCATTGCATTATAATGTGTATTCCATTTAGGATGTGTTTTCCGAATTCAAGGTAGTGTTGCCATTCAATCTCGCTATAATGAAAAGGATTTCCTGAGAGGCATTTATACCACATCCTTTATCTCTATTTTCCCATTTTTTGTTGGTTGGGAACGTGGACCACAATATGCAACAATATAGTCTCTAACAATCTCACCACCCCTTTTCGCATTAGACAATGAGATAAGAGCTCCTCTTCTCAAAAAACCTATCAAAGAATAAATATCCTCCACCTGTATCTTGAGAAATGAGATAAGAGCTCCTCTTCTCAAAAAACCTATCAGAGAATAAATATCCTCCACCTGTATCTTGAGAATATGTGCTCCAAGTCTGAATCATTATGCCTGAATGTCCCATGCCCTGACTAGATACTCCAATAACTCCAACTGAGCTCTCATGCTAGGCATCCAAAATAATTTGAAAAGACCACAGTTTGTCAAAGGCTGAATAGTTACTAGATCATTAGAAACATCGATGTCTCAGGTATCATTTTATATTTCTCACCAAATAAGAGACATTTTACTCTGGTAGATACCTGCAATATCATGAGGAAAATCATTAGAACAAGTATCATGCAGAAAATTGGGAGACAATTGAGCCAAAGTTAAAAATCCCTTTTCTAGTTTGCACTCAATGCACCCTACTAAAGGGAGACAGAGCATTGTAGCACAACCTCCCTCCTTTGGGAGGTCCAATAAATCTCTCATACCTATGTTAATATTTCCTACCCAACACACTTTTCGACATGTTGGAGGTGCACTGCAGCTTGGGCACATATCTAAAGCCCAAAATCTCCCAAAACTTGAAAGTTTTTGCATGAAATAAAAAAAGGAAACTGGAAAAATAAAGAGAAGGGTAAAATATCCCACCTAGACGTGACGATACTTGAAATCTTCCACCAAATTCTACAAAATCAGCTACTAAAGTTTGTGGGCAAACCGCACTCAGAGCACATTCACCAAGAGGTAAAAATGAAAATACTTTTTGTCTATTTATGGTCAATTTCATTATTATTTTGTTATATTTTATTACTTTGACCTAAATTTGATCTAATTTTACCATGTATATGTATTTTTAATCTTTTGATGGTTTTATAAGTAGGATTAAAGCTGTCTGAAGGATTTAATGACATGTTTTTACTGGAAATAGGTCATTTTGATAAAGGAGCATACTTTTATCAGTTTTTCGGGCTATGTAAAATCACGAAAAACGAAACCCATGGAGTACTCTTTCAGCTCTTTTCAAACTCTATAAACATGAAAATATTGTCCATCACTTGCATTTTTGAAATGTTAAAGTAAATGAAAAGATGTATACCCACTATAAGTTTAACATTTTTCTGGAATGGGATAGACTATTTACAAAAAAGGAATACCTTAGTCGAACATGAATAAGAGGTTCTCCTGAGTATCATTTTCTTCCCTTTTGGACTTAAGAGATGATTTATGAAAATGAACCTTTGGATTTTTTTTCATCTTTTTTCAAACACTCTAAACATGAAAAATAAGTCGAGTTACACCTTTGTTGGACTCATAAAAACATCAAAGAATGATGGAATCATCGAAAATGACGAGACTGAACCACTCCTTCTCAGGGTTGATTAAAAATATTCAGAGGGATTCATTCAAGGGATGAACTTACATATCAAGCATATGTTATCCTCCTCAATATTGTCAAAAATAAAGAGGTAATGGTCAAAAATGGTTGGGAATTTGGAAAAATAGGGTACTTAACCTCTTAATGGCAGCAAGTCACTCTTGAACATGACACTCTTCCACATCATCTCCATGGTTGCTGGTTTGGGAAATTTTATTGCCTCTTTGGTTCATCATACGATATTTAAAATCCTTCATCGTCGGTTTTGGGTCAATGATGCCAAATCCATTCACTATCACCAATATGTTTAAGAGAAGTCCCTCAGTTAACATATGCTACAATACTCCTAAGCATTTTAGCGCACCTAAAATTGCTTTGAATCAACATCATTCCATCTCAAATCTTGATACATGTTTCATGTCATTGATAAGGGATTCATCAAGGCCCTCGTGCGATGAGTCACTTCCTATAAAAATCATGTATGTTGTGTTCAACTTAAACTCATCTATTCATGCCATATTGATTGTACATCAGTACCTTGAGAGCCATTAACACCATTGGTGGTTTCTCTCACACTTTTTAATGACTTACATCATTTCCTGGTAATCAGATGGTTTCTTCCATGTTCACCATCAACTCATCTATTCACATGGTTAGGATTGTACTTTTGAATGATCAAGTGCAGGAGACAGAAGACCCCTAATCTAGTTTCATCCATATGGGCTGTAATTTCAGGATTAATACAAGATAATAATCTAGTATGAGTCCACACTTTTTCATTAGTGGATGGACCTTTTGATCACTGTACATGTAATATTGGCTTACATACCGAGCATGGGTATGCCTCCCTCAGCTATAATATCATGATGAAAAATGTATTTTAATAAATGATGATCTCAACTGGTTGTTCTTGATGTGGACTTGTCACAAGGTAAAGCACTACATTGATTGAAAACTGCTTCTGACTGTGTACTTTAGGGGGAAATATGTTACAAACAATTTTGTGAGATGTAGTCAATAGGCCTACAAACTATGTCATTCAACATCCACATACATTTTGTCATCATCACATCTCCAAACATGTCTAATTTTTTGGGACTACCTACTTCAAATCATTGTTTTAAGCCCCAATGCACCTGGCCATTTAACCCACGTGTGCTTAGCACAGGTTGCATGCATGGTCACCAATGCTAACCAGCACAAGTTTCAACTTTCTACAGGTCCACTAATTCTACAAATTTGCCAAAAATAAAAAATAATTTTGAAGCTTCCTCTTCCAGAATCTTCTAAGGCAGTTCTAACCATTTACCATGGATAGAGAACTTGAATCCTATCTTGGAGACCTCATCTCTTATCCCTTGATCTCATCTTCCCCTCTTAAGTGGGTCTGAAGCCTATATTGTTAATTGGATAATAATTCCCATACCACCTCGTCCTATAAATTTACTGCCTCCCATAAAGTCTAGGTTGGATTTTGGAGATTGATTATGCCCTCATAATGTTGCTTTCAGCCTAAAGGAGTCACCCCTTTTATGCATTATGGTTAGTGTTGAGGTGTGCTTTCTAACAAGGAAGGATAAGTCAACTTGGGGAGACATCTACAAAGTTAGCTTCTATTTATGGTTGTAAACTCTCTCCTACATCTATTAATACAAAGAGTATCTTGTTTTCCTATATTTTTGTGTTATTTTTATAATCGCGTATTTCAATGCCTTGTTGATTCATTAAATAGAGATGTTAGACTATGTTGTGTGGATATTATGGATCCTTTGCTTGTTTTACTCATATGAGCAGGTTCTAATTATAGTGCTTGGAGCTAGATTTGGAACTCACAAGTGAGGAGGAAAGGAAGGCTTGCTACAGATCTAAGGTAGGATTCTTTCCCGTGTTCTAATTTCTCTAAGGAAAACTCTGTCAATTTTTTCTTCTATTGTTCAAGATCAAACAACTAGATCTAGGTAATTCACCTTTTTCCGCAATAGTGAAAATTTCACATAACAAAACTATTTGCAGGTTTGGGGATAGAGTTGTCATCCATTACAACATGTCATCCATATACAGATGGGAAAAAAAGGAGGAAAAATAGGATCCATGAAGACATGTTGAGGATGTATGTAATGTATCAACTTGGGGAGACATCTACAAAGTTAGCTTCTATTTATGGTTGTAAACTCTCTCCTATATCTATTAATACAAAGAGTATCTTGTTTTCCTATATTTTTGTGTTATGTTTATAATCGTGTATTTCAATGCCTTGTTGATTCATTGAATAGAGATGTTAGACTATGCTGTGTGGATATTATGGATCCTTTGCTTGTTTTACTCGTATGCGCAGGTTCTAATTATAGTGCTTGGAGCTAGATTTGGAACTCACAAGTGAGGAGGAAAGGAAGGCTTGCTACAGATCTAAGGTAGGATTCTTTCCCATTTTCTAATTTCTCTAAGGAAAACTCTGTGATTTTTTTCTTCTGTTGTTCAAGATCAAGGAACTATATCTAGGTAATTCACCTTTTTCCGCAATAGTGAAAATTTTGCATAACAGAACTATTTGCAGGTTTAGGGATAGAGTTGTCATCCATTACAACATGTCATCCATATACAGATGGGAAAAAAAGGAGGAAAAATAGGATCCTTGAAGGCATGTTGAGGATGTATGTGATGTATCAGCTTGGGGAGACATCTACAAAGTTATCTTCTATTTATGGTTGTAGACTCTCTCCTATATCTACTAATACAAAGAGTATCTTGTTTTCCTATATTTTTGTGTTATTTTTATAATCGCATATTTCAATGCCTTGTTGATTCATTGAATAAATATGTTAGACTATGCTATGTGGATATTATGGATCCTTTTCTTGTTTTACTTGTATGTGCAGGTTCTAATTATAGTGCTTGGAGCTAGATTTGGAACTCACAAGTGAGGAGGAAAAGAAGGCTTGCTACAGATCTAAGGTAGGATTCTTTCCCATTTTCTAATTTCTCTAAGGAAAACTCTGTGATTTTTTTCTTCTGTTGTTCAAGATCAAACAACTAGATCTAGGTAATTCACCTTTTTCCGCAATAGTGAAAATTTCACATAACATAACTATTTGCAGGTTTGGGGATAGAGTTGTCATCCATTACAACATGTCATCCATATACAGATGGGAGAAAAAGGAGGAAAAATAGGATCCTTGAACGCATGTTGAGGATGTATGTGATGTATCAACTTGGGGAGACATCTACAAAGTTAGCTTCTATTTATGGTTGTAAACTCTCTCCTATATCTATTAATACAAAGAGTATCTTTTTTTCCTATATTTTTGTGTTATTTTTATAATCGCGTATTTCAATGCCTTGTTGATTCATTGAATAGAGATGTTAGACTATGCTGTGTGGATATTATGGATCCTTTGCTTGTTTTACTCGTATGTGAAGGTTCTAATTATAGTGCTTGGAGCTAGACTTGGAACTCACAAGTGAGGAGGAAAGGAAGGCTTGCTACAAATCTAAGGTAGGATTCTTTCCCATTTTCTAATTTCTCTAAGGAAAACTCTATGATTTTTTTCTTCTGTTGTTCAAGATCAAACAACTAGATCTAGGTAATTCACATTTTTCCACAATAGTGAAAATTTCGCATAACAGAACTATTTGCAGGTTTGGGGATAGAGTTGTGATCCATATACAAATGGGAAAAAAAGGAGGAAAAATAGGATCCTTGAAGGCATGTTGAGGATGTATGTGATGTATCAACCCAAGAAGTGGGAGGAGTATTCTTCCACTTATAGAGTTTTCATACAACAATGGGCACCAAGAATCCATAAACATGAGTCTATTTGAGGCACTGTATGGGATAAAATGTAATAATCCTATCAACAGGAGGAATCCAGGGAACATAATCCATATTGGGCTTGACATGCTCAAGGAAAAGGTGCAACAAATTCAGATCATTAAGCAGAATTTGAAGGTGGCATAAGATAAATAGAAGATCTATGTAGATCAATTCATGGTGCATACAGAATTCCTTGAATATTGGGTTAAATCAAATAAAATCGAAGAGGATTTCCTTGAAGATTGGGTCATGTACTGAGTTGGCACCATGGTATTATGGGCATTTTGAAATCCTTGAAAGGATTGAACTAGTGGCCTATAGGCTAGATTTACCTCTATCGGTTAAAGTGCATAATGTTTTTCACGTTTCTTTTCTTAAAGGATATGTAAATAATTCTAATCATGTGTATTATTGTTCTGTGATACCATGGAACCAAAGGGAGAGTTCCAACCAAAACCACTTTGCATACTAGACTAGAGGAACCAACCACTCCAAAATTAAGCAATAGAGAAAGTCCAAGTGCAATGGAGGCACATTGGGCCCGAGGAAGCCACTTGGAAAGTGACTGACTCCATGAGAAAAGGACATCCCTTTTTGTTTATTATTTGAATGAATTGTATATATATAATTGTAAATATTGTATATAGATGTACATATAAAGCTCCACAACAAGGTATGTGTGTTTTTACTTTGTTTCCTATGGTTCATAAGGACATAGAACACTGAGGGAAGTGTTCCCTCAAGGGGGAGGGGTCTGTAATAGCCCCAAACATTTTTTCTCTCATGAAATGAAAATTAAATACCTTTTACAACAAAAAAAATGGGTTGAGTAATGGGACAAAAATTATAGAGACTAGGGAGGTTGCTTGCTTGGGATGTTTAATATTCCTCGCTACAGGAAAATGTGGACTGGTTATAACAAATATTAAAGGATGATTGGTACAAATTTGATGGACTACTATTTTCAGGATTAATGAGAGCGAAAGAGAAGTATGCTAACCATGCTTCTTTGGAAAGCATTACAAGGTAGGAAGGACAAAGAAACTGTTGGGAAATGGACTGTGTTGGAGGTGGGGAAAGAAAGAAAAAAGGCAATGGAAGTTAAGTGGGGTGAGAGAGAGAGAGAGAGATAGTAAGGACAAAGAAATTGTTGGGAAATGGACTGCATTGGAGATGCAGAAAGAAAAAAAGAAAGGAAATGGAAGTTAAGAGGGGGGAGAGAGAGAGGAAGGAAAAAGAAATTTTTGGGAAATGGATTGCGTTGGATCCAGGGAAAGAAAGAAATAAAGGCAATGGAAGTTAAGGGGAGAGAGAGAGAGAGAGAGAGAGAGAGAGAGAGAGAGAGAGAGAGAACCATGAGAGAGGAGAGGGAGAGAGAATTCAACAAATCTCATTTAGTAGAAAAGTAGGAGAGAAAGGGGATACAAGAGAAGAGAATCCCACAAGTATGGAAAACGAAGGAATCTCACATAAAAAGGAAGAATAATTGGGGATAGAAGGTTTGGTTGGAAATATTAGGAGAAGGAAGATCATTCCCAGGTGAGGAAAAATGGCTTCTCTATTACTTGTTTAGTGAGAGGTTGATATTCATTTTCTCTAGCTTCCCTTCATAGACAACATGGAGGGTTGTTCCTTGGATTCTTGAAACGAGTCTGAAGCCTTTATTGTTTTTTGTGTGTTTAGAGTGGTTTTGCAATCCCCAAGGTGGGTGGAACCATTGTGCTATTGCTTGAAGGGTAGAGACTTGTTTCCTCAGGAATCCATTGACATTCTTCAGTGGAGAGGAAGTCTTTGGATTCCCTAAAAGTAATTGGCTTTTGAGTAGCTGAAGTTTGGAGGCAGTGAGCCTTTGGATTCCTTAATATTTCTTTGACTACTTTGATAATTGGTGAATAGGTGGGTCAACCTCTAGAGTTCTTGTTCAAACTATCAATCAATGTTTAAATCCTTTGAGAAAATACCCTCTATCTCTAGAATATGGCTTAGGGGTGACAACTGCGAGAGAGGACTGACTACAACTATCTATGGTTGGGTGGAGATTCATATTCTCTGACTCAGCTTCCCTGGAATATTCAAGATAAGTGTTCTTATGTGCTTGCTTACAAGTTAGTAATGGTATCTTACATTGCTAAATGAAATGGTATTATTGAGAAAAATACATGATTTCTCGCTGACCTTTTAACTCTGGATGATGTAATGTGCAAGGTCTTTACAAGATAATGAAAGTATGTTGCATTTCTAGTTTGAAATGGTGTACTATGAGAAATACATGATTATGTTCAAGATATGATGCACATGAATAACATAAGGTGCAATGTTAAAGCCATTGGAATGGTATGTAAGAATATGGATTAAACAATACAATAATCAATAAAGGAACTTCTTTTATTACGGTTTAATGATTACATTGAAGACAACTTGTTTTGACAGGGTTTGTGTGCATATATTAGCTACAAGCCCATGTTACAGTTTATGTGCCATTGTCTTGATGTTGAGGATTAACTCCTTTATTAACTTTAATAACCTATGAGTTTGCATGATAGGCTTTTTTAGCCTGTTGTGATAAGTGACCTGGTATAGTGACTATATATTCACTTAAACCAAGATTTGGTCAAAAGGACCTATGTGCCTTCTTGAATAGAGCACTCCCTCATAAGAGGGATTAGTGAGATTTACATTTCTATACTCACTGTAGGGTGCATTTTGCCTTGTTTCAATTAATGTTGAAGCTTCCTAGACTGGAAGCCATGTCTGGTGTATTATATTGTCACTAAGATGAAGTGATAGCTTCTTTCTTAAATGGTCAATAATAGCCATGATGTCGAGTGAAGGGTATCTCGTCCTTGAGGGATGGGTCACGCATTACTGCTACTAACCAAATTACCCTGAAACCCCTAAATGGCGTCACAATGTTAGTTGTAGGGTTGCTTAAAATCATAGGGTGCACCTTGGCATGTGGCAGGAGAACCTGGTGCTCTTTAGGAGTCTACGTATTCTTAGGAGGAGGTGGCTAAAGTTCACTAGTGTGGTCATGCCTAGAATTCCCCATCCCTAAATGGGGAATTCTTGAAGGTTGGGAGCTTATCCATGGCGTACTTTCCCATAAAGTCATATTCTTGTATTTAGACCTAAGATATGAATTCCCTATTCCTTTGAGGTAGTTTGATCTCCTCATGACCTTCACAACGGCTCAAAAGTCCTGTGGACTCAGGAAGAGTGTCTCTAGATTAAGATCAAGAAGGATATCACTAGTGAGTGCTTTAGTAAACCTTAAAGCCCATTATTGAATGTTGATGCAAATCTGCACATATGTAGAACCATTGCAGCCAAGCCATAGCGAAATCCATACCTCAATGGCGAAGTATGCAAGAAGGGAGTGAGTCTTTATGAAGACCACTGAATCTAAGAATTGAGAATTTGCTCATGATCTCATCCAATGTAAAAGGTGTCATAAGGGAAGGGATTGGGATGATGTGTGTGGAGCGATAAAAAGGTGTCTTTCGAACTCCTAATTACCTTCACATTAATTATCAACCCAGGGACGAAGTGTACTCTGTCTGAGGCGGCTATTTTCTTAAGAGAAATGTTTTGCAGTACAGTGCTTAAAACCCAAAAGTAAATGAATGCTTGAAACAAAACCTAATTGGAATAGCAAGAAACTAAAATGTTCTAAACCAAATCATTCATTCAAACAATCATCAATCGAGGATATAGCGCAATAACTCAGTCCTCTAGAAATTGATGCAAGGAAAAAGGAATTAGAGTATGGATCATGGTTCTGGGAGCATAATAGCGTCTGCTGTGTCTCACGACAGCCTTGATCCTCCTCCCACACCAAAGCAATAAATGCAAGGAAATGGAATGGCAGCAAGTAAAAATGAAATAACAAAAGGAAATAGAACAGCAATAAATGAAACAGTAATTAAAAGAACTAAATCTCGCGAGTTAGAACTGAACTCTCATTCCGCAATCAAATAACAATCGGCAAAAGCAATTCCAATGATCTTTACTTTACGAGAAGATATTTACAAATGAATTATGGAACAGCAGTTATCATATATACAAAACACACTAATAGAACAACAATCATATATACATTCAACACACTAAGATAGTAATCTGAGATGATAACTATGTTTCCAAATACAACATTACTTCCGGATTCCAATAATCATAACTTCAAATAAATCTTATGATGGTAATGTTTAATACAAAAGCTCTGTAACAGAAATACCCGATTCAGATTGATACCATGCAATCAATTCTGGAAAAGACTTAATGATATAACGCAGAATCGCCACAAGGAATTCGGAAAGAACATTAATGAATTAATGATCACATAGCATTCGTGCATCAGATTACTGAACAATAAAGATAGCAAACCATGCATAAAACAAAAGAAGATACTATACAGTAGTAGCAGCGTATTCCGCCATAGGCTGGGCCCTTAGCCGCCAGCGGATGCTGCGGGATCACTTCAGAATAAGAAGAATGAACAGCAATTCCCAATTCATTTATTAATCAGCCAATTGGAATCATTACAACAGCAAAAGCTACAGCATGAATAATCCACCACCGTTGTCCATCATTTCTCTATCATTCTTCCATCATCACGTCTCTCTCCAATCTTCCCCGTCTCTGATCTTGGGTTTCATTAAATAGAGAAAGATCAGAGTATAGATAATTACAATCATGATTTCTCCTACAAATTTAGGTTGATTCCAACCCATTGATCAACAAGAACAAGGCGGATTTGGGTTTGCAGCTAAGATTTGGAGGGCGGCCGCAACAGCAAATCCCAGAAAATCGTGTTCAAAGAACCCTGCGTTTCTCCCTGTACAAGCCGAATTTGGGCAAACTGTTCTACTTGAAGATAATTGGGCCCGTTCTGGACAAAACCCATGTTCCGGATTTTCCAAATTCGTCTTCATTTGCTCAGAATCGTAACCACAAAACTGTCACTCCTTAAACCAGCGAATTTCTGAGTTGGCTGATTTAAAAATCAAATCTTCAATCTGGAAGTTACTTTGGAGGCTAAGAATGGCGAATGATGTTACAACCAACTTATTAGAACTATCATTGATAAAATAATGCATAATAATCAATTTATTAAAAATAAAAGAGAATACATAACATTCATCCATGAGAGCATAAATTAGTTATAAAATGGATTTAAATGATAAATTATAATAAATGTCATGATGAAGAATGGTGGAAATGGGTGGAATAAACCTTCACAAGTGAGAATAATCATGGCATATTAACGACCCTACACACCCCCACACTCAATATGTTGCATGTCCTCATGCAATGAAAACTGAATATATTGCATGTTCTCATGCAACCCAAAGACAAAAACCATGTGTTAACCAAGCAATAAAAATTTGAGAATAACTGAATGCTTCCTTAATTAATAAATATTCAATTTTAGCAATCTCGATGAAGGCATAACAATTTTTACATTGACATTCAACTATATGTATGAAGTTGCAGCAAAATATGATATAAGTAACAGCAAACTTCATTAAGCATTTTCTCAAAACTACAAACCAGATTTTGTTGAAATGTTGCAAGTAAATTTTCAATACATGAAGGCTTCTATGATCCAAAAATCAGATCGTTTTGATGCATGGATCATGAGATATAAACAAAATGGCTGTAGGTGAGAGTGCATGATTTCCGAAATTTTATGAGCCAATTTATCTTGAATTTATCTAGGTATGTGTATTTTAATAGTATGTCTGTGTTTCCTAGAGATCACAAGAATTGAGTTCATAGTTTTTGAAAATATCAGGGAAATCAGTTTCTATACTGAAATTGTATGCCTTAAAGGAGAGAAAATAGAAAACATCCATCATGTGTAGCAATTCCTCCCCCTCTCTGAAAAATTAGCATGTCCTCATGCGATGTTAGAAAACAAATAGAGGTGGTTGCTACCAGCTGTTGAATTCTACGCTTGGTGTAAAACAACATGGAATAAGGGAGGTGGTGAGAGTGAATAAGAATAGCACTGGAGGATAAAGAATATGAATGGCGTGGTGATAAGAAAAAAAATGAATGAAAGGAACACTCCCCCATACTCGAAAATGATATGCTGTTGAAAAAGGGAAAGTGGTAAAGATGTGGAATGAAAGATGACAAATAATGCTCAAAATGGATTGTCATTAGATTCTCCTAAATTTATAATAAATTAGAAAACTATGCAATTTTACCTCAAGTTTTACCTCCAAAAATGTGGAATGACATATATGGACTGGCAGTTGTTGAAGCTGATGTAGGCGGAGTTGGTGCTAGAAGTGATGCAAAAGGTGGAATCCAGGGAAGCACATCATGTCTGAAGAATTGTTCACGTTCACGAGCCTCTACTGTGAAGTGCAATAGTGTGGTCATGCTACGAATAGAATTCTGCCCATACTTGTTGTTCTCCTGTAAACAAAACACTATTTTGCATACAATGTGCTTGAATCCATAGTGTTAGCTTTGAACAGATAAGATGCATGCAAAAATTTCAATCAGAAAAACTTATCAAATCAACAAGTTATGGCAGAGTGTAGTAATCATATCACATGCAATCCCATAATGCATACATTCCCCCCTCCAATTGGAAAATGGGTTTCATAACCATAAAGCATATGAAAGGGGTGGTGCTGACGGCAAGGCAATGGAATGAACAATATATCAGTAAGGGAGCAGAGTACACTTATCAATGATAGGACGGTGAAAATTATGGTTATATTGAGAGCAAAGTGTGTAAAGATAGTTATGAATAAGAGATAGGACGCTTTGAATTGATGATAGTTTATACAAAACGAAAAAGGACAACAATGTGCTAAAAAGATGCTTTGCTGATAGTATTCTAGCTGAAAATGATGCGGTTGATCATAAAACAATTTCTCATGCATAAAGGTTCAAAACAGGGAAAAAGTAAAGGAATTAACTTCTCTGATAAAAAGAAAATAAGAAAAGGGTATTATAATAATAATTGACAAAAAGATATAACTTCAATACCACAAGCAGAGCCGCTGCTGCCAGCAGGCGTCCATAGCCTCGGCAGGGTTGCTTTTTAACCCATATGAGCCAGGATCCTCAATTTATAAATGGAGAGTTTTAGCGTTGTTCTACAGAAGAGATCAATGTGCTGGCATGGTAACCAAAGAACCACATTGCCATTCACTAGGATGTAGCAAGAGTGATCAGGCCGGCTCGTGATGAGACCTCCTGTTCCAAGGATAATTTGGCTATCCAATGGATCATAACCCTGGTGTGGTGGCCATAATGGGAATGTCACTTTGTTACAGCCTTATGAACATGGTAGGCTGGCTCGTAATGAGACCCCCTATCCTCGATCTGCGAACAAAATTTTGTTGTTATTACATATTTTTATGATAAAAAGAGGGAGGCTCAGTACTCCTTAAGAGCAGGGATGGCGGAAGAAGTTGAACATGTCAATATAAAAAAATATACCCATAATCTCATTTATTACAGACAGAGAAGATTATAACCAGGAAGGGTGGAACCAACATGGTATTAAGATGATCAATCAGCATCATGTACAACAGAAAACAATGCAGTAAAGGAATATATAAATAATTGTGTCCCTTTTAAAAAGAATCTATCATCAAAGAGTTGTCCTTTTAAAGATCATAACGTGAATAATATTAACTTTGCTTCAAAAGAATCCATAATTCCTGTCCTCATAAAAGTAGTGTATTTCATGCCGTGAAAGAGAATCAGGAGAATGTGGTTGAGCTGAACTATGAATAATCCCATAAGAGAAAGGAAAGGGTTGCCCTCAAAAATATTCTCAAAGTGTTGCTTTTTTGAATGAACAGTAAAAACACTCAAAAAGTGGTGTTCCATGTAGGGAACATCAAAGAAAATGCACACCAAAAAACAAAAATACACACAGAAAACGCGAAAATGCAAATGTCGTTCCTTTTGAAAGAGAAGAATCCATGCAAGCAAAAACTCGAACTGTTGTTCCTTTTGAAAAAGGAACAACAAAAACACGAACTGCTGTTCCTTTTGAAAAAGGAACAGCAAAAAACTCAAACTGCTGTTCCTTTTGAAAAAGGAACAGCAAAAAACTCAAACTGCTGTTCCTTTTGAAAAAGGAACAGCAAAAAAACTCAAACTGCTGTTCCTTTTGAAAAAGGAACAGCAAAAAAACTCAAACTGTTGTTCCTTTTGAAAAAGGAACAGCAAAAACACACACTGCTGTTCCTTTTGAAAAAGGAACAGCAAAAACTCAAACTGCTGTTCCTTTTGAAAAAGGAACAGCAGAAACATACCAAATGCTGTTCCTTTTGAAAAAGGAACAGCAAAAACACACCCAACGTGAAAGTGCAGAAGTGCTGTTCCATTTCGAAAAGGAACAGCAGCTGTTCCATTTCGAAAAGGAACAGCAAAATGTAAAAGTGCAAAAAGTGTTGTTCCATTTCGAAAAGGAACAGCAAAATGTGAAAGTGCAAAAAGTGTTGTTCCATTTCGAAAAGGAACAGCAAAATGTGAAAGTGCAAAAAGTGCTGTTCCATTTCGAAAAGGAACAGCAAAATGGAAAAGTGCCAAAAAGTGTTGTTCCATTTCGAAAAGGAACAGCAAAATGGAAAAGTGCAAAAAGTGTTGTTCCATTTCGAAAAGGAACAGCAAAATGTGAAAGTGCAAAAAGTGCTGTTCCATTTCGAAAAGGAACAGCAAAATGAACTGTGAAAAAGGAACAGCAAAATGAATGGCTGAACCAAAAAGTGTTATTCCTTTAGAAAATAAATAGCAAAACGAAAATGATGTCCCTTTGCAAGAGGAACAACAGGAACAACAAAAATGCACACAAATGCTGTTCCTTCAGAAAAGGAACAGCAAAATATACAACCATAAAATGAAAGCATGCAAAGAATGAATTAGCTGTTCACTGTATTGAAGCTGAGGATGGGTCACAGTTTGAATGAAGCAACACCTGAAACACAAAATATAAAAGAAATTAGAAAAGAAACAACATTTTATTTAAAAAACAATATGTAAATTAAGTTACAACAGCTTATGATATTATGTAAAAAAATGATCTTTTTGAAAAATGTTTTGGCAGCAGTAACAAGACATGAATCTTGAAATTGAAATCAATTCTTCATTTGTTCTATTATGAATTCGTTGGGTAATGATTTGGATAAAATTCCTTTGTTTTATAAAAACTTCTTTGAAAAATCACTCGTCCATAAATTGACCTTCCTTATTTTCCCAAGACCTACAAAAAACGAGTATCTACCTGCAATAAAACATTAAATCATGGAGAAAGAGAGGTGTGCGGGCTCCCCTAATCCAAGAATTATGTAAAAAACTAACAAGTAGTTACTCTATAGAACAAATCATTGGAGAAAATAACAAAGTAAAATTTATTTGGTACCTGCGGGAGAGCAGTCGTCGACCATACTAACCAGCAGTGTTTTAATCACAACTTCTTTGTTTTTCGTCCAAATTGAGTGATTCCAAAGCCAAATGAGAGCTAATTCAAAGTTTTATCTCCAATAGAAACAGGTTTTAAAAACTCAATGATATGATATGTCAAATTTGTTTAGAACAACCTGCATAATAGAGTCATTTTCAATTACCCGGCTTAGACCAACAGTTGATATTTCAAGCATAACTTTTTCGTTTGATGTCGGATTCGAATGATTCAAATTGGAAATGAAAATAGATTCATTTATTTATCTCCAATAGAAACAGGTTTTGAATACAAGAAGAATTGATAGGTCAAATATTGTAAGGAACAGCCGGAAAAACATAGTTTTAAGGGTGCTGATTTACGATAGACAGTCAGTATTTTGATCATAACTTCCCCATACGATATCGAAAATGAGTGATTCCAATTTCATTTTAAACTAGATTCATAGGGGAATCTACCATAGAAACAGATTTTAAAAATTCATTAATTTAGGCCTCCAAAAACTGACTGTCCCAACTCTGTTCCTGAGCTGCCCGCTAGACATCCGGTCAATGTTTTGGCTCTAACTTTTTCGTTTCAAATCAAAATTGAGTGATTCAAATTGGATTTGAAAGTATATATCAAGGGCTACTTAGGATAGAAACAAGTTTTAAAAATACGGTCATTTAGGCCTCCAAAAATTGACTGTCCCAGCTCTGTTCCTGAGCTGCCCGCTAGACACCCTGTCAATGTTTTAGTTCTAACTTTTTCATTTCAAATCCAAATTGAGTGATTCAAATTGGGTTAGAAAGTAGACATCAAGGGCTACCTAGGGTAGAAATAGTTTTTAAAAATATTCATTTTCGGTCCCTCAAAACTTGACTGTCCCGACTGTTTTTCCAGAAAGTTCATCAAGCCCACAAGCCAAAAAAATGAAATTCAAGCATTTTTTTTTTTAAATTGGTGATAAAAATGAAAATGAGTGTTTGTAGAACTTATTATTTCCATTATGATTCATCTGCAAACACAAATTATATAAAAAAAATATCACCGATGTTGATTTGCATAGCATGTTGCAACAAAAACCCTAGTTTTACAAAAGAGCAAAATGCACTTATTTATGTCTTTATTTTATTTTATTTTATTTTCTACACTAACCTATTTTGATTTGAAAAATGAATATGACTACGTGTATGAATACTTCCAGTGAAGCCATTTTCGAAATACGGCTTCACGTATGCACATACCCAAATTTGAAAAATGCATGTTAATGGATATTAGGGTATGAGAAGGTGGCTTCCCTTGAAAAAATGATATCAAAAATTGTTGAAGCATGGAGTGATGTTGCAAATAAATGATGGAGTGAAACCAATCTTCAATGTATGCATTACTTTTTTGATCTTGCATAGCCATCATATCATGAAGTTCTTGAGCTTTTAAAATGGCTTGTTGATGCAACCTACAAGAAACCTCATTTTCTTCCATAGCTTGTACAATTTTTGAATTTAACACATTCTGAATCTCATTGTAAGTTTTCTCTAATAACACATGTGAGATAGAATGGGTGGGAAGGGTGGGTAAATTTTCCAGCTCAACATTGTAAGCATGTTGTACTGGTTTATTATGGTGGGGGTGTGAAATTAGTTGAGCAGGAGCATTTTGATGATGTGGCTGATTGGGTTGTGTGAATGAGCAAGCAAGGTGTTGTGAAAGAGCTGGTGGAGAATATGGAGAATGTGCTTGTGCTACAAGATGAGGGAGAGTAGTCATGCCATCATAAGATGAACCATGCCCAACTTGTAAACAAGATAGGTGGTTATATTGAAATTGACATGGCTGCCCTAACACATTAGCATTCCATAATGGATTATGCAAGTATGACAATGAAGAAAGAGTGTTTTGAACCATACCTATAGGCCTTGTTGCAGCTTTCTTACCTCTTTGATATGCTACTTCCATCCTAGGTAAGGAAGAGTGAATATCTATAAGATGCTCCTTTCGGTCATGAGAACAAAACATTTCATCACATTCTTCATTTTTATGAACCTGCAAAACATCCAATTTTTCATTTAGAGAGCTAATAAAATCAACTTTAAAATGTTCAAACAATACATTGATTTCAGCTCTTATGTCTCCTGTTCTTGTAGCAGATTTGGAAAACAAAGAAAAAACATCTCTAGGATTCTTACCAGCCTTGGAGATTCCTCTTGAATACCTTATGCACAACTCACAAACATCATCATATGATAACTGAAAAACATCACCTTTTCCTATCAGATTTAAAAGTTCTAAAAATTCATCTTTGATTCCTCTAAGAATAAGTGTTTTTAAGATCTCTTCTTTCAAATGCTTATGCTTTGATTTTTGAAGGTTATAATTAAATCGATCTACATAATCCTCCAAACTTTCATCTTCCCCTTGTATCATATCGAAAATATCTTCATTGGCTTTGCAATAATCTTGGTGCTTCTTCAAGAATATGTTCTTCATGTCCTCCCATGATTGGATGCAATTCCCACCTAGGCTCATGAACCATCGGAGAGCTGCTCCTTTTAGAGTAAGAGGAAACACTTTCAATCTTTGATCATTAGTACAATAATCATATCCTCTACAAAGTATTTCAAATTCAAACAAAAATGTATGTGGATCTACATTTGCTAAACCATGAAAATTTGGTAAAGATAGGGGAATTATGTGCATTTGTGTCACTCCTCCTAGATCTTTGATAGGAAAATCAAAAGTAGAAACGTGACCCATTTCTTACCATAGTTTAAGATGTTCTTCATGTGTTTCTTCGAGGCTCCTTCTTCAAATGTTCCTGTCAATCGGTTAGTGAAATGGGTGGTGCTTACATCACCACTTGCGTGAGATCATGTGATTCAAAAAAAATTTCTATCTTTTTCCTAATCATTCACACAAAAATTCAAACATCTATTTCTACCCTAGGTTCTTTTAAGAGTCCTGCTGGAAAGCGGACGGGGGAGCAGGGCTTTTACATGCTCCGTACGCAGGTTCTTACCTTCCGTTTTTAAGATCCAACTCTTCCCTAGCAGGCACTCATCAGATTCACACTACTCTTTAGAGATGGCTACACTCTCCCCGGCAACGGCGCCAAAATGTGGAGCGATAAAAAGGTGTCTTTCGAACTCCTAATTACCTTCACATTAATTATCAACCCAGGGACGACATTTTATTCCAAGAGTGTACTCTGTCTGAGGCAGCTATTTTCTTAAGAGTAATGTTTTGCAGTACAGTGCTTAAAACCCAAAAGTAAATGAATGCTTGAAACAAAACCTAATTGGAATAGCAAGAAACTAAAATGTTCTAAACCAAATCATTCATTCAAACAATCATCAATCGAGGATATAGCGCAATAACTCAGTCCTCTAGAAATTGATGCAAGGAAAAAGGAATTAGAGTATGGATCATGGTTCTGGGAGCATAATAGCGTCTGCTGTGTCTCACGACAGCCTTGATCCTCCTCTCACACCAAAGCAATAAATGCAAGGAAATGGAATGGCAGCAAGTAAAAATGAAATAACAAAAGGAAATAGAACAGCAGTAAATGAAACAGCAATTAAAAGAACTAAATCTCGCGAGTTAGAACTGAACTCTCATTCCGCAATCAAATAACAATCGGCAAAAGCAATTCCAATGATCTTTACTTTACGAGAAGATATTTACAAATGAATTATGGAACAGCAGTTATCATATATACAAAACACACTAATAGAACAACAATCATATATACATTCAACACACTAAGATAGTAATCTGAGATGATAACTATGTTTCCAAATACAACATTACTTCCGGATTCCAATAATCATAACTTCAAATAAATCTTATGATGGTAATGTTTAATACAAAAGCTCTGTAACAGAAATACCCGATTCAGATTGATACCATGCAATCAATTCTGGAAAAGACTTAATGATATAACGCAGAATCGCCACAAGGAATTCGGAAAGAACATTAATGAATTAATGATCACATAGCATTCGTGCATCAGATTACTGAACAATAAAGATAGCAAACCACGCATAAAACAAAAGAAGATATACAGTAGTAGCAGCGTATTCCGCCATAGGCTGGGCCCTTAGCCGCCAGCGGATGCTGTGGGGTCACTTCAGAATAAGAAGAATGAACAGCAATTCCCAATTCATTTATTTATCAGCCAATTGGAATCATTACAACAGCAAAAGCTACAGCATGAATAATCCACCACCGTTGTCCATCATTTCTCTATCATTCTTCCATCATCACGTCTCTCTCCAATCTCCCCCGTCTCTGATCTTGGGTTTCATTAAATAGAGAAAGATCAGAGTATAGATAATTACAATCATGATTTCTCCTACAAATTTAGGTTGATTCCAACCCATTGATCAACAAGAACAAGGCGGATTTGGGTTTGCAGCTAAGATTTGGAGGGCGGCCGCAACAGCAAATCCCAGAAAATCGTGTTCAAAGAACCCTGCGTTTCTCTCTGTACAAGCCGAATTTGGGCAAACTGTTCTCCTTGAAGATAATTGGGCCCGTTCTGGACAAAACCCATGTTCCGGATTTTCCAAATTCGTCTTCATTTGCTCAGAATCTTAACCGCAAAACTGTCACTCCTTAAACCAGCGAATTTCTGAGTTGGCTGATTTAAAAATCAAATCTTCAATCTGGAAGTTACTTTGGAGGCTAAGAATGGCGAATGATGTTACAACCAACTTATTAGAACTATCATTGATAAAATAATGCATAATAATCAATTTATTAAAAATAAAAGAGAATACATAACATTCATCCATGAGAGCATAAATTAGTTATAAAATGGATTTAAATGATAAATTATAATAAATGTCATGATGAAGAATGGTGGAAATGGGTGGAATAAACCTTCACAAGTGAGAATAATCATGGCATATTAACGACCCTACAATGTGTATCAGACATTTCTTCTTAGAGGTTTCCTCCCAAAGGTTTAAGACTAACCCGAGATGATGTTTCTGAGAGGTGTCAACCTCAGAAGTTTAAAAGGAGGTCATATGAAGGGAGCGTTAAGATGACAGGACCAGGACAATGTGGAGGACCTGGTAACATGTAGAGGATGACAATGTCGGTCCAGTGCAATGTGGTAGGATATTATAGGTGTCTAGGATACATGTACAGTGATAGCACGAACCTATTAATATACACATTTCTACAAACCCATAACTAGTTTTCTGACACCCCTTTTAGTGGTTTCAGAAATAGTGATGGAGGGGTTTTGGAATTGACCCCAACCCTATATCTAGAGATGGGCGTTTTGATAAACTAATTTGTCCCATTAAGATAGCTAGGGACCCATCAAGAGTACGTTGATATAGATCATGAATATTGTGGACCATTTATGTAATTTATATATTTATTTGATATATATATATATATATATATATAGAGAGAGAGAGAGAGAGAGAGAGAGAGAGAGATATAGTTGTAGAGGGAGCCACCAAATGGGAGCCACTGTGTTGATCAAACAACGGTGTATCATTGTGGGAAATTGACAACATTCACACTGCTAATGCGTTAATTGGTAATGTGCAATACTACGATAAGAAATTAATTTAATAAATATTTATATTTATAGGTCTAACTTTGTATCATGTTAATATATATATATATATATATATAGCGAGAGAGAGAGAGAGAGAGAGAGAGAGAGAGAGGCTATGAATACCCTGGTTATATATATCTATATCTATACATATCTGAGTTATAATACTATGGTATAGAATAACGTTGGTAAAATTAATTAAATAATCCAAATCCTTGAAAGGAGAATCGTTAAGGGAGAATGGACATAAGAGTAAAAAAAAATTATTATCCCATTTTTCTAATTGTACAAGAGAAATTGTATTAGTAAGTGGACATTCCACTAAGGTAAGTGGGTTGTTTATAAGCTTCATCCTTACTCCCCTTTAGATAATCAATGTGCTACCCTCATTTTCTTCATGGAACTACTATCACCCTCCAAGGCCTCCACTTGGTATAGTATCATGAATGTACAATGTCTTGTTGTAACCTACCATTTTTTATTTTGGTATGCACACTATGAACATATATATAGTTGTTCAGTTTAGTTGTTAGAGCTTTCCAATGTTTACTGGTCAATCTCCAGTACCAATCTCAATAGATCCAAAAAATCCACAGGACTAACATTTTCTAATAAGGTATATTATGAAAATACTTACAAAGTGTTGGCAACATGATGTTGACATTGATGTCATCCCTGGATGTTGAAATTGTAGCTAGTTTTGGTCTTCATAGTGTAATGTAAATTCATCACTTAATATATTTATCATATTCATTATGATTATTCTTTTAATTTTGGTCAAATCGTGTTATTCATGCTTATAGAGTCAACAGAGTAAAAAAAAAATTATTATGAGTAAAAAAAAATGTATTTCAGTAAAGTCCCATTTGGACTTTTGTAAGAAAGGAATTTGAATTTTATTTTTGAGTCAAAAGTCAACACAAAGACCACATTTTTCCTCCTTGGACAAGTCGGCCTATGTGGCATCTATTCAACCCTTTTCAACATCTATATATAAGAGTAAACTCGAACTTTTGAAGAACCATTTAATCATCACATCATCATCTATCTATTTTTGCGATTAGGTAAGACCACATTTTTCCTCCTTGGACAAGTCGGCCTATGTGGCATCTATTTAACCCTTTTCAACATCTATATATAAGAGTAAACTCGAACTTTTGAAGAACCATTTAATCATCACATCATCATCTATCTATTTTCATGATTAGGTAAGAAGAAAGAGAGTAGAAATCAAAGGATAGAGAGGCAAGTCAAAGGAGAAAATAAGATTGAATGTTTTCTTCCATAATTTAGCTCACACGTGTGACTTTTATTGAGGAAATTTATATGATATCCTACAGCTAAGATTTTCCCTCTATTGCAAGGATGAAATCTAAATTTTTACTAGGCTTGGAGAAGGTTGACTAGCGTTGACTTTTTCTATTAGAGGAGACTTTAAGTAGGGTTTGAATTGGAATCTTTGTGCCTGCTTTTGTGTTGGCCTTGAGTCTTGGATATCTCGTTTTGATCTAATCCTATAAGAGAAGGATTGTTTGGTTTTCCCCCTTGTCGGGTTTTTCCGTTGCTTGGAACCTAATTTATGGTATTCTTTGTCTCTTTGTGATCTTTATTCTTTGAAAAATTGTATAATTCTTTAATAAATAGAAATAAAAGTAATAAGAAGACAACTAATATTCATAAGTAATTATCAAGAAAGAGGAAAGAAGCATTACACTATCTAGCACTTAGTTCCTCAACATGGTTTTAGAGCTAAGGTGATGGAAGGAAGCTTGAATATCATAGTTTGTTGGCATTTTTTATTGAAAACATATTTCCAACAACTATATTTTCTGTCTCTTTCAATGGTAAGGTACATGAAGGAAGGTCTCAAGGATTTAACGAGTCTTTTTGAATCCATAAAAGGATACATCACCAACTTTGTCTCTAAACTATCTATAGAAATCAAGGATGGAAGTATCTACTTTGCACTTATAGGCTCATTTGAAGATGACAATACATGGGTAATAAATAATGGAGCTTGAAGGAATATGAAGGGTGAACGTAGACTTCTCAATACCCTATATAATGGAAGCTATTCTCAAAAGGTTTAACCTGGAGAAAGAAATAACTATTCAATCAAGGGCATTGGATATACCTCCATTGAGTTGGAATATGGTGGAAACATTAATCTCAATTCCTCTATGTTTCAGGTTTGAAAAAGAATTTTCATTCCATAATAAAGGTAACACTATCTGTGTTTTATCTATCTTCTCTCCCCCTCGAAGCATCTCATTATATAGACTTCTCATTGATCTTAGAGGAAGAATATGAACACCTAGGGCCAAGAGAAGTTAGGATGGAGGATTTAATTATTGACCCATTTCTTGGTCATCTTATCCAGTTTGAGTTGATCATATTGGGAAGCCAAAATATAGACTAGTTGGCACTCCATCACCACTTTGATAAAGACAATATGTTATGTAATGAGTTGCATTACTTTATTATCACTAGAAAGTAGCAATGCCATATTTAGTATTTCAGGATAGGAAGTGATGAAATCTTAAAGAAACTTTTTCCAACGAAATGGGTAAGCCAGGTCAACCATCAATTAGTGTGTGTTAAAGGTAGTTCCTTATTCAACCCTAAGGGTGACAAATAAGTTAATAACATAAGTCCGCCCTTCCTTCTTTCCATTGTTCTACAAAGTAGTGGGATTAACAAAGTTCAATTACAACTAATTGGGAGAATGGTGGATTATGTAGACATTAGCATTCTATTGGAGTTATGGCAACACAATATTACCTTATGGGGTCCCTTGGAAAGGTTATTATGGGTTACCCTATGGAGAGTTCACATATGAGGAATAAGTTGTCGATGCACCATCACTACAACATTAATGGTTGTACAATATTTTATGTATAGGGGGAGGGGTTGGCATACAGGAAGGTGGAATGTAAGCTCCCAACATACCTAAGATAGTGCCTTCCTCTAAGATAATGCCTCCCTATTATTAGTGGATAAAGGCAGCAGGTCAAATTGTAACCCACATTTGATGTTCTAGCAATATTTCAATGTGTAGTAGTTCTCGTACTGATTGTTGCCATGTGAAGAAGATGGTCTTCCATATTGATCAATGTGAACCATGGTGCTAAGAGTTTCAAGTTTTGTTTAATTAAAAAGTTAGGAACATATGAATCACTAGATAAAATTATATACATTATATACATTATGTGTAAATTATATATATATATATATATATATATATATATATATATATATATATATATATATATATATATATATATATATATATATATATATATATATATATATATATAGATATATAATATGTGAAACTATTAGCAAAATTTGAACCTCTTAAAAATTTCCTTAAAATACATCATTCATTGTCAATCCGAAAGGTCATAACACTTTATATAACTTTTTAATTATAAACAAATTTATATAGTAAAAATATTAAATTTTTATTAATAATGTTTCAAGATAAAATAGAAATTTGATCTATTTGTGGATTAAGTGAGTCAAGTCACATTATACCTTTTATATATTTATTTTAATCATAAACAAGTTTATATATTAAAACTTTTATTTTTTATTAATAAACATTTTAAGATAAAAAAGGAATTTTACATTAAATTTTATCAATCTCTTGATTAGGTGAGTCAAGTCATATTGTACAATATGTATTTGCAAAGCATACTAGGACAAAAGGTAAAGGGACAATTTGGGAAGTGTGGTATGATATTTAAAGTAAAATAAAAATAGGAATTTAAGATTAGTTAAGTCAAGTCACATCATATGTACATTAAAGCATACGAGCACAAAAGGTAAAGGGACATTTGGGAATGGAGTAGTCTAACTAGGCAGAGGAATCGCCCAATTTTCGGGGCCACTCAGAAAAACTTCTAGCTCTAGCAATCGACAATTCCTTCTGCCACCCTCCATCACCTTTCACCAACTCTGCATTCCTCTGCCACCCTTCCACATTAACTACTCCTGGTTTCTGTCTGATAGGTCCTCTCGTTTGGACGATTCAGGGTCACGTCACGCCACGTGTGATGTAGCGTCTACAGTTGGTGGTCAAATTTCAAATAGAGGCCAAAACTGCATGAGGCTCCCCCCATCACTCGCATTCAGAACACCAATCTCCTTTTTAACTCTCAAACAAGCAGAGTGCAACTGTCACACTAGGCTAAACTACTCCCCATTTCCCATAGCTCGGACATAGTCTCGCAATCAGAAATGCAAAACCAGTCAGGTAAACCTAACTTCACTTGGACTGTGGGTCACCTTGATTTTTTAAAGTGTGGGTTTTGCGTTTGAAGCGATAGAGTTGTCTATTTAGAGAAATTCGTGCAAAGATACAATATTTGATGTTTGTAAAGCTAATAGAGAGAGCCTCTCTTGCTAGTTCATGCCTCCCAATCTGCCCAGACAGAGAGCATATACCATTTCTCCCGTGTAAACAACACAATATCAGCAAGAATTAGCACATCAACAAAATAATAACACCAAGAATTAGCATATCAACAAAATATCTGAGATGAGACCATGTGACCACAAGAATTCATCGTTGCTTATGTTGATATCTATGTCTAACAAAGGATTTCCCATCTGCAAGCAATTTAAAGATATTACCATTGGTGATTTTACCCTTGGTACAGGCCTTACAAGACTAACATGGAATGGAGTTACATTTCAAGCTGGACCTTGAGCCTAGAAAGCTTAAAATAGAAAGAGCCCCTCTGATCGTGATAGGCTAAACTTGCCATAAAAGGCTTCCTTTTCTGTCCATATATGTCGGCTTATGTTTGGAATGGGATCACTGAGTTTTGGGAATCTCCCAATTGACTCAAAACCTCAGAAAATTTAATTGCGCCAAGTAGTGACCCATGTTTAATAGAGATTGCCCAATAGCACGATTAGAAATGAAAGCCCTTAACCTTTTCATTAGCTACATTCATTATGAAGGTTGTCCTGGTTGACTCTCCCTTTGTAGTTAATGAATGCCATAATCACATGAGCTTTATGTAAACAAAATCTACATCATTGGAAGAATCCTAAAATGATTGTGAAAGAAGATAGACATACAACAATTCCTCTGAGGTTAATGGGCTTGATGTTGGGCTTTTTGTTGTGCTCCATCACAAGAGTTGCTAATTGAGGCACATAGTGTCCTGCAAGATTACATCAACCAACATAGTTAGTGTTAAACAAGATACACAACAACCAACATGAACAGTTTTAAAGAGCTTAAAAGAACAAGTGAGCATAATCTACATATATGTTAAAAGATAACGCTAGGTCATACCTCCATAACTCTCCCCTGTTATGTAAAAATCTACACCTTTGTATTCCAAAAATTTCTGAAACCAATTCAAAAGGAAAGACAAGTTGTCTTTAGTTGCATTATTTGACACTCGTTGTTTAGTTATAATCTTATTCAATATTTCCAAAAAGCTATAGTCACCACGATCATCAATCTAAGAAGATATTTCATTGTAGAAATCAAAAGGAATGAAATATGGATAAAAAATAACATGCCAATCATTGCATCGTTATAATTCTGGTAGTATGAACTAGTGTTCGAATAAGAAAACCCCACACCCACTGGGCTCTCTAGATATAGCATGTTTGTTTATGTCAAAAATAAAAATGTACATGGTAAATGTCATGGTATATAGTTAGCTTCTAGTTATGTTTGAGCCTTCAAGTCATCCAAATTATTGCTAATCAATCCAGGAAAAAACCGAGTTGTTACCTATATTCCAAGAGTACTTATTTCTCCACAAAAGTTGACCATTGTGTCCCCCGGTTTTAAAAGGACCATGCTCCATGAATGCTCCATACCAACGTGATGAGCATCTCGGGCCTACATTGTACTCCATGTCCATATTGAATTCAAATTTCAACAATTTCTTAAACTTTTTTCAATAAACGCTTTTCATGGCAGAAGTGTAAAGTCCTTGCCAACGATGCAATGTACTGTCTTAAGGCATAGAAATCAGATTAATGTAGAAAAAAAAGAAAATAAATTGATTTGTTGAACTATGTTACAACGTAGTCAAATGAATGTATTTCGCATTATGTTCTCCACAGAAGTCTATCTCAGGACTTCTAGCTAGCAAATTTATCCCTGTTAGATCACCTTCAGGCATGAGACTTACATTCTATGTGGACATGATGGCTTAACGGGTGTTTAGTCCTTGATTTCCATTTGAAATTTTTTGATTATGACTTGATAACTATTAGACAAAACTAACCTTGTATGAAGTAAAAATACTTCATACACCAACTGGGTAGTCTGAACTAGCCTTGGAATAAGAAAACCCCACACCAATTGGGATCTCTAGATATAGCATGTTTGTTGATGACATCAATAAAATTGCACGTGGTAAATCTCATGGTATATAGTTAGCTTCTAGTTATGTTTGAGCCTTCAAGTCATTCAAACTATTGCTAATCTATCCAAGAAGAAACAAAGTTGTTACTTGTATTCCAAGAGTACTTATTTCTCCACAAATGTTCACCATTGTGTCCCCCAGGTTCAAAAGGACCATGCTCCATGAATGCTCCCTATCCAAGTGATGAGCATCCAGGCCCTACATTGTACTGCATGTCCATATTTAATTCAAATTTCGGCAATGTCTTAAACTTTTTTCAATAAATTCTTTTCATGGAAGAAGAGTAAAGTCCTTGCCAACGATGCAATGTATTGTGTTAAGGCAGATAAATCAGATTAATGTAGAAACAAAAGAAAATAAATTGATATCTTGAACTATGTTACAACGTAGTCAAATGCAAGTATTTCGCATTATGTTGAGGTTAATAATTTCACCCGCAGGCATGTAGCTAGGGCAAGGTGAGAATGTCAAGCAAACTATAGATAGTTTGTGGAAGTAAAGCATCCACAGTTACATCATAAAGATCACCCAAATTTCATAATGAGTGCTCAAGTTAATGAAGGCCACAAAACTATGGCTCAGAAACCCTAAGACCAAAAGGCTTGTGGTAACTTTGATACCATTGTTAGGTTGCAAACCAAAATTTGAAAGAATAAGCATGAATGTATTCCATTCATCAGAAACACATATAAATGCTATGTTTATGACCATTGGGTTCATACTCCAAGGTCTCATGGACTCCCACTTACTATTCACATTCCTCCCCATAACTCTCATGGGTTGTTTATTTAACATTGGTAGCTCTGATACCATTGTTAGAACTCACACACAAATCCAAGAGAGATTGATAAGCATTAGATGTAGATCTTATTCACATGGTACACATAAATTCATGACCCTTGATTTCATCTTCGAAGCAGTCTCTTGGACTTCTCATGACCCTTCATGTTCGCTTGTGGTTTTTCACCTTCCTCACAAGTGAATAATCAAAAATTTCATAATCCCTAAAGATTATGTTTCCAATAGCTGCATATGTTTTCACAAATATAAAGATAATGTGGAGCTGAGAAAGTTTCCTTACATGCACCATTTCCAATGTAGAATGTGTTGACAAATGGTTGGAAGTTAATGCATCTTGTCCTCTCTACAAGCATGCGATTGTGTTGATTAACATTATAAATAAAAGTAGACTTTATGGTTTGACTGATTCCATTATTTTTCATATGCAAGATCTTTTCAAGCAACAAAATTAATTGAAGTTAATGGCATCTTAGCTTTTGCACACAAATATAGTTCTTGGCAAGTAAAATGCGTATTACGCACTCAAATCCAACTTTGCATCTCAACAAACTATTCCAAAAGGAATGTGAAGATATCAACACAGTTGTATCGTACAAATCTTAATTAAATGGCGAGGTCATGTTTGTGGGAATAGGTTTCAAAACACATTGTAAACAAACTGGATTTTCAAGTCTGAAATACCTTTTGGAAATAAAAACATTAAAGAATATTGAACATTAATATCAAAACCTAAACAATTCACTTAGCTTCCATTTACAAGAATATAACCAGTAAGGAATATGCCATCATCTCTAACAATTTCAGCCTTTTCTCGCCTCTAAAACAAAAGTCAAGGACACCACCATTCAATATATTTTGAGGTCTGTCTCGATTATATTTGAATGAAAAATGATATTGTTGTGGATCAACGGAAAAAAAAGGCATTATTTTAAAGATTTGCACATGTTCCATGTATATATGGCAACACACTAGAGGAATGGATATGAATTTAATAAGACTAAAATTATGTTGTTCCTAAATGAAGACAGTGAAAGCTTGAGTCAGCTTGCTTTATCTTTTATACAAAGCAAGGGAAAGGTTAGTGGACTAAAAACTGGTAAGTTGATGATTTTGTACTTTATAGAAACAATAAGAAAAGGTAATGGAAAAGAATATGCATAGAGTTGGAAATAGCCTTCTATTGTCTTTAAAAGCCGCCTATTTTATCCTTACTTTGGGGAGATTTTGTCATTAAAGAAAATTTTACATTGGACTGTAACATAAGGGAAAGAAACCTACCCTTTTATTTGTTTGCTTTCAAAAACACTAATTGGAAACTATGATGAGAGATTGCGTCAACCCAGAAAAGCTCAAAGGGAGCTAGAGGAGAGGGATAAACAACAAAAAAGAACAACTTTCTGCAAATCATGCACAATTTTTGGCCTTTCCTCACTTGAAAAAGCAAGGGGTTTCTTCTATATATGCTTATTTGAAGCAGCAGTAAAAAAGCTAGACAAATTCATTTTCTAGACATTGGTAGGAGTAGACAACTCCTCACTTTTCCATTTTCTAGTTCTCAAATCATTACGACCACGCAAGAAAAGGTACTCATGGTAACCTATTGCTAGGAGAAATTATGGTGCAACCAATTTATGTACCTTTTTTAGGACTCTCCCATTTTTCTCGAAAAAGTTGGCACTCTACTTAGAGGGACGGAATTTTCATTCTTTCAGAGAGTACACACTATGTCAACATTATTTCAAATATACTTCAGCTTACTTACCCACGTAATTAGGGAAAATTCATGTGATCTAAATCCTACATCTAGCACCATCTTTGAATTTCTTAAGGAAATGAGATGAGTTCAATATTGAATAGCTATAAAAGATGAAATTTCATTGCCTTTTCTTCGTTCTAGCACATCTCTTTTGAGGACAGACCACTAGTAGATTTTTGATGTAAACATACATTGTAGAAAGGTCTTTCATTCAAGTATATTCATGCTTAGCAAATGGTCACCCTCAAAAAACATGGCCAACATTTATTGGAATACATATGTTCATGTTGTTTTAGGAATCTTTCCTTTTAGGAACGCCATGTTCAAAGTGAATGAGGCAAGAAGTTGCATCTTAAAGGAAAGGCTTGCATCCTAAATAGCCTACATCCTTTTGTGCTATTATTTTTGCCATTTTTGAGATTCTATCTTCTGTTCAATTTTGTTACAATACCAGATTGAACATTAATTTCAATTTTAGTTAGAATGTTGCAAAAAAAGAATTTTAAATTAGAGAAACTACTCAAATAATCAAAAGCTATCGTGAGGATATCTTAAATCTCACTTTATACCCCATAACATCATCAAACATCATATATCACACTAATTTATCTTTCTGAGCACACAAGAACTTTTTAAGACTAGTGCACTTAAGAAGTCTTACTGTTTTGAAAATTATTCTTGCAAGATCTGAAATTGAATTTCTAGCTCCACCTTATAACTACTAGTAGGAAATATGAGATTGTAACAGTCATGGGTATACATATATCTAACAATATCAAAATCATTCAATTTGGTTCTGATACTCAAACAAAATTTGTCAGTCAGTCTTACATTGAATTTGTGAAAAAAATTATCTGCTTCTTTGAATTATATATGACTGAAAAACATGTTGAGTATTAAGAAATATATAATTGTCTACTTGTTTAACATGAATTTATTGTTATCTTATTCTTTAGGTTTTTGAAGTGTAAAAAATGGTGCAAAATTGGCATTTATGCATTGAAGTATCCTACTTTCCAAATCCAGGTCAAGCAGTTGTTAAATTTTTCCTTTACAATATGGCAACAAATCATTTATTTCATGGAAAGAGAGAAGTTCTTGGAATGACGACAAACAATGAGGCATATTACATTTCCCTTGTTGAAAGGCTAAAAGAGGCAAAACAACATGATGTCAAAGATATTGAAGTCTTCATCAACTCGGAGTTGATATGTAATCAGATGAAAGGCATCTATCGGGTTTGAAGGGACAATTTAAAACCCCTTCATAAGGAAGCAAAAGTTTGGAGTTGTCAATTTCAATATTTTACCATCAATCGCTCTGCAGATATTGAAAATATACCCACTGATATAATGTCCACAGCATTTTTAAGCACATATGTAGATGTCAAATATGACATAGGATCACCATCAATATAGATCCCCATTGTGTGAATGGGTTGTTGTTATCATTTTTCTTGGGTCTATCATAGCATGGTTCTTTCACTAAATAAGAACCTATTAATGTTTTATTTTTCCCCAACATGCACCAATTATGGTATTTTGTATTGGAGACAAATTTATGGACAAATGTAATATATTCCATGTACATGGACAAATGTATTTTGAGAAAAGTAACTGGTTCATGGTTTTGTGATTATCATTAATACATTATGGTGTTGTCTGATCCTTCCAAACACCTTCTCAGATCTTTGTTTCTTGAGAGATATTGATATGCTATGTGATTTGTTCGTTGTTTGTTGATTAGTGATGAAAGGTTTGTTTACTATGTTTATAAGGAATTTATTGTTAATAGCACTATTATTTCTCAATCACCCAGTCACTCTACCCGTCTCCACCTTGGATTTCATCCCAATAGTTTTCCTAGATCACAACTCTGTTTTGGCTTGACTTCTCTGTATTTTGGATCTTGTGCTTGTGGATTTATCATGACAGTAAGGACCTAGTCTTTTTAAATCAAAGCAAATCTTGCTCATGCTTAGTGTGTCATCAGTTAGGAAATGTCAAAATTTCTCCAAGAAATCACATCCATCATGATGGTCTACTATGCTAAATCCCCCATGTGATGACTCCACTTCCTCCAAATCTTGCACTAGTTTTTCCTCCACAAAGGGATTCTTAGATAAAAACTAGAATATCTATGAAAGGGTGACCATAGTATCATGCCCTACTTTAACAAAGTTTAGAATTGCATCTGACGCTTTTTTGTCTTTTTCAATGCATACTTCTAGATTATCCTCAAAAAATGAAGATTGAGAACAGATCAAATTTTACCTTACCTTTATATGCATTCATGAGATTTATGGGGTTTTGTATGATGGAATAAGAAAAAATAGTCCAAAAATGATATCTGAATCAATATGGATGGACACACCCAAATTTGAGACTAGATCAAGATCTGAGTTTTGCAAGAAATTGAATTATAGAGTGTGGGAAGGGCACTGATAAAAAATATCCTATCATTGTAGTCTCCTAGTGTTGTGCACACCCTCTATATTCTATTTACAATCCCATTCGAATTCTACATATGATATTTTTAATTACAGTGGGAAGAGACAAAATTGTGAAGCTCTCCTCCTTACAAGAATGCATGTGATATTGATTTAATAATGGTAGCATATAATAAGCTCCTACATATTTTGAATATACAAAAATAAATGCCAACAAAATTTCAATAAATAATCTATAGTATGATTTGGAAGTACAACATAAGATCTCATTGAATCCATGTATTTTTATGTCTCAACTGTTGCAAGTTCGTTGACTACTATAGAAACCCACTCTCAATTGGATTCATTTTTTAGATGAAAACATAAAAACTAAAACATTTTCAGAGCCTTGCTCAAAATCTTGAGGAATCTGCAGTTCCACCTCACCTATGTTTTATAACAAATTTTCTTGGACAGATTAGCAAATGAATAAAGATTTGGTGGTTATATTCCCCTTTTGGATGTAAAACCTCAACTGTTTCACCACCAACTATGCCCACCTCCCTTGTTTACTGAAGGTGGCTATGTATTATCCTCATAAGCTGATGTTCATAGCTAGAACTGGGTTTTTAAGGTGATAAAAGAAAAAGAGGAAGGAGACCAACATTTTGTTCCAATTCAATTACACACCTATAGTATTGTGTTTCTTTTCTCATTGTTGCTATTGGAATTTGTCGAAATGACTACTGTAAAGGATAACTAGTAAGAAGAGAGGTCACACTTCATAGATTTGATGTGACTGTGGCTTCAACCTTAATGATTTGGCTCCAACATTGCATTGTTCACCATATCATGTATATATCCATAGGCAGACCTTTACAATGAGCGCATGACTGTGTAATGAACAAGACCTAAATCAAGATTTAGTCCTCCTACTATTCACAGATGTTGCATTTGTGATTAAAAATTAATATCAATATATTGTAAAATAACATTGTATTCTAAGACCTCCAAGTTTCCATTAAGCTTGAATGTAATTTCCGTGTAATTGTGACTAAACATATATCGTAAAATAATGTTGGATGATGAATCTCCAAGTCATCATTTAAGGCTGGAATTTCAAAATTAAATAGGCTATTAAATTTGATTTTGACCAGAAAAATGTGTACACATCTGTGAGAGATCACTACTGGTGTGAATCCATTGCTGCGCTTCTAAACTTCTTGTCATATATTGTTGTGGTGTTCTGTATAATTGCTTAATGATGGAATAACGAGTAATAAATAAGAATTTGGAAAAGTCAAAATCATTAGAAGTAATTATCTGTATAGATTCTAGAAGACACCATAAAAATCATCACTTCATTTATGATATTGTCAGATAGCCATCCTGGAGGCTAGTGTGCATTAAAAAATTGATGATCTCATCACACTTTAAATTGGGCAAGTAGACGGGGATCTTAATAAGCCCAAGTTACCAATTATTCCAGATCATGAAATAGTTGGGGTTGTCACCAAGGTTGGGAAAGGTGTGGATTCAAATCTCTTTAGCAACAGAAAAAGAGTGGGCATTCCTTGGCTTGGTCAAACTTGTGGAAAATGCACATATTTCTTAGAGGGAGTAGAAAATATCTATGATGATCCATCATTTACAAGTATATAATTTTTAACTTTTTTGATTGATTGACCATGTCCCTTGAAAGATGGCAATGAAGATGTTTTATCATTATCAGATACGACTTTGAACCTGTTATAAAGCATTCACTTTTCCTTTGAAAGGTCACTAAAACTTACTACTGACATGTGGACAATGGAAGCTAGCTTTACTAAAAGTTGTGATTGAAAAATCAATAGGATGTTCTGATTCCTTGTCTTAATTGCAGGGTATCAAATTGATAGAGGCTAAGTCGAATATGCTATTTCACATGCAGCATATTGTTTCCCTTTACTTGAAATCTATTCTGACATTGAGGTTGCTCCACTATTATGTGCTGGCCTGATTGGTTGCCATTCCTTGAGAAAGACAGGCTTCAAACTAAGTCTTGACAAGAAAAAAGTGAATTGGCATTTATGGTTTTGGTGCAACAGCACACATAATTTCATAGGTAAGACACACTACCCATTATTGCAAAAAAAATATAACAACTTAAATGATAAAATCAACATAATATTGCAAATACATTTTCAAGCAGATATTCTAGGCATTGCTTGATGAAATGCTATAATAATGCAATGCCATACTCTTGGACATGCTTAGGTTGCAATCCATGAAGGGCATCAAATTTATGCATTCATCAGAGCAGGAGACAAGGAAGCAAAAGCTTTTACCCTAAGATTAGGGACTATATGGGCAGGAGATTCTATGCCCTTGCCACCACATGAGCTCGATGCAACTATATTGTTTGCACCAATAAGACTTCTTGTACCAGCTACTTTAAAGGTTGTTAAGAAAGGAGGCATTGTTGTAGCTGGTGGAATTCATATCTCTCAGATTCCTGCATTCCCATACTCTATTTTATGGCGTGAAAGGTAGGTTGTTTCAATTGCCAATTTGACCAGAGAGGATGCACTTGAGTTTCTTGAGCTTGCACCCAAGGCTTGTGTCAAGACTAAAACTGTTGTTTTCCCTTTGGAAAAAGCAAATGAAGCACTCGCATCTCTCAGAGAGGGTCGATTGGAGGGTGTCGCTATGCTAGTTCCATGATTTGGTTTCAACTTTTGGTTGTGCCCTTGAGAAGCAAAAGTTTGCTTAGGCAATAAAGTGCTTTATCCTTATGATTTATTATGAAGGGTTTGTTGAGTTGGCTATTTTACAGTCTAGGATTTGTACAAAGTATCATTTCAATATTTGGGCCTGCAGTTAATGTGGATTCCCTCTATCACTTAAGTTTAGATTGTAATTCTATTAGCCTCCATTGGTTAGATGTCTAGGATTCTGGAATGTACCATATATAACAGTTTTTGGAACATGGAAATTTCGATGCTTAAAAGGTGGTTAAAGTTCTAAGGTTTCATAAAACCCCTATTTGTAGGAGATCAATGTGAGTTTTTAACTTGTGTTTCTGTTGAATTGTTAGTTAGGAGGTGACTTCCATGTATGTTAAGTACTAGTCCATATCATTGTTGACCTGTAGTAGTGCATTTAACTCCATGGTGTATTTGCTAAAGGTATTATGAACATATCCAAAACTTGTGAATCGACTTTCGGAAAATCTTCACACATTTGAACTATTAAGTGACCTAGATATTATTTTCTCATAGTCGACATCAATAATGTAGGCCAGCTATGTTTGATTATTGAAATTTCCCTTTGAAGATTGGCTTTCCAATTCAAAAGGAATAAGCACTTGATAGTAATTTATTCCAAAATTCCAAAGAAACCTTTGAAGTTATCCTCTCATGATAAAATTACCAGGATACTCATAGGATTGGTGGTATTTTCCTTTCCGAAATTCTAGGACACTGCACGAAATTCAAGATGCCTGGTGAGATTAATGATGTGTGGACTTCTCCATTTGGGTACCATTTTCAATGGGCCACCCCACTTATAAAATTTGATTTCATCTAATGCTTCAAAATATGGGAGATCATAATAATCCAATTTTGGAAATATAGAACAATTTGAGAAATGTGGGGAGCTAGCCCTCCTTGAATGATGACACTTTTCAGACGCAGTGGGATATGAATAATGTGAACCTTGGACTTCACCTGCACTTTATCAGGGGCAGGTGGGTATAGGAATACTGTCATTACTATATGCATCACAGAGCCATTTGATCAATTTGTAAATGCACCAATATAAAATTTTAAACCAATCAATGATTCCCAAGTATTTATGTCCACCGATGATGTTTTATTTGGTTGATGGTATCCTGGTACATAATGTAGGTGTAATTTCACAGAAGCAATGAAGTCATCCCCACCTCCCCTCTCCAAAATAAAACAGTTTTTATCAATCAATTACATGGGAGTATATCTACTTGAAATAAGGTTCTCAATAACTGAATCTACAACAGTTTGATGAAGGCAATCTCACTGAAATAACAGTCCAGATCCATCTAAACCCAGGTCTGATATGCACCTCAATCAGGCTACATATCTCCAGTTCACAGAAATGGCTGATGTATCAAATATTGGAACTTGTGATCAATTCCCCAAACCCAAAATTTACAATAGCAGGGCAAAAAGAATGCCATACACTCAAACTACTACAGTTGTTAATCAAATCAGAGTTGAAGATATCAGGAAGACTATAAACATAAACCAAACCCAACTCACAGCTAACATTCTTTGCAACACCATTAATCTCAGTACTAACATTATTTGCAACAACACTGATCTCAGTACTAACATCCTCTGCAACAACACTATATATATGAATTCAGCACCCTGAAAAACCCCAGGACACTTCGATTGTAGAGAGATTACCCAACAAGCTTGTGATTTCAACTGAGATAGATATGTGTCTAAAACAGAACTGATAAAAGCACTTCTAATTTTATAAAAGCTACCATATAAGTTTCTTTCTAAGAATGGAAAATGCTATTAATTTAAAAGAAGCATGAATACATAAAACGACCGTAAGATGCCTGTTAACTGATCTGCCTCTTTAAATGTTGCTGCACCTTCACACAAACTGCAATTTGTTAATGAACACAAACATTGTATGGATATGGTTATGGGCCACATTCTATGTTAAAGGCTTACTAGAAATCACTTCCTTAGCAGATTGGTTCAAAAGCGGAAATATGGTGAAGGGAGCAGATTTCAAAGAATGAATTGGTGTTTTCATTGGCATGTTTGAAGAACATAGATGGAATAAAGTGGACACTTGCAAGGATCTTACTTATTAGCTTAAATTGGTTAATTAATAATTTAAAGGGGCTACCATTGGAATGATAAGTATAGTGATTGCAACAGATCTGCTTTACTGACATAAAATGGAAGATGTCAAAATGGAGTGGAGTTGAACATCAAAAGTTTGGAAATATAACAGATTGCTAGCAAAAAATTCACTGCAATGGATTTCATTATATTCAATTTATTACAAAATTCTAGAATTGTTTCCTCAAGACCGTGGAAATTGCCACAGTATTGAATAATACTTACCTGGTGCTTCCATAGCATCATTTCATGCAATGATGCTTATACATAAGGTAAATTAATCTATCACAACTTTATCATTCACTGTACAACTGGAAGTTGGAAAACCATGGACTAGATAAAATACAAACCTTCAACCATGAACATCACTTCCATGATGTGTTTTACAACAAAAAATATTTGTATAGATAAACATTGTGTGCTTGGCAAAAGACCACATTGTGTGCTTGGATAAGAATTGTGTGCTTGGAAAAAGACCACATTGTGTGCTTGGCTAAGAATTTATGTCTTCCAAATTGAGATTCAATGCATGGACAATCCTAGTTGGAAACATAACTATAGAACAACCTAAAAAAAGAGCGTCCACATTAAAATTTTGAAATTTGTTCAACACCTATATTATCCTAGCAGACCATAAACTATTTGTGACCAGGAACTTCAACACGGATATATACACGAGCACACAATATCAAAATAAACACTTTCACCGAACACACAACTTAAAGTTAACAACCAACCTTGATTTGGGCAATAGGACAGTTAACACTTTATCACAGGCATAAAAGGACAGAACATCATTCAGTGAACATTAACAAATCATGAAGAGGGTATGTTCAAAATAACATAACAATCTACTACGCTATCATATACTATTCCTGAAGGAAAAATCATATTGATGAAGTCATGATAATCCAACAAGATCTCTGACTAGAGGCAAGGAATAAAAAATCCAACAACAAAAAACACAATGATAAGGTTCAAACCTCACTGGCCTTTGACCATCTAACCATAGCTTTATAAAGATGTAAAATATAAAGATCTATAAATCTAATAAACACTAAACCATGAACATAGGTATGAGAACATAGTAATTGCATGTTTAAGTATAAAAATAAAACATGTTGCATGAACATAAATAAGTAAAGAGATTCTATTTGACATCCAACATGATGGATAGGGAAAAAATACAAGCATGGGCAATGAACCCATATGATGGTCCTTCCCCTCAACCATGAACAACCATAAAAAGGCATGCAAAGCCCATGACTTTGGCATAGGAAATACAATTAACACCTTAGTGGGGGAAAGGTGTTGAGGACTAAACTTTGTTTCAGTGAGCAATGCATGGGAAGAAACATAAGCACTGGAAATGATCACATTTGGCAATCCTAATTTTTCAGTGACCATGAATAGATTATGAAAAGGGTACTTTCATAACAACATAACAATAGGAAAACATAAATAGACTTATCATATCAAAAAGGGCAACCCACCTGACGAGGCCATGAAAACCTAGCTTATCTATTCTTTGTGCATACCTCATTGATTCCCACTAGATTTGAAGTACTTTCATGGATGATCAATCATGGTAGAAGATGATGCTTCTCCACTTATTCTATAGTTACCTAGAAAAGTGTCAAACATTATCGCAAAGAAATTTTCTAGAGCATCAAGGTATATGTGAGCACACAATGAAAGAGTGTCAAATGTACCTGTCATGGTAGGTAAAGTTGGATGGTCTTGCATCTCCCTTTAGTCTTCGGTTATCACCATGGTTGGGGATTATTGCATTCCTATAACAATAAACATACCACATGTTAAAGAATGGTGATGATTAAATACTTAAATCTAAAACCATAACTCTATTCAACACATGAAACTAACCTGGAACCATAGACAAGGCATTATTTGATCGATGACGTCCTCACTTATTGAGGTATCGAAACTCAAATGGTTCGTATTTTGATGGATCAACATTTAAGTCAATTTCCAAACAATTGTTTTTTTGTTGCTTCTTCTTTTCTCTGTGGGGCTAAGGAAACTCTTCTTCCTCTTCGAATATGGATTAAGAGAACCCAACCCAGGTGTGAAGTCAAAATCAGTAATGTGCAAATTATTGGCTTCATCCAACATTTTTTTAAGCATACTAGTCAACTAGTTTGTCTTTGTCAATGTAGTAGGAGGGTTATCTAAAATGAGATTTGTATAACTAAACAACTCCTCCCTTTCCAAATGAAGTGCCTCAGCATCTGCATCAACAATATTTGTGGCCATAAGAGTAGCATCAACATCTAAATCATGGTTTTGGGACTCTATATTGGTCTCAGGTGGGTCATTGCATATGTTATCCTCTGCATGTTGATGAAGCAATGGATTTGAATTATCCGAGTGGAAATACAACCAATTAACCTTTATGGCATGCTTGCAAAGGTTTCCATGAATAGACCATGGACATTCACATGTTATAAAATCCATACGATACCAGGTGACAAGGTATTTTTGACCTCGATCTGTCTGACTTCTCACCTAATAAGCATGGGTTATGCTCTCATGAGGACAACAATCAGTATCCAGAATTTTTCTTGCTCGTTCCAGTAACGATTCTAGCTACTTTTCTCTCTTGTAGTTGTTTATAAATCCTTATTCTTTTAGGATTTCCTTCAAACGATAACAAGGTTCGACTATTGTTAGTAGCATATGCATTAACCAATCCATCCTCCAGGCACATTTTTTCCTTCTATCAGATAGAAAGGTTGTTTTTAGGTAATAATGATATGACTTAACAACATTATTGGTATCTTGATTTGCATGAGGAAACTTCTGACAACCTTTCACCCACATATCTAATTGCAAATAGAACCATGTCAATCTCACTATATCACCTTTATAGAAGAAAAAAATGCATACTATACGAAAAAATGTTTACTTGTGAATCTTATCTCTAGTAACCCAATTCTTGTTGAAATAGTCTAAGTACTTCTCTTCATCTGCAAATTTGATAAAAAATTGATTGATTGTATCTTCCACTTCATAATTGAGAGTGTGTTTCATGATCAAACCTAACTATGTGAACATCTCATTCACTTTTATGGAACTATTGGCCAACCAATGACATTTTTTAACCAAGCCCTCCATACATGCAAAATGCATAAGATCACATCACAACCTGTGATCCTCCTTCCATATTCAATGCACTTTACTGTGCTATTGGTTATATCATGACAATGTTAAAGTTACCTCAATTCACTGATTTAGCCCAGTGCATCATCAACCATGAAATCATTGACTTTCCAATCAGGACAGATTTGGAAACACTTGCGCATGAGCTGCTCCAGCCATATTGCAATATCATCTGATGTGTTTCATGATGCCGCGACTCATGCAACTAGCACCCCACTTTATTGTTCATCAAATGCCACGAGTGTATACAACTGATACTATCATATTCAACATTACATAAACTCAAATACAAGTTATTAATCATTCTGAATGTATAGAACTTAAATAAATATATTCAATCAATAATTGGCATCTCACTTACCCCGTATTTATTTGTGTTAAATGTTGAATCCATGGCTATTAAGCTATTGTGTGATAGCTTGACCATTGTGTTACACAAAAATATCGTCACCTTGACTATCTGCAGTCAGTATGGGTCTATCAACACTTATACTATCCTCCTAAGCAAGTCTCAGACCTCAGCTCTTTAAGTCAAGCTTTGAAAATGAGAGAAAGACATTGAAAATCAATAAAAGCTCTGGTTCCACACTTTCTCTCACTGTCACCTACGGGCCCGCACCCTTTGTTCGTGTCAACTGCGTATCTGCACGTTCTGTCTATAAAGGGGTGGGTGCGTACCCCTGTGAAAGTCAAAAGGCACAAAGTTTATCTTAAAAAACACACTTTGGGTTAATTCTAGAGGATTCTAGAAGGAATTTTGATGTGGATTGTTCACTCTGAGGTGGTTCATGCATCCCAAAAGAGAAGGAGCTAATCCCTTGACTAAAGGAGCTATCCCTTTGAAGGAGGGCTTTATCCCTTTGAAGGAGGACCTAGTAACTTCCCTCCATTGCACTATAAATACAGGCATTGGGGTGAGGACTAGGGAGGTTAGAAGCTGAACATTTTGAGGGTAAATGCTGGTGAAATTAAGACTTCCTAGTTGAGCTTAAGAGGAGAGATCACATACCTTTTTGGCTTCATTGGGGAGTGAGTGAAACTTGTCAAAGTAGAGGAGACTTCTTGTTGGACCCTGGGAGGAGCTTGTTCAGCGTCAAGGCACAGGTTGTAAAGTTCTTCTTTTGAATTAATACAATCAAACTCATTTTTCTCAACAAGTATCTTATGTTATTTGTTTCACGGACTCCTTGACTTTCATGTTAAATATGTTTTATGCAATTGGCTTTTCAGGTGCTATTTAATTTGTTTGCCTTGTTTGTGTTTGCAGATTCGCGAAAAGGAGCTCATTTGGATCAAAGGAGCGAGGGCATCCACAAACTTGCGTTGGACCTAAGGTAGGCCCTAAAAACACTTGATTTGCTATTGTTTATAAAAGCATATTTAGAGAAAGATAGTGTCTGGTTGGTTTGCTTGTCATTGGGTCTTCTTTAGATTCTAGGAAGGTCTATCTTGTCCGCAAGATCGACTTATTCCGTGTGACAAAATGGCGACCATACTGGGGACTTGATTGTTTTCCTTGTTTTTACTTTGACCTGAGAAACTGTGTTTTTCGTTTCTGTTTTTGCCTTGATGATTGTGGGATTGGGTAGATTTATTTAGTTTTGAGTTAGTTTTTATTTTTCATAGTTTTGGGAGAGGTACGCACCCTCTGAGTTAAGCACAGTGCGTACCTGTACGCACTTTTGCTTTGTGCACAGAGCGTGGACGCACCTGTGTAAACGGGCTGCCTGTGTACCCTGTCAAAATTTTGAGAAATCTTAATTTTTTCTCTTTTTTATCAGTTTAGAATTTGTTTATAGGTTTTAGCCACTGCCCAGGCCTGCTTGTACCCTGTCAAAAACTTTCCTTGGTTTAATTTCATTAGTGTTAGGGTTTTAGGTGAAATTCCTAGGAGTTTTGCTTGTTGGGTTTGTTTTTCATTTTTGGTTGTGTAGTGGCTCTGAGCTTAGAAGCTGTAGGGACCTCAGATCACCTTGGTGTCTACCAGCCTTCTTATGAGTCTGACCATTTATGAAATCTCCCCTTGTTGAGAAATCCGCTTTGAGTTTTCTCATTTGAAAATTTCGAAAAGCTTGTATTTGAAAGTTTGGATTTTCATTTTTAAAAAAGAAAACGAAAGATTGGTTGTTTTTTGACTAATTGTGATTCTGCATAAATTAGTCCTTATCTCACATTTAGCTAAGTAAAACATCCTCAAAAAGACACTTTGTAAGCTTTGACTTCGAATAGGTTTTTTATAGTTTGTAGAACTCAAGATTAGTCATTTTCATAGTTTTGAGTGTTTTATGAAAAATTAAAAAAAATCTCTTTTGGAAAAAGTTTGTTTTTGTAGTGATTGAGTGCTTTGAAAAGAAAAGGGAAATTTTTGTGAAATAACTAGTTGTCTCGTTTTGAGTGCTTTGGAAAGGAAAAGCTCTTCTTTTAATTTGTTTAATTGAGAAAGATTTGTGTTTACAAAGTATTTGCATTCTCAAACTCTTTCTTAGTTTAGAAGTTCATCGAAGAGAAAAGATAGTTTAAATCATCTTAGGTGCATCTTTTTAGTGATTTCGAGTCGAGTCTTTACACCGCAAGTTTCATCTCTGCCACCTCTTGACTTAAACAAAAACCACTAAAATTAACGCTTAAAGTAAAATTCACCTAGTAACATTTTTATTTCTAGGGCTCTAATACACCAATTTAGCTTAGGCTAGTGTCTTGGAGTAGGAGAGTAATTAACTCTCCAAGACAAGTAAAACAAACAAGTAGCTAAATCTTGTGGTAGGAAGAAATCCAATTGTTGCATTTATGCTCTGGGAAAGCTCCTCTTAAAGGAGAAGCATGAGATCGTGTCCGAACCAATGTGGGAATCAATCCTTCCTCATTGGGAATGACGCCAGATATTCACGTATTAAAAATGGTAAACCTCGGATTAACCATTGTTGAGGAGCCTGGGGTCACTTGTTGGTAAACCTTGGATTATGTCAAGGAGCCTTCAAGGGGATTGAGCTTGCTACTCTGCCCTTGCGTGCCTATCGTATCGTAGACTGTTCCCCCAGGTGTATTTGTCTCAGTTGGTAGCCTTAGTGACCATATTCTTTAGGATTCTTCCTAAGGTGACAGTGGTGGGAAGATCCCACTGTACCTGGAGCAGACGTCGGCTAGACTCACTTGGATTTTCTGGGGTGTTCGCTTCACTCGAGACGGATAAGTGGAGGAACTTGTGCCAGTCTATTCATTAAGCAGGTTGCGGGGTAACTGTTCCAACCACCTTTTCTGTACTGAATCCTGCGACATTGGATTTCATCACCAACTAGTGTTTTTGGTCCGGAAAGTTACTGTTTGTGTGTGTTTGATCTCTAGATTCTTTAGGCGTACGATTCAAATTTGTTTGGTTCTTTAGAGGCTTTAGGTGGTTTTCATTGAGATTTTACTTTGTTTGCGTGTGAAGTAGTTAAAAGTTTTAACTGTGGCTGAATTACCAAGACAGTCCCGTAGACTTCGGGGCCAGTCTCTTGAGTTTGTAACCGTGGCTGATTTACTGAGGAAGTCCCGTAGACATCGGGGCCAACCTCCTGAAGAAGTCCCGAGCCAGCTTGAAGGCTTGAAAGTCCTTGTAACTCCTAGTGGTAGTAAAGTTGGGTCACCTGAAGAAGGAGAGTCTTCATTGGTTGTACATCCTGATTACCAAACTCTAGTAACAGGTTATAATCCTGAATCTATTTCAGTTTCCGAACTTGCTGGTAGCTTTTCATCTACTAGTGATATAGGTGAAGAACCTGAGATATCTGAACCTGTTACTCCAACATCGGGGTTTGTCTCTCCAACTTCTAGTGGTCCTCATTCACCTAGGGTAGAAAGAGTAATCACTGAAAATCTTCCTTCTGGTTTGATAGCTATTGAAGAACTTGCTCCGGAAGAAGAAGTAGGCATCCCTATCCCTGAAAATCAACCTGTTATTGATCTAAGGGAGCGTGAATCAATTTTTTACAGTCCACCTAAGAGCACTACTTGGTATCTTTCTTTAACTAATTATTTGGAAAACCCAGGGTTAAGTTTTTCACCACCTCGTGCTCCTTATCATCCTAGAGGTTTTTATACTCCCGTAAATATGTCAGGTCAGTCGTCCATGTTTACTCAATCGCCCGAATCGTTTTTGTACGGCGGTCCTTCTGTTCCCTCTGGGTATCAATCACTTTTTGGTACTTTTGTGGGAGCATCTCCTCAACCCATTGAGCAAGGGTTATTAACTGGAAGCAATGGTACAAAGCCGTTGAGTGTAGAAGACATTCTCATGATGTCAGGTTCTATTCCCAATTCTCAACCTCAAGGTGGCCAGTTACCGCCTGGGGGGCAACCTCAAGGTACACAATTTGTATCTGGGGGGAAACCTCAAGGACAGTACATACCTACGGTATAGTACATTCCCCAAGGTCAACCCCAGACTCAATATGTACCCCAAGGTCAACCCCAATATCAATTCATACCTCAAGGTCAACCCCAGTATCAGTACGTGCCTCAAGGGTATCAACCCCAAGGTCAGTACTCGAACCAAGGTTTCCAACCACCCCAAGGTCAATCTTATGTTCAAGGAACAGGAAACGTACCTTTCAATTATCAATCCTACCCTCAACCCGGTTATGGTCCTCAATATTCTCAACCTGTTATGGGTCAGTACCCCGGAATGAATATAGTGTGGGATCCATCGCAAACCCAACAGGTGTTGCAGCCAAGTGTACAGTTGTCATCTCAAACTGGACAACCCTTAGTTTTTGGTACACCCCAGCAACCAGTCCAGTCTAACATTCAAACTTCTGTACCTTAGGTAGTTTCTCAGTCTGGGCCTACTGCGCCTCGTACTCCATCTCAAATGACTGCTGCAATTGCCGCAACATCTGTTCAATCTACCCCACCTACTTCCGGAGTATCGACAGCTCCGGTTTCTACTGTTCCTGTATCTACTCCTTAAACATCTTTACCACCGTCTGGATCCACGATTCAAACTACGGTTCAGATGCCTGTAGGACAACCTGGTTTAAGTACGGTTGTCACAAGTCAACCACAATTCACTTATCAACCGTACCAGGGATAGTACCAATTCGGTCCTGCTGTTCAGCAGCCAGTCTATCAGTATCAACCGTACCCTGGGTACACTTATCAACAACCTCAACAACCCCAGTATGGTCCAGTTAATCCTGGTTTTCCGGGAGGATACAATATCTCGAATGCAATTCCTATTCCTAGTTATCCCAGATATCCTCCTCCTGGGGCTGGTCTCATGACCCAGAGTTTTAGGGATCCTAATCGGTAGTTATCGTTTATCGCAACTTTGGACTTGCCTGACTTGTCGCGCCTAACAAACGATCCAATCAACTATCTTCCGTTTTGGCCGCAAATGCCGAATAAGTTGCCTAGTGACATTCCCAAGTTCGAAGGTAAATCAGGAGAGGACCCGTCGAACCATGTGATGACTTACCACCTCTGGTGTGCGTCTAAATCCATTTCAGATGATTCGATCCGTCTTAGACTTTTCCAGCGCACTCTAATTGGTCTCGCGGCCAAGTGGTACATTGAGTTACCGCGAGGCACTTTTTATAATTTTAGTCAGTTAGCTACCTCGTTTTTAACACACTTTCAGTTGCCGGTCAGATATGACAATGGCACAGAGTTACTAACTTCATTAAAGCAATAGACGTCCACTTATATTTCTGATCATATACATGAATGGAGACGTCGACGGCGTTTAGTGAAGGTATTTATTCCGGATCAGATCTTGGCTGAGTGGTTTGTAAAATCTTTGTTGCCAAGGATCACTGAAGATGTTGCTAAAGCCAGAGTTGTTACTGAGGAGCAAGTGATTGCTCAAGCACAGTACCTTGACTTGGTCTATACTCAGTTAGGTACGTTACATGAAAAGATCCCCGATCTTCCCAAGTCAAATCAAATCGCTGCAGCTCCTTCGGGATCTCATGCCGCTGACGGTATGATTGGTACGGTTAACACTAAAAGTACGAAGAAGTCTTCCAAGAATTCTTCTCCTATCATAACCTTACCTGATTCCCCAACAAGATATTCTTCTGCCGAGATTTCCACCGATATTCACGTTGTAGAGTCATCTACAACCAAATCAAAATCCGGTGGGAAGAAGAAAGGAAAGAAGAAGAATAAAACGGACAAAAATTCAAAGGAGAAACCTGAAAAATCGGAATCCAATGATGAAAAACGCAAACCTCGTTATCCTTGTCTCATTTGTGATGAAGAACATTTTACAAGAGACTATCCTCATCATGCAGAGGTTGCGAAGATTGTCAAAGGTTCCCAAACTCCTGCTGCTTTGAAGGATCCTTTTCCGGCTCAAGACAGTAAGATGATATGTTCTTCCTCGAGTGCCAATGAAGAACCCATATTGATGATGTCCCATGTTAGGATTGCGACTCGATCGCAAGATTATGGTAGTAAAAGTCCTGTTGATGGCAAAGAAGCAGAATCTTCTCATTCTAATCCATCAACCTCAGCTCCCGATTCCGATCCACTACAGATCGAGAAACCTAATCCAGACTTAGTAAACAAACCGCCCGCCAAGGGTATACTTCGAAAGTCAGCTTTCAATCCACATGCGAGAGCGGCTCAGAATTATAACATTGTTGAGGATTTAGCTGTTTCACCCTCAGCAATGTCGGCGTTGGAAGTGCTGCAATCATGTCCAGCACAGCGTAAATTACTTTTGTTGGCTATAGGAGCTGTTGACGTTCAGGACCCGAACCTAATAATTTTCGATCTAGAAAATAGTACACCGCGTTTACCCCATCAAATGGCTTTCCAGATCCCAGTGATAGTAAAAAACAGGCCTATTCATCGGACTGTAATTGATGAGGGAGCCTCCACGTGTATTATGTCGATACAGTGTTGGAGATCGCTTGGTTCTCCTTCACTAAATCAATCCCTGACAATTCTTAAGGCCTTTGATGGCTGTGGGTTTCATCCTTTTGGCATTCTACAAGATTTGCCTATAGGGGTTTAAGGAAAAATCATTAATCTAGATGTGGAGGTGGTTGATGCCCCTCTAGATTACAACCTTCTATTGGGTCGAAGTTGGTCTTACGCTATGACAGCTGTCGTTTCATCGGTCTTTCGAGTAATAAAGTTTCCACATAATGGAAAGATTGTAACAATAGACCAGCTGGCTTACTTTTCATCCGACCCAGCCTCTTCTGAGAGTATTCAGCATGTCGGTAAAATGACTATCCCATATAAGGATGTTGGAGTAGGACTAGTTAAAGATGCCGGTTTACTGGGAACTTTTCCTTTTCCTTCAATCAATGCGTCATCTTCATTTGCAACCATTCATATGATTACATCAGATACCATTGTTTATGATGATCCTTGGATCATTCCTTCTGAATCTGAGATAGACTCATTTGGTGATGCCATGCCTTTGAGTCCATATGAAATTGCTTATGAAGCCGTGCAGTCTTTTGCCGACCCATCTTCAACCGAAACTGACCTAATGAATGTGGTCCGTGAGGAATCACTTTTCACATCAACCTCGGATTTAATCACGTTTCCTGAAATTGTTCACTCTGACGAGCAAATTCGCGAAATACTATGTGTAGATGATTTACCATGGGAAGATCTTCATCACAGATCTTCGTTTTTACCTGAGGATGATCGTTTTGAAAATGATTTCTCATCAATTTTTACAACTGAATATGTCAAGGAACCTCAGAATCCAATGAAACATCCCGATTCAGAGTTAAATTTGGGAAACATCTCTCGACCTATTCCTATTAACATTTCGGTTAAGCCTGGAATTGTTGAGAACATTCATATAGGTTCCTCGTGTACAGATGATGAAATTCAAATATATAAGGCCCTATTTCAAGAATTCCACGACGTGTTTGCCTGGTCCTATGAGGAAATGCCAGGAATTGATCCCGTGATTGTTGTTCATGAGATCAAGACTTACCCGGACGCTAAACCCGTCCGGCAACGTTTGCGTCAGATTCACCCACGAAAAGATGCTGCAATCAAAGCAGAAGTTGAAAAATTATTGAAAGCAGGTTTCATTTATCCAGTCCCGTTAACGGATTGGGTATCGAATATTGTTCCGGTTAACAAAAAGCAGGGAACAATAAGAATATGCATCGATTATAGGGACATTAATCGAGCCTGTCTGAAGGAAAATTACCCTACTCCCTATATCGATCAAATCATTGATGATTGTGCCGGCAGCGAAATATTTTCCTTCATGGACGGTTTTTCCGGATACAATCAAATCAATATTCTACCTGCCGATCAACCAAAAACGGCTTTCATTTGTCCATGGGGGACATTTTCTTATTGCAAATTACCTTTTGGGCTTAAGAATGCTGGAGCAACTTTTCAAAGGGTGATGTCTTATGCGTTTCATGACATCAAGCACATTGTGCAACCCTATCTCGATGATTTCCCTGCTCATTCCTTACATCGAGCTGATCACCTTGTCCATTTACGAGCAATCTTTATGAGGTGTAGGCATTATCGGATTCGGTTGAACCCACACAAATGTGTCTTCTGTATAGAAACGGGTCGATTGCTGGGGTTTGTTGTTTCAAAAGCCGGCATTCGCGTTGATCCCTCGAAGGTCGAAGCTATCATCAAATTGCCTCCTCCTTCGAGTCTTTGCCAACTCCAAATTTTGCAGGGGAAAGCAAACTTTTTACGACGATTCATTCCTAACTACGCCGAGGTTACTAAGGGTTTTACCCGGTTGTTGAAACAGAACACTCAATTCTATTGGGATGAGATAGCTCAGAAATCTTTTGATGCACTCAAATACGCGTTGACCCATGCACCGTTGTTGCATCCTCCCAACTACAACCAGGACTACTTCTTATACCTCGCAGCTTCGCATTCCACCATTGGGATGGTCTTAGTTCAGGAAGATGAATTCGCAACAGAACATGTGATATATTACCTTAGTCGCGCGTTAAATCCAACTGAGCTAAAATACTCACATGTGGAGAAATTGGCATTGGCAGCCGTTCAAGCTGTCCAACGTTTTCGTCACTACATTTTACTACGTAAAACTACAGTAATTTCGAATTGCAACCCTATGATCTACATTTTGACCAAGCAATTGATAGAGGGCAAGTCTAAGAAATCTTTAGTCTTTGCGGAGTTAATGTGTGACTTCCCGCGCGCTGACACGGAAACTGTGGCGGAGGAGCCCATTGCGGACGAATCCTTGTTTCTAATCAGCACTTTAGATCCGTGGTATGGGGATATCATCGTCAATCTCCAGACCCAATCCTTTCGGCCAGAAATTTCAAGGTCGGAACGTAAGAAAATTCGATTCTAGTCCCAACAATTCAGAATTCTTGGAGATACTCTTTATCGCCATGGGGCGACTCTGTTTTTCGACATTGCTTAACTCACGAGGAAGCTGAAAGGGTTCTAAATGACTGTCACTCTGGAGCATGTGGCGGTCATATGTCTATGTATGCCACAGCCCAAAAGATATTGCGCGCTGGTTACTTCTGGCCGTCCTTGTTTAAAGATTGTATTAACGCGGTCCGAAAATGCCACAACTGTCAAGTGTTTGATCGAAAGATGCGTGCTCCACCTGCTCCTCTTCATCCTATAATTGCCGTTGGTCCTTTTGCCAAATGGGGTATCGATTTTATTACATGTAACCCTCACTCGGCTGGGGGGCATGCGTATATCATTCTTGCGGTAGATTATTTTACTAAGTGGGCCGAGGCGATGCCTACATTTGAGGCAGACAGCAAAACAACAACAATTTTCATGTTCAATCATATAATTGCTAGGTTTGGTGTTCCACAAGCGATTATCACTGACCATGGGCGCCATTTTCGAAACGTTATGATGACAGAACTTACATGCCAGCTTGGCTTGCGTCACGATAGCTCAACTCCTTATTGTCCACAAGCTAATGGTCTGGTTGAGTCCATCAACAAATTTTTAGTTATCATGATCCGACGAATCATTGGGATTCATCGGTCGAATTGGCACAACATGCTATTTTCAGCGCTTTGGGCGTACCGAACCTCAGTGAAAACATCAACAGGGTTCACTCCTTTCCAACTAGTTTATGGTTTGGAAGCTGTGCTACCCATTGAATGCGAAATCCCGTCACTGCAAATGGCCATCGAGTTACTTCTAGCCACTTCCGAAGAGAAAAAGCATTTATTATACTTAGCTCAATTAGATGAGAATCGACGTGATGCTGCATTGGCGATCGAGACTCACGCAAAACGTATGAAAGCTCAGTATGATCGAAATGTGACCCCTCGAAATTTTTTGGAAGGAGACCTAGTGTTATTGTATGATCAAGCTAATGATAAATTAGGCGCTGGAAAATTCGTTCCTATGTGGCATGGTCTCTATATTGTCAAGCGAAAGCTAGCAAAAGGGGCCTATGAATTGGTAGACTTTGACGGGGACTCTTTAGGTAAACTCAAAAATGGTCTTTACTTGAAGAGGTATTATGCTTAAAAGAATGGGTATGGAGATTTTTAGTTAGGTTAGTTTTTTCTTTCTAGCTGGTATGTTTTAGTTTAAAAAGTGTGCTTAGCTTAGAGAGTGTTTTTTTGTCATTATTCCTGCTTATCTTGGTTTTACTCTTGATATTGCAGATGTCGATGCCTCTCCAAACATACATTGGATTTGCTGATGGTGCTTGTCGTAATACACTGAACATCTCTTCCGCGGCTTGGGTTATCTATTCGCCCTCTGACGAGTTAGTTTCTATGCATGGGGTAAGCCTCGGTCAAACAACAAACAACATTGCAGAGTATAGTGCAGTGATTGAGTTATTATTTGAATCTATTTCATTTGGGATTCAGAGTTTGATAGTGAGGTTAGATTCTGAACTAGTTGTATTACAGCTTAATAGAGTGTATGCCATTAGAAATCCAGTGTTACTGAGATTGTTTTTGAGAGTGCGTCTCTTGGAACGTGAGTTTGATTATATTGAATATCAGCATATTCCAAGATCTTTAAATACATTAGCAGATGCAATTGCTTCTCGAATGTTAAGTAGACATTTGCAATAATCATACATGTAAATTTAAAACCATTCCATAACATGATTTACAAGATAAGCTGGTAATAGTGATATATAATACAGGGGTGTGTCAAAAAATACATCGTCCTCGATCATAGGTTGAAAAACACCTTATGATCGGCAAAAATGATAAGTACAAAAAACAAAAATGTCATATGTGCCCGCAATAGGCGATCATCCTATCACTGGTGATGATCTCTATAAGAAACCACTGCCCGGGCCACCTTGCAAAGGAACCTCCTAAAAGGTCCCAGGACTGCAATCACATAGCGCTAAAGTCGACGAGGAATGTCATCTATAGTAGTCTCGGGAATATCTCCTGTCAAACGCTCGAGATGACCCTCCAACTCGTCCAAAAGCTCTGCTGATTCGTCCTGTGGGGCTGGCGCGGGTGCAACTGGTTGTTTCCTCTCGAAAGGCCGGAGAGCGGCTGGTCACTGTGGACCCACATCTGCATTTGAAACTTTTGCTATTAGTTTTGAGACGATGAAAAATAAAAAAAATTAAAATAGGAAAAATGTTGAAAAGGATTTTACCTGAGTCATCCCACTGCTCTCCTGGTAGAAGAGCCATGTCTGGGTCACCACAAAAATCTACCCCAGCATAAGGGAAGTCCTGAATAGAAAAGACCTGGTTTTCCAACCATTGGAAATACTCAGGTTTGAATCAAACAACCTCTGTCCCCTCGTCCGGATGACGGGCCATGACTGCAACCCATCACATTAGTTTGGGCTCTCGAGGAAGCCCAGCTCCAACAGTGAGGTGCTGCGGGATCAACATGGGAACCCTCTCCAGGCCCAAAATCATGACCAAAGCCCCATAACCAAAGGTCTTTAGTTGTCCTTCTTTGGCCCTGGTCAGTTGGCCTTTCAGATTGGCCAACACAACATCACACCAGTTGAAGATGGTGCCTCGAAAGCAATCAAATGCCATACGCATCTGGGATCCGGTGGCAATATGTAATGCGGCAGCTCCGCAAAGTCTGGTGACAGTAAACGCAATCACCATGAGTTCAAGACGGGATATGGTCTTTATGTCTATCCCTTTGTCTCTAGCCTGGCTGTTGCAGTACTCTAGCCTGAGGCTATCGACAGACTGGCCACCTGGCCTAGTCCCAGATAGAGTCAAGTCTTCACCTCTCTTAGGCAAACCAGTCAAGAAATATATGTCTGTCGGCTCAATCTCAATCCGGTGGCCACCAATGAAGAAGCACTGGTCCTGTATGCTCCATCTGTCAACCAGCCACTGTAAGAAATCCACCTGAGCCCTCATGCCAGGAATGGTCCAGAATTTGTACAAGCTGCACGCCCTCAAAGCATCAAGTGAAGGTTGATGATTCCATGCGGGAGCTTCCACGTCCTCATGCTCTCTTTCACGCCAATCTAGCATGATGTACTCTCTGCATCAAGTGAAAAGATAAATCAGAATGCTGGGAATTATTTTGTTTGGTCGATTTTTGAGAATTTTTGGGTTAAAAACCCTCACGGCGGGGTATGCACCCTCCAGGTTAGACACAGTGCGTGGGTACGCGCTTCTTCTACATGGAAGGTGCGGGCCCCTGGCTTTTTCCCAATGGAGAAAAAGTCGGGGCCAGCGGGTTACCAGTGTTACACGTGCGGGCCCCCACGTGCGGAATTTTAGCCTAAAAACCCTCCAAAAAATAAAATGAATACCTAAAACAAGAAATGAAACGGTTAAAAATGAAGAGTAAGATGATGTGGAATACCTGGAGAAGATGACGTTCTATTCCGACGGTTGGATTTTCTGCAATCTTCACGGGAAGTTTTCTGAGAAAAAGCACTATTTTCTCACCCAAACTCAAACGGTAAAAATGAATTGTCAAAACCCCTTTTTATAAGTTTTTTGAGTAAATGAATTGCAAATTTGTTTATGTTTCACTTTGAAAAGGTATTTTGTGACGTTTTTATCCATTTCAAACAGGTATGAGTAATGTTTGTGTTTTTGTGCAGAATAACGGATTATTCAGGTGAAATCTGTCATTTTCGACGAAAAACAAGTAGAGTCATCTTTAAGCCCTTTTTTGACTCCTAAAATATGAAAAGATTGCCGAGAATTTCTTTTATACTCATTAAAACGGAATTAAAAGACGGTCCACTTACAACTCTTTTCCGACCGTAAAAACATGAAAAGATTGCCCGATTTTTGTCGTTTCAAATTCGATACTGGTCATAAAACGACGTGTCATTGATCGCTTTTTTACTTTTTCGGATCAGTGGCACTAATTATGAAAAGTACTCCTTGGTCGTAAAAGATCAAGCGGTTCTCTCAAGTATTATTTTATAGTTTTTCGGGCTTGGGAGACACAAATTTACGAAAAGGGTCAACCCTGGAGTCTTCTTTAGTTTTTTCAAACTCTCTAAAATTGAAAAATGCCGAGTTTCTCCTATACTGGACTCGTTAAAATTTTACAGTAAAGGACCTGTTCAATTACAAACAGGAACGAACCACTCCTTCTTAGGGTTCGAATTTAAACTAAGTTGGACTAATCCGAAGGATGAGCTTATAATCAAGCAAATGTTATCCTCCTCAAGCTTGTCAAAAATAAAGAGGTACTTGCCAGAAATGGTGGGGGAAAAGAGAGGAAAATGAGCCTGTTTGTCATACTTTGTAACCACTCTTGAACACAACACTTTCATTCACCTAGGTTGGGAAATCCTTTGCCTAATAGTTGATCAAACCACATTGAAAGTCTTCAGCCAGTTTCTGGGTATTAACTTTGGGTCAATTGTCACCAAACCATCTGTTGCGTCGTTATGTGTTCAAGAGGTCACTGCCAATAAGCCATTCATCTGCAAAATATCTGTCTTCCATCTTGACCATCCCTGAGTCAGTCCTTGCAACTAAATTTCTTCAACTTGATCTATGATTTCGTGTTGTGGGCTTGCCTACAACGGATCGCTTTCTATCGACATCAGCTCATTATCTAGAAAGATGATTTAGGAATCGTCAGTACCTTGGGATCTGCATGCCTCAATGGCAGGTTTCTCACCTTTGACGACAGTTTACATCATTGAATTTCGATCAAAGGATTCCGTGACATGTTCGACATCAACACATTTATTCACATCTCATGGATTGTACTGGGTACTTTGAGAGCCATTGACATCACTGGTGGTTTCTCTCACACTTGTTAACAGTTTACATCATTGACTGGTAATCAAGTGGTTTCTACCATGTTCGACTTTAACACATTTATTAGCATGGATAGAATCGTACTATTTCAGGAAGTAGAAATGAAGACCCTGGATCTAGTTTCCACCATCCAGGCTGCGAGGAATTTTGTATTCATTATATTGTGGACTATTCATAAACAGATGGCTGCGTCCATACTGTGTTCACATGAGTCTATACTTGTAATGTACTACAAGATCATTCCTATATCAGAGCAGTAGATAGTTTTCTAGTTAGTTTTGATCTGAGTATGGGAATGCCTACCTCAGCGATGATATGATCTCATATATATATCTTGCATTGAATGTTTTTACAGGTTCCGACCGGGCTCTCCACAAGATGATCCTTGAAATGATAAAGTACTTCACTCTTCCTATATGATAAATGAATCCCTCATCTGCTACAGACTTCGCACTTTAGGGGGCAATCTGTTACACAAAAGTATCGTCACCTTGACTATCTGCAGTCAGTATGGGTCTATCAACACTTATATTGTCCTCCTAAGCAAGGCTCAGACCTCAGCTCTTTATGTCAAGCTTTGAAAATGAGAGAAAGACATTGAAAATCAATAAAAGCTCTGGTTCCACACTTTCTCTCACTGTCACCTGCGGGCCCGCACCCTTTGTTCGTGTCAACTGCGTATCTACACGCTCTGTCTGTAAAGGGGTGGGTGCGTACCCCTGTGAAAGTCAAAAGGCGCAAAGTTTATCTTAAAAAACTCACTTTGGGTTAATTCTAGAGGATTCTAGAAGGAATTTTGACGTGGATTGTTCGCTCTGAGGTGGTTCATGCATCCCAAAAGAGAAGGAGCTAATCCCTTGACTAAAGGAGCTATCCCTTTGAAGGAGGGCTTTATCCCTTTGAAGGAGGACCTAGTAACTTCCCTCCATTGCACTATAAATACAGGCATTGGGGTGAGGACTAGGGAGGTTAGAAGCTGAACATTTTGAGGGTAAATGCCGGTGAAATTAAGACTTCCTAGTTGAGCTTAAGAGGAGAGATCACATACCTTTTTGGCTTCATTGGGGAGTGAGTGAAACTTGTCAAAGTAGAGGAGACTTCTTGTTGGACCCTGGGAGGAGCTTGTACAGCGTCAAGGCACAGGTTGTAAAGTTCTTCTTCTTTTGAATTAATACAATCAAACTCATTTTTCTCAACAAGTATCTTATGTTATTTGTTTCATGGACTCCTTGACTTTCATGCTAAATATGTTTTATGCAATTGGCTTTTCAGGTGCTATTTAATTTGTTTGCCTTGTTTGTGTTTGCAGATTCGCGAAAAGGAGCTCATTTTGATCAAAGGAGCGAGGGCATCCACAAACTTGCGTTCGACCTAAGGTAGGCCCTAAAACCACTTGATTTGCTATTGTTTATAAAAGCATATTTAGAGAAAGATAGTGTCTAGTTGGTTTGCTTGTCATTAGGTCTTCTTTAGATTCTAGGAAGGTCTATCTTGTCCGCAAGATCGACTTATTCTGTGTGACACATTGTCTCCAACATCCACTTTGTTTGAATCCCTATTATAAAAGGGAACTCCAGACCATTGGGCTTTTGTTAAAAGAAAAAATCTTCCTGATGCTTTTGATACGAAAGGTTTACACTCATTTCATCACTTTTGTGAAGTTGTGAATTTCCCTTCTATTGTAGATGTTTACAATAGATTTCCTGCATAAGAAGAAATCTCTATCTCGAGCTGCCACATCGATGTTAACATGTCTCTCAATGTGGGTTCTATACACTACATCAACACGCACTCCCAAAATAAAACCACTCTCTACATATGTGATGCAGGAGCATCCAACACTCTTAATTAAAGGAGGAATCCAAAGTGCAACAAGGAGGACGTGGACCATCAGAGAAAAACAGGGGACAAATTCTGTTAAAACATAGATAGTTTGATGGAAGTGATAAGTCTCCAGAAGACTTAATTAAATATAATCTACCATATGTATGCATATAGAGGGATTAATTGAGAGATTTGAGGAAGGGATTGATCGGATCCTTTCAATGATCTGATCCAATATTCTTGTAACGATGAACCTGTGTGTTCTATATATATATATATATTGTGAGACAGATAAGGGAGAGACAGAGTGATATAGATAGATAATAGATAGAATATATATAGAGTATTCACAATATAGTCGAGAGGAGAACTGTTACTAAGGCTGAAATGCCTTAGGATGTAATTGTTCTGTATATAATAGAAAAGTGTGTGTTACTGTATAGATAACCTGTGTGTATTTCATATATGGAATTGAATCCAATGTTTATAAATTTGTTGATCGACCATCGATCACTGTAGGATCGATGGCGATCCAACGAAATCGATTTAACTATTGTGTCGTGTGTAGACAGAGTTTGGTGGTGGAACTATGTTTTAAGTGCAGAATCCATCAAATGGCGGATGAATGAGAGAATGCACAAGATTCGTTGGATCTTAGAGATCAACGGTCTAGATCAAAATACAGAGGTACCTGAAGAAACCATCAAAACCATTCGATGGAAGAAATCAACGGTCAAGCATGGTGGAAGAGCGCAAAAGTTAATTCGCGAGGAAAGTGGTTTTGCAACAGTGGAAGTGGTGTTTCGGGCGAGCGAAAAGTAGTAAGTGGTATTTTGAGGAAGGCCTTTGATTCCACTCATCAAACGACACGTAGCAGTGAGGAGGAGAGAGGAAACTACTTTTCAGGTAGTTAATCTCGTGCTACTTGTCTACCCGTAATCTTTGTGAACTGTTAGATCCATTGAGTGTAAATCGAAGGTGGAGGATCAATGGACTGGCTAGGACTTCGGAGTGAATATTGACCGTTGCATTAGTGGATACAATGGATGGCGGAGATTGATTTGGCCGGCGATCGGAGATCGGGGAATGTGAAAGACGGTGTAGTGGAAAGGAGATGGACCGAGAGCATACCCACCGATATTTATGAATGTGGGTATAAAATATTTGAAGTCCTTCCTTATGTGTTTGGGTTGGGCTTCGTGTGTTTCTCGTGTAATTCCTATGTTTCCTATATCCCGATATTTGAATGGTCCTAGAGTTTAAAGCAATAAATGCTTTTGATAGGGTTTGTGGGCCATAACCCACAGGCCTTAGGATTGAAAATTTGATATAAGAGGGATTTTGCCTTACCCCCAAAATCTCCTTTCATCATTTGGTATTAGAGCAGAAGAATATTCTGTGTGCAAAAGCAAGTTAACGGAAGGTTTTCCTGTGAGAAGGAGAAAGAGTGCAAACAAAAGGAGAGGAGGTACAGTTGTTGAAGCTGGAGAGTTATGGTCTTACTATTGTGTAGAGAATGGTAGCGGAAGGTGAGAAGTCTTGCAGCAACCTAGAGCAAGGAGTGCTCAATTGGTTCTAGAGAAGAGAACCAAAAGGAAGCCAAAAGACTAAGCTCAGAGGAGAAGGCTTGGTGAGGTATCATGTAGAAGAGGAAGACTGTTACTGCAGATATTGGTTACAGCTCACAGAAGATCATGAAGGCAGTGCCACTGAGAAGTGGGTAGAATTGCTAAGGGACAAGGAGAAGCATATAACCAGGAGGTCATACATTTTTGTGCCTCGGGAGTCTGATGCAAGAGCATCTGGCACTCTTAATTAAAGGGGGAATCCAAAGCAAAGCAAGGAGGACGTGGACCATCAGAGCAAAACAAGGGACAAATTCTGTTAAAACAGAGCTAGTTTGATGGAAGCGATAAGCCTCTAGAAGACTTAATTAAATATAGTTTTCCATATGTATGTATATAGAGAGATTAGTTAAGAGATTTGAGGAAAGGATTGATCAGATATTTTTAGTGATCCGATTCAATATTCCTGTAACGATGAACCTACGTGTTCTCTATATATATATATATATCATGAGAAAGATAGGGGAGAGATAGAGCGATATAGATAGATAATAGACAGAGGAGATATAGAGTATTCACAATGTAGTCGAGAGGAGAATTGTTACTAAGGCTAAAATGCCTTAGGATGTAATCATTCTATATAAATAGAAAAGTGTGTTACTGTACAGATAACCTATTTCTATTTCATATATGGAATTGAATATAGTGTTTATAAATGTGTTGATTGACCATCGATCACTATAGGATCGATGGCGATCCAACGATATCGATTTAACTGTTGTGTCGTGTGTAGACAGAGTTTGGTGGCGGAACTGTGTTTTAAGTGCAGAATCCATCAAATGGTAGAGAATGCACAAGATCCGTTGGATCTTAGAGATCAACGGTCCAGATCAAAATACAGAGGAACCTAAAGGAACTGTCAAAATCATCCGATGGAAGAAATCAACGGTAAAGCATGGCGGAAGAGCATGGAAGTTAATTCGCGAGGAAAGTGTTTTTGCAACAGTGGAAGTGGTATTTCGGGCCAGCGAAAAGTAGTAAGTGGTATTTCGAGGAAGGCCTCTGATTCCACTCATTAAGCAACACGTAGCAGAGAGGAGGAGAGACAAAACTGCTTTTTGGGCAGTTAATCCTCATGCTACTTGTCTACCCAAAATATTTGTAAACCATTAGATACATTGAGTGTAGCTCGACGACAGCGGATCAGCGGACTGGTTGAGACTTCAAAGTGAATATTGACCATTGGATCAGAGGATACAATGGATGGCGAAGATTGATTTGATCAACGATAGGAGATTAGGGAATGTGAAAGACGGTGTAGCGGAAATCAGATGGACCAAGAGCGAACCCGCTGATATTTATGATTGCGGGTGTAAAATATTTGAATTATGGCCTTATGTCTTCGGGTCGGGTTTCCTGTGTTTCCCATGTAATTCCTGTGTTTCATGTATCCCGATAGTTGAATGGTCCCAGAGTTTAAAGCGATAAACGCTTCTGATAGGGTTTGTGGGCCATAACCCAGAGGCCTTAGGATCAAAAATTTGATATGAAAGGGATTTTGCCTTACCCACAAAATCTCATTTCATCAATATGCAACAATGTCCCTTGAAAGCTTTAGCCTATGCAAGGTCCTGGCCTCACCTGAAGTTTCACGTTGACCATGACAAGCCCAACCTTCCCCATCTTCATGTTCATAATATTGAAAGTTAGTATTTCTCTATCCGGAATTTCATGCATAACTTTCACAATAAAGTGGCATTGACAACCACTCTTTTGCACAAATGAAGTCCTTCATTTAACTGGAGGATTTCCTCTTTTTTCCTCTGGGCCAAATGAACATTGATAACTACACCAAAAATTTAAAATGTTAGTACATACAAGGAAAGATAAACATGGTTTCAAAAGATCTAAATAATACATTTTTTAAATACTCACATCTCATATTGCAATGCAGCGGTAGCTCTTTGTTTTGGTTCTTTTTTTGTTTTTCGTATCAGTTTACATGGAGCAATAGGATTTTCTTCCTCTCCTTTGATAAAGTCAGCAAATCATCATAATGGGATTACGATAACTTGATCAATACTATTGTTGTTTCTATTTATTTCCATCCAAACCAAGTCTTTACTAGAGAACATCATTTTTCCTTTGAGGTCTCGCACCTCGAGATCCATGATATATTGCCATTTGCTTCACTTTCCCATTTTGAACTTATCTGGTCAAATAATATGCAAGGACATTAGGACTGAACTTTCAATCTTATCAAGTTATCCAAAATATATATCAATATAAAACCTCTTTTATGCTTTTTTTGAGGTCTGAAATATCAATCACTCAATAAAAAAGCCATTAAAAGCCACTAGGTCTAGCAGTAATTTTATTTAAGTAGAAATTAACCATCTAAACATTGTTGTGACCCACACTGCCCAAACTCTTAAATGAGAAAATATGAACTCCAAAGTAGAGATTTGAGAGATGGTCCAAATACTTTGACCCATCACCCCATTGTCAGATTTCCACCCTAGCTTGGATAAGCACTTCCACAATCATGAATTGTGAATTGGTCGAGTAGATAACAATAATATAACCATCAAGTGAACGATATTTTCAGCTGGTAATCATCAGAAAATTCACTTTTCATGAAGCATTATGTATTATTCTTCCAAAGCTAACTAAAAATATCTATATCCAAGGCTACATCCACAGTCCACTAGTACATAAATGAGTTATTCTATTGAGTTCAATTACTAGTAGCCGAGAAGTTACTATAGTAAACATAAACCTGCAGCAAATTCTATGTATGGTTATTTCATGATGACAAGCCTAAAAGTTCAAAGCCTATTCCAAGAGAAAACCCTAGCTTAGGAATCTAAGTATACTAATGCAATTACCTATTGTCAACAACAAAAGATCCATAAGGAAGCACACATTGCCAAAGTATATGGAAGACGCCCTTCAAATTGTATTAGCCGTTGTGGAGCAACTCACAAGGGTAAACTTCACATGTGACAAAGATAAGGTCAGTGACAAGATGATGTTATGTACAAGAAATGAATAACATAGGGAGATGGTCGGTGACAAAGCGATATCATAACTAACCTATTTACTATCAAATTCATGACCTGTATTTACAAGGAATTGAGTGATAGGTGACAACATTTTTTATTTCAAGGGGTAGAATATGGGGATCATGATGCAGGGGGATGAGATAAAATCATGCAAATGTAACTACTATTTTTTATTATGTAAGTTTTTCCTTACTGAAAAAAGTTAAGACATTTCCAAAATTTGAATTGAATATGGACATGGAGTACAATAGAGGGCCTGGATGCTCATCACTTGGGTATGGAGCATGGTCCTTTTAAACTCAGGGTACACAATGGTGAACTTTTGTGGAGAAATAAATACTCTTGGAATACAAGTAACAACTCCGTTTTTTCTTGGATTGATTAGCAATAGTTTGGATGACTTTTTTAGGTTCCTATACCAATAGGTGTCATATATCATGATTGACTTAGTTGTCTCTGAAATATGTACATACCTTTGCTTCTGCAAATGTTTTCCATATTTGTAAGAAATCAAAAAATTAAAAAATGTAAAGAGGGTATGCCTTAAAAGAAAAATCTAAGGGAAAAAAGAATAAAGAAAAGGTCAAAAAATGAAAGAAAATGAACCCCAAGAAAAAGAAAAAGACCAGGAAAGTGTGCAAGTCCAAATGCCACTACTATTTTACTTATTGTACAATAATAATTGTGTGCAACTTGTTACTTATGCCACAATCCACGATAACGAAACAGTTTAATCTTGGTTATTTCACGTTTTCAATTTCATGCTTAGAGATAGAGAATAAAATCTGACCAACTATTTAATCTTGGCAAATAAGTAGATAGGTAGAGAAAATAAAAGTATGCTCAACAGTTTAATCTGAGCCGTTGGATGTAATAAGGATAGACTTAGATAGAATTCCTTTGTAAAAGAAAAGAAAAAGTTTGATAAGGGTTTGCCAGTTTAAGTGCACCCTAATAAAGAGAAGTAAAAGTGGTATGATAAGTAAGTAGGGTAAGTAGATGAATGGTTGCAGAATTATGTATGATGGATGGTTAAGTTAAAAGCTCAAATTATTTTCTTTCATCATTACATTACTTTGGCAAAGAAATGGATGATAATGAAAACATTTACATCATGGACAAAGGTCAATCTAATTAACCTCCTCACTCATTTTCCTTAAATTTTACTAATTTCCCATAAGTACTATAGGCACCAACAACCTGAAAGTTAAAGGGGCTCATAGCATTTATCTGACTTCTGGAGGGACCGGACCCTCGGCCTAATAACTTGTAAGGCCGAAGTGTTAAAGCCCCTTCATCAAAATTCACCCGTCCATATTTCATTCATTCCCTTAAAATTCTTTTCCTAAGGTAAAATCACTCTTTTCACTTAGGAAAATATATGGTTCTTCATACAAACCCCCCAAAAACACATTTTAGCCTAAGTCATAATGTTGGATGATGAATGTATTTTCGAAAACATTTACTTAGCGCGTTTCCTTTTCATAGTCATATTAACTTTAATTTCTATTATTTATTTAACTCCCGAAGAAATTACCCTTTCCCGTATATATTATTAATAAAAACCCCAAAATAAATATATATCCCTATCTCGAAGGTTTAAAAAATAAACCATAATCAAGGTAATTAATTTGGATTAATTAATCAAATCGTGATTAATTAAGAGCCAAACTCCCACCGTATTAAAAGGGGATTAATTAATCATTTGGATTAATTAATAGCCTCTTTGCCAATCATGTCACCCCCAATAACATTAATGTTTCGTAATCCTTTATTCGTCCAATCATATTACCCCCGATATAATTAACACCATTTAATTATGATAATTAAATCATCGGGTCCCCACCATTAATTCCCGAACACCTTCCGCCCCCAACTACCGTCCCATCTTCCTCCCCTCATCCAACGGTCCTTGCCTCATATCGCGCAGACCTTTTGGCTGAACATTAACCACGAGATACAAGTGGTATTGACTTTTCACTGATGCTACGTGTCAATCAGTTTGTGGCATCGTACGACCCTTTTCCAAAACCACCAACCTCCCAAAAGTGGAGCAATAGAGTCCGCTTTCTGCCCTTGCTTCTCACTCTCCGCATATGACAAATTGTCCACTCTTCATTCAAAACTTACCTACCAATATCAACCATTTACCCTTTTAAGCATGAAAACCCTAGTTTTGCTCGTTTTCACCTGATTGTGCGGTAAAACCCTATGTAACCCATCTACACCACCTGAAGCCTCTGTTAACCGATTCGAGCATGGTTTACCTCCCGAAAAGCATTCTGGACTCACTCCATAGACCTTTCAAGCTCAAATGAAACCTTTTCAACCTCCCCTGCAAACCAATGCTTTCTTAACAGTTTGTTTTGTTTTACAGGTGATCAGAAGACCACAGCCTTGGATAAACAGTATTAATACTAGTCATAAGACCTGTTTACTCCAAGATTTTTATCAAATCTATTCAAACAGAGATGGAAAATAAAACATACAGTTAAAAGACGAGCAGAGGAAACATGAAATTAAAAGATTTCCTGTTGAAATAAACAGTGAAAAACCTAAAATATACAGTGAAGGTAAAAGGACACAACAAAGAACAGTCAAAGTGTATCAGGGTTAAAGAGTATCAGATTGAAGAAAAAGTCAAGTAAAGTGGCTAGAATGAAGTTAAATAGCAGGGAAGATAGTTACAAAGCATACAGATTCATGTCAAAGTAAAGACATATGAAAAACAGAGCGATAAAAGTAAATAGTAAAAGTAAACTTGGATGCAGTAAAGGTTAAACAGAGACGAAAAGACATTCACCAGAAATAATGAATTTTATCCAAAGTAAAAGTGAATAACAGTTAAAAGAAATTCAAGGTTAAAATATGAAATCAGAGCAGAAATGGTACAATTTTCAGAAATTTCTTGTTTAAGTCATAGTTTTGCAGAAACTATTGTGGCCAATCCATGAAGTATTTTGAAAAACGGATGACAATTTTGTTCCTAAAATACTAATCTACAAAAACCTCTCTCACTTATGACACAGGTATTAACAAAAGGGAGATAAGTACATCTCTTCACAGCCTATTTTTCAGTTTGTGGAAAGTCTTGTTTTTGACATATTGTTGTAGAGAATATTGTGAACAGTTGGAGCTTAATGTTGGGAAACTGAGAGAGATTTATCTCAAAAGCATTCCTATATACAATAACCACTTTCACTTTTTACATATCTATCACGGATTGAGATATACAAGCATATCATTGGACCCTAAGTTTGTAGAATTTCTGGGGTAGAATGCACAAAGAAAGGATGCAGTTAGTGACTGGGATGCCTCATCATCACCTAAGAGTTACCATCAAATTCGAATTTCTCTTCTTAGTCACCATAAATCCATAAACATAGTACCAAATAGATTCATTAGTCTTGAATGTCCTTTATTTAGGTTCTATTATTGTAAAATAGTTGGAGATATTTGTAAAACCAATCTTGATATTTTTTCAAGATATTTCAGTTTGAAAATTTGTATAAATACTTCTTCATTCGAAGTATTAGATGTGGATTCTATAACATCTCTGTAACTCTATGCTATCAAGCTGAGAAAGCTTTTGTACTCAAACATGGATTTTTGCTACAAAGGGAATGAAAGTTGAGGACATTTCATCAGATTCTCGTGCAGTATAATTGCAAATAAGTATTCTATCTTTTTGATTTTATGTGTTTTCTATATGTTTCAATGTTTCATGCATCTTAAATCTAAATGGTAAAATAGTCAAAGTGTATAGAATTAGCTTTATTTCTCTCTGTTATCAACAATCTACCATTTATATGTTCTCTTCTAAACTATTTCGATAACGGAATTCTTAACTACTCCTCTATCCCTATAGTTTCTCCAATAAGTCCCTAGTATAGGATTCTTAATTGCCTTATGCTAGTTGACCTATCTTCCTTTCTTCTTTCTAATCCTAACTTGAGGATTCTTAATTGCCCTCTTGTTTTGAACAGAAAAATCATCCATTCAAGTCCTGAATTTGTTTTTACTCTGTTATCCTTCCTGTTGGACTCATACCTCAACAATTTGACTTAATCCAGTGAATTATCCCTGATTGACTCGATAGCCCAATGGCCTGAAGCCCATTTTTCCCATTTGTTTCAGAATTCCACCACTCTCAAACAAAACAACCTTGAACATTTATAACTAGCCTAAAATCTTTCCAAACAAAGCTAAATCATAAAGAGAGAGCCCTCTCTAAGTACAGATTGGCTAGATACTGTACTTAAAAGATTGGTTTGTGGTTACCTTGGATCCATTCCTTCTTATGATAACTTCTAAGGAAAATCTAAGGGATAATAGACTTGAAGGCTCAAACATAACTAGAAGCTAACTATATACCATGACATTTACCATGTGCAATTTTATTGATGACAGAAACAAACATGCTATATCTAGAGAGCCCAGTTGGTGTGGGGTTTTCTTATTCCAACACTAGTTCAGACTACCAGTATTATAACGATGCAATGACTGGTATGTTATTTGTTATCCATATTTCTTTCCTTTTGATTGCTGCAATGAAATATGTTCTTAGATTGATGATCATGGCGACTGTAGTTTTTGGGCAATATTGAATAAGATTATAACTGAACAACAAGTGTCAAATAATGCAACTGAAGACAACCTGTCTTTCCTTTTGAATTGGTTTGAGAAATTTCCGGAATACAGAGGTGTAGATTTTTACATAACAGGGGAGAGTTATGGAGGTATGACCTAGCATTATCTTTTAACATATATGTAGATTTTGCTCACTTGTTCTTAAACGATTTACTTTTTATCGATATGTTTCCCAGACTACAATCATAGAGACTAACAGCTTCTGGTTGAATGACAGATTATTGCCAATTAATAGCCATAAAGATTCACATCTTCTACTTGTTTGAAAACTAACGGTCATGGCATCATTTTGTGAAGACATAAAAACTGCTAACTAATTTAGATAAATTGGAAACTACCCTTTTCTGAACAAGTCAAAAGTTAGACAAAACACCAAAGGAACTATATTTTTATAATTAATATGACCTACCGAAACATATGGTACATACAACCTTTTTCTTTTTAATAATGGATTTATCTTGTGACTATCATAACAATATAGTTTGTTAGGGTGGCACTTTTAAAAATCATCCTCTTTATTCACCAAATTGTTGTGATTCAATGAGGTAGTCCATCCAATTTAACTCTTGGCAGAATTCCTCCAGGGACCTATGGTCTAGCCACTTGTTCTTTTAAGATCTTTAAAACTATTCATGCTGGTTGTTGTGTATCTTGTTTAAAACTAACTATGTTGGTTGATGTAATCTTGTAGAGCACTAACCCTCTGAAAATCTCTTAAATATTTTGATTTTGACATAGTTTTCTTTGATTTATCCTTTCTTTCTAGTTTGAGCGAGTGAGAGTTTTGTGGAAAATGGATATTAGAACTTATAATGGAACCCTAGTTCTTTGCACAATAAATGATCATTTATGGGCAGGGAGGGGCATTGAAAGAACCATTGTTGTTTAAGCAGGGTTTAAAGATATTAGAGCACAATAGCTTAAACTTGGTTTCTTAGTCTTGCGCTTTAAGATAATAACACTTGTCAATAACATTGAATTTTAATATCTTTGTGGACTTCATTACTTGTTATTCATTCATTTCATAACCTTAAAGCTTGATTTGGTGTGTCTATTTTTATTTTTGTAGGGCATTTTATTTTCTTCAGAATCTGAGAGACATATATATGGCTTTTGGGGAAATTGTGAGCTTTCTGAATTTTTTAATCATTAGATGCAATTTTTCATGATAGTCAAATATTTTGAATATATGTGGAGAACGGTGTTAGTAGACATTCCCATGTCTAACTCTCTTATTTGAGAAAACTAAGTCAGGTAAGCTCTTCTGGGCTTGATTTGGCCTAGGATCATCCACATGTGATTAATTCGATCAGTCTTGTGAGTATGATTGTCAAGTCAAGTTCGAGTCAGATTGAGGTTGTGATTGAGGTTGTCTATCTATAAATGCACACAACTAAGCATTCATTTTTTTCATTCTCTGTCTTGATTTCATGGACCTCTCAATTATGCATAATCTGGCATTTTTTACTATACAATCCAAGTGAAGTTAGGTTTAATTTCCTGGTTTTGCAGTTGGTGATCGTGAGACTGTGTCCGAGCTCACAGTTTTGCCTTGTCTGCCTAATCAATTGCCCAGTTTGAGAGGTTGTATGGGAAATGGGGAGCGGTTTGAGAGTTGTGCTCTTCTTGTTTGAGAGTTTTGAAGGTGATCGATGCTCTAAAGGCGCATGCAGTTTTGGCCTCCATTTGAAATCCGACCACCAACTGCAGACACTCCATTGCTTGTGGCACGACGTGACCCCAAATCATCCGGACGGGAGGATCTGCCAGACATATACTGGGGAAGTTAAAGTGGAAGGGTGGTGGTGGAGGAATGCAGGGTTGGCGAAAGGTGGTGGACGGTGGTGGAACGAATTGCCGATTGCCGGAGCCAGAAGTTTTTTCGGGCAGCCCCGGAAACTAGGCAATTCCTCCACCTAGTTAGACCACTCCTTTAGGAACTGTGCTACAATATTTAAAGTAAAGTGAAAATAGGAAATTAAGTTTTATTACTTTTTGGAAATTTATTTTGAAAATCATTCATTTAGAAAATTAACAATGTTTAAAAAAATTAATTATTATTAAATTAAAAAAATAAGTCGATAAAACTTAAAAGTAACCAAACAAATGAAACCTTAAATAAATCGAAAAACGAAAAAACACATACAACTTTAACGAACTAAAAAAACGAAGACCACCAAAACTGTGTCGATTTGAGTGGGCTTTTCCATGGCTGCACGCTATTGGCATGAGGGGTGGGTACGAAAGATAGTACATGTCTTATTTTCAAAGACTACTTTATAATTTTTCTCACATAGCTGCACAATGCTCAACAAGTTATGCTTCAATTATGGAGTATAATAAATGTCATGAATACTCTTTATACCTTCTTTTGTTTGGACCTCCATAGCTCCTTTGGCAACAACCTCCAATGATTTATCATCACCAAGTTGGATCTTGGATTTGAAACTTCCATCCTTTGTTGAAAGCAACTTCTCATTCCTTGTCATATGGTTAGAGCATCCAGAATCTAGGTACCAAACATCTTTACTAGTATTTTCACCTTTGGCATAATTTAAAAATAAGTGATCTGGAGGATACTCACCACTTTCTTGAGCATAATTAGCATTTTTACCTTCTTTCCATCTGCATTCTCCTTCAAAGTGGCCATACATGTTACAATAGTAACATTGAACATTTCTCTTATCAAATCTACCTCTACCTCTTCCTCTTAAACTACCTCTTCCACTTGAGCCCCCTCTTCCTCTACCTCTTGAATAATTTTGGCTTTTCCATTTACCTTGACCTTGATTGCTTTTGGTACTATTGTTGCTTGCATCTTCATTCTTTGTAATTTGTAATTTAGAGGAAAAAACTATCTCTACACCTTCAAAAGTGTCATTCAATCTTTCTTCATGAGACATCAAAGATCCAACCAATTGATCAAACTATAGTTTTGTCAAATCCTTAATTTCTTCCATGATTATGGCAACATGATTCCATCTATGTGTTAAAGATCTCAATACTTTTTTAATTAAAACTTCATTACTTACACTTTCTCAAAGTGTAGCCATTTTATTGACCACATCTTTGACTCTCACACAACATTTTATCTAATCTAAAGATAAAGTATACATTTGACAGTATATATTTTAGTATTGATTTGGATCTTAGGATATACACTAATATTAAAAGGGTTGAATGCATAGTATCTAAAACCTTAAAAACCAAAAGACTAAACATATAACAAATACGCTTTACATATCTCTTAACATCGTGTTACAGGATTACGTTATGGCTTCATCCTTCAGTGCTACATTCTCAACTAGAAAAAATAGTATTTATTCCATTTAATAGGAAGTAGTGAAAGGACCTAGTGCACTTTCTCTTGACACATCTACTAAAGGAATAAGTGACACAACCCTTTTTTCTTTCAAAACAAAGAAGATGAGGAAAATCTCAATATAGTAAGGATTCTGGATTAAAATCCCCTCTAACAACTCTTTTTTCTTTCAAAAGAAGGAAGATGAGGAAAATCCCGATATAGTAAGAATTGTGGATTAAAAAATCCCCTCTAACAACTCTTTTTTCTTTCAAAAGAAGGAAGATGAGGAAAATCCCGATATAGTAAAGATTGTGGATTAAAATCCCCTCTACCACACAAATACAAGTACCCCATTCCTATACTCTAATGATTCCTTCCCTGGTTGACCATACTCCTTTTCCTTTCAAAAGAGGGAAGATGAGGTTGAGTGGGAATTCAAAAGATGGCCTAAGACAAAATGATAATAACACAATGAAAAATAATCGCAAAAAATTGACGAAACTAACAACTCCATTCTAACATCAATAAAACAAATGAAGTTAAGTCAGTCTCCAAAAATAGAAAAAACAAACCTAGCCATGCATGACTTACATGGAAAGAAGCTTCCACCATTATTTACGAGGATAAATTTTTAAAAGGTCAAATTTCAAAAATTGGGTAATTCCATCACATTTTCCAAAAAAAATCACTAATGTACATTTTTCTAAGATGCTTGGCCCAAATTTTGTAGGATAAATGTGTTTTAGATTGTAATGGAAGGAAATTTTCTAAAAAGCGTATCAAGTCATTACAAATTTTGATATTTTAATAAAATTATTCCCAAAAAAGTGATTGTTGATATTTTAAGAAACATAGTATGGTATGGAGAACACGAAGGATATATATTTTTGATAGTGTAAACACTTTGGCTAAATGCCTAATATGCAAATTGTAAAATGTTTGGTGAATTTTTTGTAATGATTTTATATAGTTTCCTGTAAAAAAAACTTTTTTTAAGGTAGTAAGAGTTATATCTTACAAAATGGGGTGAATCATTTTAAGAAAAAAGGGAAACTATTTTCTAGGGGAAAAAACATGAAAAATTAACTCATCTATAAATTTTAATCCCTAAATTTTCCCAAAATTTATAAAAATGAGTAAAAATAAATTATCTAATAAAATGAAGTGATTTTAAATATCCTTTAAGTATTATATAACACAAGTATTTTTCAATTAAAAAAATCATCTCATATATTCTTCTTACATAAATATATGAAAGAAATTATTTTTAACCCATTTTTATTGTAAAAATGTTATATTTATTATAATGATTCTAAAATAATTAAACATATAATATTTAATTCTTTATAATATGTAAAAATAAAATAATTCAACAAACCTAATTCATTGAAACTATTTTATGAAGTATTTTTAAACAACAAAGGGAATATAAATTTTTTAATTTTATGTAAGCAATCCCTATCCATAAAAAAAAAAATGGTATAAACAATTTATGAAGATCAAATAAACATTTTATAAAACATATCATTTTCCTAAATTTATAATTAGTTTCAAAATTATTTATTTATAAATAAAATTTAATTTATAAAATTAAATATATAAAATCAATGTGTTGTAGATCCACAAACATTACTTAGATAACAGTAAATTCTTGCTCATCTCTCTAACCACCACTTCTTCCATCTTGTCCTTTGGCTCATGATCTCTTTTTCCTCGACCTCTGTCCCTTGAAATAGAAAACTGACTTTTAAAAATGGTTTATAAAGAGGAATATTTAAATATGTCTATCCTCACCTCATGCCATAGAAGTGATACCATCAATTCAAGTGTCAGAGTTTCCAAATCCTTGGCTTCTTCAATATTTGTTACTGCAACATCAAACATAATAGACAAATATTTGAGGACCTTCTCAATCACTGTCTAATCTTTAATGTGATCACCATAAATCTATAACTAGTTTATAATAGTCAAAACCCGATTCGTGAATGAATCGATATCCTATATTTCCTTCATCCGCAAACTTTAAAAAACTTTCCTAGTATTCTACAACTTAACAATATTGACTTTTGTCATACCTTGATAACCCATTGTGAAACTCTCCCACACTATTTTTTCTCAAGACATGGTCATAATCTTCTAGAATACTTCTTGGTATGTTGTTGTTGGATAAATTGCAATATTTACAAGATTCTTCTTTTTGTGTATTCTCAATTTCTCCCTTTGTGCATGTATGAGGGTTTGTTATGCTTCTCCATTCTTAGTTTCTGAAAATCAAATCTTGATGTAGTCCCAAACATCATGTGTCTTTAACATCATCTCCATATTAATAACCCACATATCATAGTTCTTCCCTGTATATACTGGTAGTTGCCGCTAAAAACTTGATGAAGTCGCTTCTTCTTTTTAAGCCAAAATAAACCAAAAAACCTTAAACTTCTCTTTTCTAAAAACCTATAATTAAAAAAATTATATCTTCATAAAATAACTTTTTTTTAATAGGTATAATCTCAAAAAAAATTATAACTAACCCTTTCACCATTTATATATATGACCAAGCACTTTGTAATAAAAACCTTTGACTTTTTTTATATAACAAGGGGGGTGTGAAGCAGCAAGTCCCTACATTTGATATGGTGAGAGTTGACGTGCTGGTTTTAGTGTCACCTTTTATTGAATGAATGGACTAAGCCTTACTACATTGAAACTAGTTCCTCTAGAATGCATGGCATGAAGTGACGAATGGCTCGCTATAATGAATGCCAATCAGTGCCAATATGCCCAGACACCCAGCAATGCATACACTCAGAGACCAGACCAATCGAAGCATATAGAGAGGGAATTATCTAGAACCAGAGTTGCTTGCATTCATTCATTCCGGAGGGAGATTTTCATTACCCAGAAGAAGTGCGCCATTGCAAATATTTGAATACATACACACCTATAGAATACATATGCGTTTATAGGATGAGTACATAAAACACACTATAAATATTAAAGTAATAGTTGAAGAAACGAACTCGTCGTATCGCAGGAAAGGTTAATAATTCAATGTTAAGCGTTTGCAGGGATAATATGCATATATCATAGCTCTAATACGTAATTATCGTACTATATCCAAGTCAATCAATGGCAAGTAATATGGTCAACAATTAAAGTCATATAAACTAGGTAAGTTGGGTATTATTTGGTTTAATACATTAATTATGTAGGATGTAATTTATGTTAATCTATAGTTTTATTGGAACTAGTGGTAATTAATTAAATACTATGTATTATGAGAATTTATGTATTGTCATGTATTACATGAATATATTACATGAATGTATTACATGAATAATAGGGACAGATATAGGAAATTCATTAGTATGCTCTTATGAGCATACTACTCATAGATATACTTTATAAGCTTATTGATTGCAATACACGTAAAAGCTGAAGTATGTGTTGGACCACTCATCTATCGATTCTTGACATACGCCTTAAACAAGTGATTCAACAATGCCTACTAAAGAATGCATGTTGAAGCAAAATATTAAAAAATTCTTGGTCCTTGCTCTGAGTGACATACAAAATAGAAAATTTTCCAAAGACATGTATAACATCCATGCAAGACACATATAGTATGCATGCAGTGGTTAATGCTGTCAATTGAAAGTTGGTCCCTCTATGTCTTTTGCTCTTACTGTCATGTCTTTCCTCTGCAAATGAGGAGAATTCTTCAGGCCAAGGTCTAGGCAGGCTTCGTACCATTATACCGAAAGCTCAATTAGTTGGGCATAACTAGAACCCAATCGAAAGTTCATGGTCTTTCTCCTACTATTTTTCATTAGCCGAAGTTGTGGGTCTGTATGGTACCTGAGCCTTAAAATATCCTCTAAGCTTATCTAGATTACCTTACCTCCACATAATTGAAGGAAGTGAGTTCTTGTGAGCTGCCTATGGACTTGGAACTAGTCAGCTTGGTTGATACTAAAGATCTGGATGCAATATTCCACTCGACCCTGTATTTGTTTCGCTTGTACAGTGGTGTATTTCCACTATAAATGCCCTTGTTTCCTCATGAACACGTTCGCCCTAGTATGATGTGAGTTGCCTGACCTGGAAATTTAAATCTATGCATTGCTCACACATCTTTTGCAAAGGTGCTCACACATGTTTTTATTAAGAATTTTATATATTTAACTATGCAAGGATTTAGGAATTTCTTTAAGGAAAAACCAAAGAAGAAGTAGAGTTAGTGGATTTATGAGTTGTTGGAGGAGAAGAAGATGCTTAAGAACATAAATGCATCCCCGGGGGTTACAAGAATTCATGTAGGAAGGCAGTATTGATGCCAGTGTATTATGATTATGAGGATGAGTATGAGCTTGTTAACTTTGAAGGTGTTGGGATTTTATATGCTACCACAAGTCCAAGTTTTTTATAAACTCTGGTAAGTCTTGATGGTGATGCTTATTCTAATGGAGATTGTGCTTTTTCATTATTCTCTTATCTGCATACAAGGATTTGGTGCAAGAATTGATGACAAAAAATCAAATCAAGACTTTGAAAGCACTGCAGGCAACATGTTGTCTCTTCCCTTTTCTCTGTTTGAATCTTAGAAAGAAGTTAGCATCATCAATAAAGCAGATAAGTTCGTTGTCACAGAGAAACATGAAATCATCCTCATCAAGAGGAAAGAGCATTGTCATCACTGGTTGATCAAATACCTTCCTCTCACATTTTCGAAGGTAAGTAGCATCATAGATAGAAGCATAGCCTATAGTGGCAATGGTCTAGGCAGTTGATTTGGTTGTTTCAATAGTTGTTTCAGTCGATGAAAAAGATGTGAATTTTGTTGATTAAAGGAATGTAAGTATTAGCTTCCTTTCTATTTTCTATCACAGGTGTTAAAAGCGTACACAAGGGTGCTCTGCAATCAATGCGAAACGTAGATGGTGTTTGCAGATATGAACGCATGAACACTTGCAGCAAGGAATTTGACATGATTTTGTTTTCCCTTGTTGTTATGCTAGATAACATTTCATCGTCCTTAATATATTTGTTGAAGGCACAAAAAATTGGTAGCAATAAATGCTTATAAACTAATGCTAACAATAATTTTAATTTAACAAATACAAATCAAATAAATACATTCAACAAATTCTTATAAACTAAGGTTAACAATAATTTCAATTTAACAAATACAAATCAAATAAATACATTGAACAAACATATTCTATGCCTATGGTCTCTCTATGTCGAGAAAGAGCCAAATATATTATCCCTCAAAATTATTAAGTCAGTTTGATACGCTGACAACAACGACTTGTTCATAAAAAGCTCAAAACTTTATATTAATATCAACATACTGATGTTAACTAATAGAATCCTTGTTCCTAAAAAGCTCAAAACTTTATATTAATATCAGCATACTAATGTTAACTAATAGAATCAATTACTCAGTTCCATGCCATCTAATGGAAGGGACTAACAAAAAGCATTTTCAGAACATGCAGTCACATATTTACTTGCCGTATTAATAACAACTCAAACTAAATCAACATGGGTATTAACTTGCTATATTTAATAACAATTCAAACTAAATCAACGTGAGTATTAACTTGTCCTAGAGTATGCTTTCAGCTTGGTCCTTTTCTTTAAAACTTTGTTGACTTTTCCATGCTAATGCCCCGTGGAATCTTGTAGTGTCGCGACTCGCGTGGTAGAACACCAACGACGCGATAAATTCAGGTAGTTTGGCACTTGTAATGCGACAGCCCGTCAGACGTTATAACGTTATACCACTACTAATATAGTGTGTTACATTTGCATTTTTAATTAAAAGAAATATTTTTTTGTTTTGTATTGATTGTTTTGTGTTGTTTTAGCACTGTCATGACTTTGTGGAACATTGATACTAATTCGTTAGAAAAATAGAACTTTCACATACATAAAGAAAATAATATGAGTTGCAGTGTTTTTTATTGAGCATACAAAGTTGATAGGATTATAATGAACCTAATATGTGGTATTTATACGTTTTAACTCGCAACTTAATTTAGGCTAATTTCAACCTGCAAACATATACTAAATTTACCCTTTCCAAATATAAGATTAAACTCAAACTAAAATTCACTTGAATCAAATTAACTTACACTCTAAATCCAGACTACTCTACATGCAAGAGTAATTAGTTATTTTTAACAGATATTCCATTATTGAACTTGAACTAACACTCAAATTAACTTAGACTCTAAATCTAAACTAGTTTACTGCAAGAGTAATTAGCTATTTTTAACAGATATTCTATTTATAATAGCCAAATAACCTGACCATGAACAATTTGTAGATTTGTTAACATTTCATAATTTGTTCAAGCATAACATGTATGGACATCAACAAGGTAAAAAATTCAATGTCTTTGCTGTGAGAGAAAAAAATATTGAACTTCTAATTCATATATAAGAGGGAAAAAAAGATTGGAGTGACAGTGAAGTAAATGTGACGATGAAGAGAGGTTGTCCAAATGAATCTCCTTGCTCATTTAATCCTTTAGTATATAACAAAATTGCAAAGAAGTCTAGATATTGGCAAGCATTTATTTGATGCCACTGTAATATAAGGAGTTTTGCCAACTCCAAAAAGTGAATATAGAAGTCGTTTGCTTTGTCATTACACTAGACAATTGATAACTCTACATACGCTCATATGAAATTAAAGATGTGAAATTTATTTACCTAAACAACACCGACTTGCAACGTGACGTAGGAGCATGAGACTTGGAGAGAAAAGGCTTAAAACTTATTACAAAAATACAAAAAAATCTACAAGCAAAGGAGTGGGATCCTTTAGCCATCAATTTCCATGTTTTTCTAGTTAGGCATAGAGCTAGAATATAGGATTTGATCATGATGTAATAAGTGTTAATTAGTTAGCCGTGGTGGAGATTCTTGAGGAGAATGTCTCGCAGAACAGATAGGATTAATAAATTTTAGCCTTTGTATTAAGATCTAGTTGTTAGGATGAACCAGTACTTATGTAATTTTCATGCTATTGTAAAAGGATTTTGACTGTTGAAGAAGTTTGGCTTCCTTGGAGCGAATTCAGTAAATTGGGAAATTTTAGTTTTTGTGCATGTGAATGATAATTCTCTGTCAAATCCCAAAGGATAATCTCCTTCGAAATCTCTGTTTTATTGTGCATTTCCAATTTTAAATGGTGTTTTTGTGAAATTGGTTAAAATTGTGTCAATTGTGTTAAATTCCGTGTTTTTCCCTTTTAAACTGAGTTTATCATAAAACCTTGAGTTTATTAAGTGGAAGGTCGAGATTGTGGAGGAAGACCATAGACAGAGACCAAGGAGATCAACGATGTTCAGCACAGAGGTTAAGCGATAGTTAACAACCCGAAGTAGTTTGAAGAAACCACAAGTGGTTATTGGGCGGAAGAAGGGTGGTAAGTGGTATTTAACCCTTCAACTCCAATTCCATGCGTTTTGTGCCACATAGCAGAGAGGACAGAGAGTTAAACCGCTTATCGGGTGGGTTTCAAGTGCGCAGGTTAGCCACCCGATATGTTTTTAAGCTGTCGTATCTGTTGATGTGAAATCAACAGTTGACACAAGTGGAGCAGGTTCAGAGATTGGGAAATGTTGTGACTATTGGATCTTAAATAAGATCAACAGTGTAGAGGAGCCAACGACAATTATATGTGCGGTTATATAATCTTTAAAGTCTGACTTTTGTGTTGGGTGCGTTGTTTTCTTATGTAACCCTATGTCTTCTGATAGAGGGTTGTAGACTTGAGTTATAAAGGAAAATCAGTTAAGTCATATGATTGGGTTTCTAAAGGTAGATTTCAAGTTTTAACAAGCTATGAGTTATGTTATCGTCGGTTCCGAGTTAATGGAGGTTTAGGGGTGTTCTACGGTTTTAGAGGAATTTTCTAACTTAACAGAGGCTCTAAGGTAAGAAGTGGATGGTAAAGATCACATTAGACCAGCTCAACTCACAACCAGAAGTAGAAGAGATAATCTCACAGTTTAGTAGTTTAACCCTCCTTCCTACAACCAGATGCCATGATTAGTAGTATCAGAGCAACCTATTGACACTGAATTGAATCTCAGAAGCAAGAGAAGGAAACCTAATATGGCTTTCAGAGTTGGAAGAGGACGAGGACGTGGTAAAAGAGGACGACCAGTAGTAAATGCTGAGGTGATGGAAGCTATGCAATAGATGTAGGCTAGATTGGAAGCATTAACAACAGGGAAAAATATAGATGATGGGGATGTTAGTGAGCCTGAGGTTGAAACTAAAGAAGAGGAGGAAATTGTAGCAGTTACTTTTGAGATGATATTCTTCCAATTAGTGTTGAGATCCATAGCTAGGCCAAAAATTGAGGTTTCAATATATGAAGGAGGATTGAATATAGAAGAATTGATAGACTGGATTAATGGCATGGAGAAATTCTTTGATTACGAAGAAACAAAGGATGAGAAGAAAGTAAAGTTTGCTGTCACCAAGCTAAAAGGACATGCAACACTTTGGTGGGATGGAGTGCAGGCAGAAAGAAAGATCCTTGGAAAGAAACCAATCATAAATTGGAATGTGATGGTAGCAAAGCTAAGAGGTAATTTTCCACTAAGTAATTATCAGCAAACCTTGTTCAGACAGATGCAGAATCTTAGACAGAGGTCTATGGCAGTGAGAGAATATATAGAGGAGTTCTATAAGGTAAGTATAAGAGCTAGAAAAACTCAGGATATAGATGAGAAGGTGGCTAGATATGTGAATGGTCCTAGGATGGACCTTTAAGATGAGATAAGTACACTGTCTCCTAAAATAGTAGAAGAAGCTTATCAAAAAGTTGAAGAAAAAATCATGAGGAAGCAGTCTTCTAGAGGAAGAGGTACTTTCTGAGGAAAATGAAGTCAAGGTGGTAGAGGAAGATCTACAGCACCTAAAGATGGAGCTAGTAGCAACTCAAACCAACATGCAACCATAGGAGGTGATGCAGGTGGCAGAGGGAGTTTTTCTAGAGGAAGAGGAGGCAGGGGTAGAGGAAGAGAATTAAGATGTTATAGGTGTAACAAACTAGGACACAGAGCTTTTGAGTTCCCAGAGAATGCAGGAATAAGTCAGAGGAATGCAATTGCTGCTCAAGTTGAGGAAGAAGCAGCAACAGAGATAGAAGAAGAAAATGTACCAGAGAGAGGAGAATCTTTGGTAGTCGATAAAGTTGTGCTCAAGCCAGCAAAGGAAATATTTGAACCATCACAAAGAAAGACTTTGTTCAGAGAAATGTGTAAGGTTCAAGGGAAATTCTATCAGATGATCATTGATAGTGGCAACACTGATAATTTGGTCTCTACAAAAGTGGTGGAGAAATTGAAGCTGAAGACAATGAGACATCCAACACCTTAAAAGGTGTCATGGTTACAAAAGGGACATCGGTTGTTAGTGAATGAATAGTGTGAAGTGGAGTTGCAGTTGGGCAAATATAAGGATAAAATTGTATGTGATGTGATGCCCATGGATCTGTGTCATATATTGTTTGGAAGACCTTGGCAATATGACAGAGGAGCTATGCATGATGGGAAAATAAACACCTACAATTTTGGTAAAGATGGTATCAATAATACATTGTTGCCTATGGGAGAAGAGGATGCATCAAGAAAGAAGACTAATCTAAAAACTCTATTACTAGGAGGAAAGGAATACTTACAGCAGATTGAAGAAAATGAGGTAAATTTTGTTGTAATTTGCAAGCCCAAGGTAATAATGACTTCTACTAAAGTTTCTGATTTACCCATTGAAATTCAATAAATGTTGGACAACTATTGTGATATCATTGTTGATGATTTTCCTAATGAGTTACCACCCATTAGAAGAATTAGCCATCATATAGATTTGATTCCTAGAGCAAATATACCAAAGAAAGCAGCTTACAGAATGACTCCCACAGAAAATGAAGAGGTTAGAAAGCAGGTTCAGGAACTTCTTGAAAAAAGATTGATTAGAGAGAGTTTGAGTCCTTGTGCAGTACCAACAGTGTTGAGTCCAAAGAAAGATGGAGGCTGGAGAATGTGTACTGATTCAAGAGCCATCAATAAAATCACAATCAAGTACAAATTTCCTTTACCTAGAATTGAAGATTTGATGGATTGTTTGAGTGGAGAAGAGTATTTTACAAAACTAGACCTTAAGAGTGGGTATCATCAGATAAGGATAAGAGAAGGGGATGAGTGGAAAACTACTTTTAAGACAAATGAAGTATTGTATGAATGGAGAGTAATGCCTTTTGGGTTGCTGAATGAACCAAGTATGTTTATGAGACTCATGAATGAAGTTCTTAAAGAGTTTATTGGTAAATTTGTAATAGTATATATGGACAATATATTAATTTACAGCAAGAATAAGGAGGAGCACATGAGACATGTGAATTATGTCTTACAAAGGTTACAGCAAGAGAAATTATTGTTGAACTTGAATAAATGTTCACTCATGAAAGAGCAATTAGTGTATTTGGGTTTTGTTGTTTCTGCTGAAGGATTGAAGATGGATCCAGAGAAGATCAAGGCAATCATGGAGTGGCCTTCATCTAAAAGTATCTTTGAGGTAATAAGTTTTCATGGTCCTGCTATTTTTTATAGGAAATTCATAAGGAATTTTGGTAAGATCAATGCTCCTATTGTTGAGACTATAAAGAAGGATAAACAACCATTTAGATGGACTGTTGAGGCAGAAAAGAATTTTGAGCTGTTGAAGAAGAAGATCACTGAAAAACCTATTTTGGTTCTACTTGATTTTAGTAAACCTTTCCGAGTGAAATGTGATGCCAATGGAGAAGCTATTAGAGGTGTTTTAAGTCAGAAAGACAAACCTATAGCTTATTTTAGTGAAAAGCTAAATGATTCAAAGAAGAAATATTCTTCTTATGATAAAAAGTTTTATGCAGTTGTGCAGTCATTGAAGAAGTGGAGACATTATCTAATGTCAAAAGAGTTCATACTTTATTCAGATAACCATGCATTGCAGTATATTATGCAGCGACCAAACCTTAACCAGAAACATGCCAAATGGGTAGAGTATCTTCAGGGCTTTCATTTTGTCTTGAAGCATATAAAGGGCCAATCAAACAAAGTTGCAGATGCTTTAAATAGGACAAATACATTACTTCTAGAGAGTCAAATTCAAATGTTGGGTTTTGATTTTCTTAAAGAATTGTATGAGACATATTTAGATTTTAAAAAGGCATTTGAAGCTTGTAAGAATCCTATTTTGATGGATAGGAATAAATGGTTCGATTATTTCTTACAAGATGGATTATTGTTTAAGAGAAATCAGTTGTGCATACCAAATTGTTCTATGAGGGAGAACTTAATCAAAGAGAAACATAGTGGTGGAATTGCAAGACATTTTGGTATAGATAAGACTTATGAATAGTTGAACATATTTTATTTCTAGCCAAAAATGAGATCTGAAGTGGAAAAATATGTGAAAACTTGCAAAGTCTGTCAATATGCAAAGGGAAGAAGCCAAAACACAGGTTTGTATGTTCCATTGCCAATTCCAGATAAGCCTTGGGATATGATAAGTATGGACTTTGTTTTGGGCTTACCAAAGACTCAAAGAGGAAATGATTCAATTTTTGTTATGGTGGATAGATTTTCAGAAATGGCACATTTTATTCCATGTTATAAAACAAGTGATGCTACTCACATTGATAATTTGTTTTTCAAGGAGATTGTAAGACTGCATGGGTTGCCTAAGAGTATTGTCTCAGACAAGGATTCCAAATTTGTTGGACATTTCTGGAGGACACTATGGCAAAAGTTGGGAAATAAACTGATTTTCAGTTCTGCCTATCATCCATAAACTGATGGATAGACGGAAGTTGTGAATAGGAGTTTGGATAATATTTTAAGGATTCTTACTACAAAAAATCCAAAGCAATGGGATCAAGTATTAGCACAGGTTGAATATGCATATAATGACTCACCTAAAAAGAGTACAGGACAGAGTCCACTCCATATAGTTTATGGAATGCATCCAAGAGGAGTGTTTGAGTTAAGAAACTTGGGAAAGGATGAGATGAGAAGTGCAAAGGGAGAAGATTTTGCTTCAGAAGTGCAAGCAATACATGAACAGGTGAAACAACAACTACAGGATAGCAACATCAAGTACAAAAATAGACTAGACATGAGAATAAGAGAGGTGAACTTTGAAGTTGGAGATTTGGTTTTAGCACACCTAAGGAAGGAAAGATTTCCAAAGAGGGAGTATAACAAATTGAAGTTCTAGAAAATTGGACCATGTAGAGTATTAAGGAAATTTTCTACAAATGCAAATGAAATTGAATTACCCCTGATGTTGAAATATCTCCAATTTTCAATGTTGTTGATCTGTACAAGTATGAAGGTGAAATTGCAAAAGATACAGAGGACGACCAAGAGACATAGTAAATTGACTAGGTAGAAGAGTTACCTACAGCAAAGGAATTACAACCAGAAAGGATTATGGACAAGAACATGTTCAAGAAAACTAGAGGACAGGAGTACTTTTAGTATTTGGTCAAATGGAAGGATCAGCCAATTGTTGAAGCTACTTGTTACAAAGTTGGGCACTTCTATAGAAAAGCTTATAGACAGGAGCCCATGAAGAATTTTGTCCTCAAGAGTCTAATGCAGGAGCATGAGACTTGGAGGGAAAAGGCTTCAAACTTATTCAAAAAATACAAAAAAATCTACAAGCAAAGGAGTGGGATCCTTTAGCCATCAATTTCCATGTTTTTCTAGTTAGGCATAGATCTATAATATAGGATTTGATCATGATGTAATAAGTGTTAGTTAGTTAGTTGTAGTGGAGATTCTGGAAGAGAATGCCTAGCAGAACAGATAGGATTAATAAATTTTAGCCTTTGTATAAGGATCTGGTTGTTAGGATGAACTAGTACTTATGTAATTTTCACGCTATTGTAAAAGGATTTGACTGTTGAAGAAGTTTGGCTTCCTTGGAGCGAATTCAGTAAATTGGGAACTTTTAGTTTCTGTGTATGTGAATGATAATTCTCTGTCAAATCCCGAAGGATAATCTCCTTCGAAATCTCTATTTTATTGTGAATTTCCAAGTTTAAATGGTGTTTTTGTGAAATTGGTTAAAACTGTGTCGATTGTGTTAAATTCCGTGTTTTTCCCTTTTAAACTGAGTTTATCATAAAACCCTGAGTTTATTAAGCAGAAGGTCGAGATTGTGGAGGAAGACCACAGACAGAGACTGAGGAGATCAACGGTGTTCGGCGCAGAGGTTAACCGATAGTTAACAACCCGAAGCAGTTTGAAGAAACCACAAGTGGTTATCAAGCGAAAGAAGGGCAGTAAGTGGTATTTAACCCTTCGGCTCCGATTCCATACGTTTCACCATGTAGCAGAGAGGAGAGAGAGTTAAACCACTTATCGGGCGGGTTTCAAGTGCACAGGTTAGCCACCCGATATGTGTTTAAGTCGTCAGATCTGTTGATGTGAGATCAACGGTTGACACAGGTGGAGCAGGTTCGGAGATCGGGAAACGTTGTGACCATTGGATCTTAGATAAGATCAACGGTGTAGAGGAGCCGACAACAATTATAAGTGCAGTTATATAATCTTTAAAGTCCGGCTTTTGTGTTGGGTGCATTGTTTTCCTATGTAAACCTATGTCTTCCGATAGAGGGTTGTAGTCCTGATTTATAAAGGAAAATTGGTTAAGTTATATGATCTGGTTTCTAAAGGCAGATTTCAAGTTTTAATAAGCTATGAGTTATATTACCATCGGTTCTGAGTTAATGGAGGTTTAGCGGTGCTCTGCCGTTTTAGAGGAATTTGCTAACTTAGCAAAGGCTCTAAGGTAAGAAGTGGATGATAGAGAACCCATTGGACCAACTCAAGTTGCAACCAAAGATAGAAGAGATAATCTCGCAATTTAGTAGTTTAACACTCCCCATGCAACCAGAGCACCATCACAATGTCAGATTTGCAATATTGACCATCAATTTATTTGCTATGGACGATCATACATATTAGATACTGACTAGATATTACTAGTGGACAAAAGTCATAGCATGGGATTTGCTTTACATTCTTTCAACACCGACTTTAGTATATACGTTTAGAACCGTCTTCAAATTATGACAAACATCTTAGCAAAGCCTAAAATTAAAAGTTTGAAACAATACTTTCATTGTTTCACGCATGATAGAAACGTGTCTAGGTGGTGGTACTCTTTAACAAGTAAAATAGAGTATTAATGACTTAAAACATATCAAAATTTTAAAATTATTTGAAGGGAAAAATACCTATGGAAGGCAATTTCCAACCCTGAATGCCATAACCACTTAAAAGAGATGTGCGTATATCTTGGAATCAGATTTAGGTTTTAATTTTTTAAACAATGTGTCTTTGCTTTAACTTTAGTGTGAATTTCTTCGCTCACTTCACAAGGGATGAATTCCTTGCAATGGATTAGTCCTTTTCAAAGACAAAGTTTGACTTTGTTTTCCTAAATGGATTCGTACTTTCCTTGGAAACGCTTCTATTTGTTTCCTCCCTTACTCTCTTCTCGAGTAATTTAAATTGCTTTTGATTTTGTGATTGCATTATCGAGTAATTTAATGAATAAATAATATTTTTAAATGGTTCAAACTTTGCAATAAATTAAGTTTATTTTTTTAATAAATTAATTTGAGAACTTATTTATTTTATTATACTTCATTAGTTTCGTACAAAACAAATTTTAAATTTAATGAGTGATTTATTATTATCATAGCATTAAATTTTATTATATCATTAATTAACTTATACTTTTTGTTTCACAGACTAAAACCCATAACCTTGCTCCGTTGGGCACTAGAGATGTTGTTAACCTAGAAATAAATATGATTACATTGAATAATAATAAATGTATAAAGCAAGTTTAATTAAAAAATAATAATAAAAAATAAGTTTTTTTGGTGTGTAATTAGTTTGGTAAAACATGATTTTGGTAGAGATGTCCACAACCAAAATAGATCGTTATTGAGTATAAATGAATGAAACATATATTTTTTTCTTTATATACATACACACAAAAGTTTTTGAATAATCTAATATATTTGAGAATGTGGCTTACATTTACATTACATACTTTAATTGGTTTTAAGATTCATTTAGAACTTATGCATGGTGGGATAAGGAATATTCAAAAACCGTGAAACTACTAATACTACAATATTGATAGATATCAGTCACAAAGAGAAGGATAACAAAAAAAATGAATTTCTACTATTATTAACAAAATACTTCTTCAAGAATTTGTTTTCATAATCATATGATTAGAGGTTAATTAAAGCAGCATATATCCATCTTAATCCTGGATATATGAAGCGCTAAGAGGGATCAAATCTCTCGAGGAGGAAACCTCTTTTTTGAATGCAAAACTTTAGGAAAGGTGTGCACCTATGATGCTTTCATTCGTGTGCGGCCAAGGAAAATCTATTGAACATATCATTAATCTAATGAATTTAAATATATAAATACATCTAATATTAATCTAACTATTTTAAATATTTTAAATACATATAATATTAATCTGATTGTTTTGTTGGATAGTTGACATTGTCTGATTGATTAGTGGCAGTATTTTGGAATTGATGTCAATCGAACTAGCATTGAGGCAGATTCGAGGCAGAGAGGTTACAACCATGATTCAGGTAGAAAAATGGGCTCAAAGGCAACATCAGACCTTCCCCACTAGAAAGTTCTTTGAAAATGTTTTCCAGTGGTATGTGGAAGTCCATAAATGGCCATTGGAATCAAAATTTATTGGTAGTCGAGGTAAGAACCTTAAAGTGCTTAAGAGTAGGCTGAATTTTGAATTTCAGAAGCAAATTGAATTTTGGACCCCGAATTTCAGAACCTCGAGATGTTAGAAGATTGGAATATCATAGGTTTATTTAAAAGGAAACCCGAGACAATATGGAACAATCAGAGCAGGCTGAATATCAAAGCAAGGGGAATATCAAAGGTTGGAGATTTCATAACCTCAATGTAATGGCCTTTTTGAGAAAGATTTGATCTGATACTAGGGAGCCAACTCTTGGAATGACAGAGCATTGGGAGGTCACAATATCAGAGGTCAGAGTCTTAGTCAATCAAAAGTTTGGTATATCAGGATTTTGGGACCTCTTAAATTCTTATTAATGCATTCCTTCAAAAGTGTCGATGGTTGAGGGGGACATGAACTATAAAGGAATTCGTTTGCCAAACCAAAGAACCAAGGACCCTTTCTCTCTCCTCTAATGTGACACATGGCAGAATCTGATTGGCCCTTAGGAGTTAATGGTGATGGAGGACACATGGGCATTAGATTCAACATTATTGGGCATCCTAATGGGGCAAATCCTGGCCACATGTGTCACCACTAAGCAGACGTCATGTAGAGTTAACAACAAGAGCATGAAATCATTCAGGAAGTACATATCAGAGGTCAAGATTTCGTAACTCCTTTGTAATTGCATTTTGAGGAAAGTCTTGATACTAGGGAGCTCCAATGTTGATTGGGGTTTTGTCGTAGAGACCTAAAGGACTAAGGGCATAGAGAAAGGCTTATCACCTAAGTGCTATGGGGACGCCACGTAAGAGTATCAAAGGTCAGGATTTCAAAACTCCTCCATAATTGAATTATGAGAAATTCACGATACTAAGGAGCTTTGTTGTGTTAACGTTTGCTAGTGGAAGCTAAAAGAACCAACAATGGAGAGAAAATACACAAGGAGATAGACCCCCGACATGATCCTAAAGGTCTTAACACCTAAGTGTTATGTTGTTGGTCACAACACTCGGTCATATGGTGAAAAGTAATAAGGGGCTAAGCAAAAGGGGCTAAAGGCTAGGCTCAGAATTTCATGATCTCGTAATATCATAAGCTCACACTAACAAAATGTTGCGATATGTTGGAGCTCCAAAATTCCAATACAAAGGTGTATGAAACTGCTAGTCACAACACTCTATCTCATGGCGGAAAAAAAAATAAGAGGTGAAGCACAAGGGGATAAGGGACATGATCATAATTTCATGTTTTCATAACATCAAAATAATAAAAGTTATGATATTTGGAGCTCCAATATTGTAGTACATAGGAGTATGAAAGATGTATTCATTGATATCTAAGAAGTAACTATGTACAAAAGAGTTGGTTGTTGGAGTTATTGAGACAAGGATAGAGATTGTTGGGTCAAGGTAGAAAGGACCACGATTGTGCAGGATAATTTAAATGGAACCTGTCATGAGGTGAGAAGTAAAGCACCTCTCATCTCCCCATGCATGCTTAATTGAATTGAATGAAGATCATAACCTTAGGGATAGGAGATTGATTACAGAAAGAACAGAGCCATGATGGAGTACATTCTGAGCATTGGGATCAAATGAATAATCATGGAGAGCTTCGTTAGAGTGTGTAGGTGGACTGAGGATTTATTTCCCAGCATGGAAACTCTCAGGAGACCATTCCCAATGTTTAATGTGGTTCAAGATATTAGGTATATTGATGCAACAACAACATGGACAACCATGCAAGAGTACTCTTGGGCAACATGAATGACAAGTTAATGGTCAACAAAGAGAGCATCGTTCCTTTCACTATAGAGGAACAAAATAGAGGAGCACAGTTGAGAAAAATAGGGAAAAAAATATTGTTGTGCAAGCTAAAGAGAGTGGAGTGGAGTATGCAAAAAGTTCAGAAAATGACCCAAGTCTTGAACTGAGTCTGAGTGTTGCAGAGCAATGTCATTAAGATTTCAAGGAGCACAGTTCAGAGGAGAACTGTAGTGGCTCAGATTTACATTTCTTTGTATTTGTATTTTCCCTTGTTTTTAGTTTGAAAAACGTATGAAAGGTAGAACAATGGCTAGAGCAAGTGGTGGTCTACATTCATAAGAGGTTGGTGCCTCTTGGAAAGTAGGTGCTTTCTATCTTAAAGGGGTCGGTGCCTCTTGCGAGTGAGTGCTCACAAAGAAATTGATGTAATTAAGTAGGTTCTTAATTTACATCATAATAACAAATAGATTGGTGGTTTTTTCCTTTCACATAAAAATGCATGTGTCAATATGTGTATGGTGCTCATCTAATGGATTATATGTAGATGTGAGTGCCTTATCTTGATGGTCACTTTTACTGTGTATGAAAACTCTCACAAGTAACTGACCGTAGTGAAAAGAGTTAATGACTTGTACTTAAAATTTGAAATAACTTGACTATTACATATTCACCCCCCCTATTAATTCCTTATTCCAACAATTGGTATCAAATCCAAGTTCCTTGAAGAATATTTTGAGCACTAGAAGGTAGATCCATAAGGAGTTATGTCTAGGCAAGAGATTCAAGATGTTTACTCAAGAAAGATACTAGTCTTTGATGGGAGAAATTATGCTTTTTGGAAAGTTAGGATGGAAACATATCTTATGTCTCTAGGAGTAGATGTTTGGAGCTCTGTACTAGAAGATTATGATCTCCCTCCCATTGATGCAGATGGTAAAATATTGTATGGAAATAATGTTAAAGCCAAGAAAGCCATTCTCATTGGCCTTAGTGAATCTGAACTCATAAAGGTTATGCACTGTAAGTTTGCCAAGGAAGTTTGGGTGAAGTTCAATCAAAGTCATGAAGGAGATGATAAAGTCAATCAGGCCAAACTTCAAACCTTCAAAATAAGGTTTGAAAGCTTAAAAATGAGTGAAGAAGAAAACGTAGCCAAATACTTCCTGAGAGTTGATGAAGTAACCAATATGATTAAGGAAATAGTGAATAAATCAAGGAAGATCTAATTGTTCAAAAGGTCTTAAGAACTCTACCCATGAGATTTAATGCCAAAGTGTATGATATTGAAGAAATGACTAATTTAAAGAATCTCAAGATGGATGAATTTCTTGTTACTCTCACAACCTATGAGATGAGAGTAGGAAGAGAGAATTTTGAATCCAATGAGGCATAATTGAAAGTGTCCAAGAAGGCCAAGGAGCACAATGATCATCAAGATTTCTCCAATTGTGAATCTGATAAGGAGATGGCTCAATTTTCCAGGAAACTGAAGCGTGGCTTAGGAAAATATAAAGGGTGTTTTCCATTTAAATTCTTTAATTGTGGGAAAGTTTGACATTTTTTGTCCAAGTGCCCTTACAAAGAAAGGGCAGAAAAGGAATATGATCATAAATTTAGAAACAAATCTAAAAAACATTAGAAGAAGAAGTTCTTTAAGAAAAGGGGATCTACTCCAAAGAGGATAGTTCAGCACCAGAGTCAAATAACAAAAACTCTTCAAAAGATTATTCATATAAGTATTTACTTATGGCATGTGGAGCAGAACCCAAGAAACAAAATATTACCGAATCTTAATAGGAAGAAGTAGAAGTAATGGATTTGAAGGGGAACTCTTCAATTCTCTTGATAAGTTAAACAAGGCAAGGAGAAAGAATAAGCAACTAAAAGAATAGCTACAACATGTTGAAGAAGGTACTTACCACTCCGACAAGGAGGAGTTGGTTTATCAAAAATAAAAACTTGAGAAACCATTAAATTTGATGATGAAGTTGATGCTAATTTGTTCTTGATTTAGTGATGTTTATTTTCTTCTTTACACTACTCAAGGTAGAGAGATAATTTTGATTTTTGAGTTTTGGGTTAACCACCTCCTTATACTATCTTAGTTTTCTTTTTTTTCCATGACTCTTTTTAACCCCATAATCCCTCCTTAAATTTTTATGTAATAATGTTTTTAATATTATCCTTATTGTATAAGATTATATCCTCCTTTATCCCCTAATTGTCAATCCAGGATTGGGAATCCTTATGCCATTTGCGCTTGAGGCTAAGGTGGTAATTTTGAGTAGAGTTAGAAGAAATATAATGAATCCTCTTGTATTAAATGTTTCTTAACTTCTACCTCTACATAAGATACCTAGGCATAGGCACTCTTTTAATGGTAATAATCCATTCTTTGATTTAGGAGGATATGATAGGGTACATTTCCTTTATTCTTGAGATTGTACATTATTGGTTTCCTTTAGATATATTCTATCTTCCTCCATGAATTTATGGACATAATACAACCCCAAACCTCATATTCATATAAAATAATAAGATCGATGAGAGTCTCAAATAGGATTACCCTTTTATCCCATATCCATATATCTATTCCCTTGGAATTTTTTTTTAATTCCACAATAAGACTTTCATCCCTCATTTATCCTTTCAACAATGTTATAATTCTAATTGAGGTTGTGATGTGTATGAGTTACAAGATATTTTAATAAGGAAATTCCTCATATGAAAGTGTCACTTGCAATATTTTTTTATTTAATTATCACGACTTTTGTTGTGTCAATATTAACAGTCATACTAACCATGCAATAAAAATATTGGAGGATTCCTATTTCTTCCCAAGATTATAATGGCTCGTAACCAAAAGAATAATATCTCTGTCATAAAGGGGAAGAGTTATGGCTATACTTGTGAGCATGGAGCAAAGAGAGCCTACGTCTTCCAAACACTCTTCTAGATTATCAATGTATATGCCCAAAAGGGTAAGGGATATGGGACACCCTTTGTTCAGCATTATATTGCAATTAATTTTTTTTAATGAACCCTTAGTGGTCTTAAACATGGAAATAACATTTTCATAAGACATTGTCACTTCTAACAATCCTTCACTTATAGAGGAGTCACTATGTTTTCCACCCTCTTCCACAAGTTTGTTTTATGAATGGTATAGAAATATTTTCTAAAGTAAATGAAACAATAGAAAAATATCATTTTTATTATTGTGAGACTCCCCTGCAATGACCTTAAGGTTAATAAGTTCGCCCATAATTGACTAAAGCCTTACTTAGATGTTATGTCCTAAGCCCATTTTAGCCTTTAACACTTTTATCCTGGATTTATAACCATGGGATAATCTTGCATTCAAAAATAATTCACTATCCCAGTACGGAGGGGATTCTTGGAGTGATATCCTTTTACTCGAAAAATCGAGAGTGAGGATAGCAAGAAGAGCAGCAGATTTACAATTTCTCAAAAACTGTCGGGATAACAAGATCATTCCTCCATTCGCTCAGGTTAAGCATAAACTACAAAATAGATATAATAATAAAGCGTTTTTTCAACTAAGCTTCTCTCTAGTTCGGTCAGAAATCAGAAGGGTTAGAGCTGCTCTGGATAACCTGGGTCGTTTAGCTCTCTCATCCCACCTTAAGCTTGCTAACAACATCAGTAAGAATCTCTGGGCTATTATTGATGCAAGGACTGCTCTCAAAGCTAATAATGAAGGATAGATTGCTCTGGTAAGACAGCGCAAGAAATTGACTAGACTATTAAATAAATCTGAGGAAATTGGATCCCTGAACCCCGCCACTAGAGTTACACAGAATGTAAGTATGAACTGCGCAATCCATTCCCAAAACGTAGTCCCAACCCAGAAAGTCAATTGCACCGGGACCAGCAATTCGAAAAAAGGCAGCTGCGCAGAAACCAATGCCTGTCCAAATGTAAATGTTGAAGGTAAAGACACAGGTATTAAACCTATCTGCGCAGGTATTAATAACAGCAAAGATAAGAAGGGTATAAAACCTATCTGCGTAGGTACTGAAGATGATCATAAAGAAGGTGCAAAAATTATTGAAGATGACAGCAAGAATGTGGACTGCGCAGTAATGATCAACGCAGGAGGTGGTAGCAGAGGTATTAACCACGCAGAAGATATTAACTGCGTAGAAGATGGTAGCATTAACGTAATCAAGGTCAACACAAGTAGCTACGCATGTATGAATAGCTGTGATTCAAATATGGTCAGCACTGGAGGTTACCCAGGTGATATTAATAACGCTGGAGAAAATAGCAGATGGGAAGAAAATTTGGGGATAATCAATGGTTTTAGTGATGGAAACATTTTGGTTAAGGATCAGAATGATGGAGCCAATTCGTTGAATTCCCTTGCAAAGGACAGCGCAGATGGCAAGGGGTTGTGGCATTAGTGACTCCAATGATTCCTCAGAAATCAGATAACTTTGCCAACTCACAGAACAAGGACACATTAATAAAGATGGGCAGTGAAAAGCAGAATGATAAATCAAAAACAAAAGTGGTTAACTTGTCCTCTCTGGAATTGGATCCTGTAGTCATTAATATTCTCAGCAAAGGTCTGGGGTTTGCAGTGACACCTAAAAACCTTCCCTTTGAAAAGATGATTTGTAGCATAGAGGAGGAGATCAGTAACCTTACTGTGGAGGATAAAGAAACGTTGAGGCAAGAATGCTCTCTCATCATGAGGAAAACCAAAATTCCCAAAAGCAACCTGAGTAAAGAGGAACAAAAAGCCTTCAATTCCTTACGAAGCAATGACAAGGTCGTGGTTCTTAAAGCAGACAAAGGAGGAGCTACGGTCATACTGGACAAAGAAGATTATGTTTGTAAGATGAATGATCACCTAAATTGTGGCAGTTATAAGAAGCTAAGCAGCAATCCCATCCCCAAAATCGTGAAGGATGTAAAGAAGATTATCTCTAATTCAAACCTCGACGAAAAGTTAAAGAAGAAGTTGATCCCCTCCTGTGAAACTGTTCCCAGAATCTATGGATTACCCAAAATCCATAAGGAAGGGGTCCCTCTTAGACCAATAGTTAATACTATTGGTTCCCCTACCTATGAGCTTGCGAAATATGTTGCAAAAATTCTTAAGCCCCTTGTCGGAAACACTGATTCCTTCATCAAGGACTCCCAGGACTTTGTGAATCTTATTAAGAATGAGAAATTGGAACATGATGATATCCTTGTAAGCTTCGACGTGGTATCCTTATTCACTAAGATCCCTCTTGATGAAGCCATTCAGGTTATAAAAGAAGTTGCGGATCCAGGGACTGCAAAGCTGGCTGAGATCTGCCTAAGGTCGACTGTGTTCACCTTCCAAGGAGTATTTTATGAACAGACATCCGGTGTGGCAATGGGGTCCCCCCTTTCGCCAATAGTGGCCAACCTATACATGGAATACTTTGAAAAGAAGGCCCTGAATTCATATCCTTTGAAACCAGCCTGGTAGAAGCGATTTGTCGATGACACCAATATAAAATGGACTCATGGTAAGGCAGAGCTCGAAAAGTTTTTCACTCACTTAAATTCGATCTCTCCAGATATAAAGTTTACAATGGAACTTGAAGAAAACAAGAGCATTCCGTTTTTAGACGTCCTAATCATCAGAAAAGAGGATGGCTCTTTGGGCCATAAGGTTTTCAGGAAATCAACCCACACAGAGAGTTACCTCCATGCTGATTCCCACCATCACCCTGCACAGAAGGTTGGTGTTCTAAACACGCTGGCTATCAGGGCCCTTCGAATTTCCGACTCAGAGCACCTGGAGGAAGAGAAGAAGCATCTAATCTTAACTTTTAAAAGTATAGGCTACAAAGAGCAGGAAATCAAAAAGGCCATAGAGAAAGCTGAAAGAAAGTTGTTGTCTCATGAGCTTAAGGCTCAAGACCAGCCTAATTGTGGTATTGTTTTTCTACCGTATATCCAGGGGATTACGGACAAAATCGCTAAAATCCTAAAAAAGAAAAACATTATCACTCATTTCTCAGCTCCATGTACTATCAGACAAAGTTTGAAGTCTGTTAAAGATGATATCGACAATCATCAGCTTAAAGGAGTTTATAAAATAGAGTGTTCCTGTGGAAAAAGCTACATTGGTGAAACAGGTCGCTCCCTCCAGACAAGACTCAAGGAACATGGCGCGGATATTAAGAACGGAAGATCTCGTACTTCAGCCCTGGTAGAGCACTCCTTAAAAATTAAACACCATATCTGTCTGGAAAGCGCATCAATTATCGCTAGGGAAGAGCAACATCAGAGACGCAAGATGAGAGAAGCGCTTGAAATTATCAAACATCCTCAGAATCTGAACAGAGATAATGGCGTGGAGATTAGCGGGAGCTGGCTTCCCTTGATCAAGGAAATAAAAATCGCAAGCGCATCCCCTGGTAAAGGCCTCAGCAGGTAAGTTATCCCTCTCCTTTCTTGTGTCTTCAGTCCTTGTTTTCATTTAGATCTAGGTATAGAATTTCCATTAAATTCTAGGATTTATTAATTTCTTTATTGCTATTGAGTAATATATTAATCATCATATTAATTTATTATAAATATTAATTAATTATTTATAATAGTTAATATAATATAATTAATATTAATAATAATTTAATTAAATTATTTAGGAATTAATATTATATAAAATTAATTTCATTTTAGTATTATTATTCCCTAGGTATAAAATCAATTTCATTTTAGAATTAATATTTCCCTGGGTATAAAATTAATTTCATTTTAGAATTAATATTAATTTCATTTAGATCTAGGTTTAAAATTAATAAAACAAATTAATATATTATATCAAATTAATAATTCATTAATAAAGCAAATTAATATTAAAACAAATTAATTCCATATATTAAAACATATTAATATTATATATATAATATTAATAAAGCATAATTAATTTATTAGAATTAATTTTTCCCTGGGTATAAAATTAAATTCATATTAGAATTAATATCAATTTCATTTAGATCTAGGTTTAAATTAATAAAACAAATTAATATTATAACAAATTAATAAAAAAATAATAAAACAAATTAATATTAAATCAAATTAATACTATATATTAAAACAAATTAATATTATATATATAATATTAATAGAACAAACTAATATATAAAAAAATTTAAAACAAATTAATATTAAATTATATAAAATTAATTAAAATTAATTAAAAATTATTTCAGCCGACAGTTTGTTATTCTAAAGATTTTATCCTCATCACTATTTATTATTTCTTTGTTGCTCTTCTGTCATCATCATTCTCATATCCTGATGATGGATCCCATTTGGGATTTGAAACGTTGGTACAAAAATGTTAAAACTGTGGATTCTCCGGTCAATGATTCGAAAGATTCAAGCCACAGATCTCTGAAATCCATAATTCACTATAGCTTAGCTAAAGTGTGGCTAATCATAATGGTCCTATAATCAAAGAGAATGTTTTTATCCCCACTTTTAAAGATAGGTGTAACCAGAATTTACATTCAATTCTTATGGAAGAATCAATTGAATTCCAAATTGAAGAACTTATGTATGTAAGGGATAAGGACAAGCCCTCCTATTTAAAAAAAAAATCATTGCTAGTCATCAATATCCTTAGCTTTCCCAATTGCAACCTACTTAATCCTATACACAATGTCTTCTAGAGAAAATATTTCATCCTCTATATGAATATTCAAAATGGTGGTCATGGCATTAGGGGATTCATAAGGATTTTTAAGCTAGAAATTTCAATCCTTAAAGGTAATCAACTTTTTTTTGCTTTAGAAAATTTGGAAATTAGAAATTTCCTCCAAAAATTCCTATGATATCCATCAATAGTTATATAGTACATTTTCTTCCTTTTAATGAGTTTTCTACCTCTTTAAATTATCAAGATTTAAAAATTCAATAAAAGCATCCCTAATTGTTTTTCTAGTAATTTTATAATCAATATCATACCAAGGTTTGGTCGTTTTATTATTCTTCTTACATGACACCTTCATATAGAACATGTTGATGGAAGGAGAGAGGGATTTAGTAAAGTTATGATATATGTTTTTGATATTATCCTTAAAAGTTAAAAGGTGTAAATACTTATTTAATTACTCTAGGAGGATATAAATTTTATCATTGTCAAAAAGCAGTACCCTTGATTCTCACAATTCTCTTGCATGGATATGTTACGCATGAAAAAGGTTAGATTTAAGGTTAAAGGTCTATGATTAGAGTGAGGCTCATGGTCATTTAGGAGGTCAAGATTCACTATTTGGTATGAAAGTGGGAAATGGGATATCACATAATTCACGACATTGTTGTCAAGTCTCTCAATAGACTTGATCTAGTTGGAATTTGGTCACTTGATTACACAATTGCAAATTATTAGTTCTTGAGAACTACAAAGCTTGAATAACTTAGTACTAAATAAATTCTTGGTCACATCATTGGAGTTTCTTTTGTATCTAACTAGCTAAAATAAGATCATCATCTAGCCATACAAGCTAGAATTTGGTTAGTTGTACTTCTAGAGTTAAAGTATCAATAATACCTTCATTCCTTACACTATAAATATCTTGTTTCATGGTTTTATAAGGACAATTGTCATGTAAATTGTTTGTTCATAAATGCAAATTAACAAACTAAGACATAAATTCTCTTATCATTAAATTCAGCTATCCAACTATGTCTTGAGGATGAACCAAAATAATTAGTTCCAAATAAATGAATGGACTTTAAAATCTATATATAATTTTATCAAAAAAATATTTAATATAAAACATAAATTCTCTGACCATTAATATCAAATATTTCTATCCAAGTATACTAATTAAGAAAAAATTTCTGAATAAATTAAATAGGAAGTAGATAATTTTTTATAAATGTAATAAGCTATTCCTTCTATTACCAATTACTTGAAGGGAAGGCTCTTATGTTTTTCTCTCCCTACACAGCGTTAATTAGCTATACTAAATTATAGCGGTTTTTTTTAGTTAATAATTTATATGATTAAAGATCGAAAGAATAAAACTTCCAAAAACGAAATCTTGAAATGTAAAATTCATTCGTACCTACTACCACCTTTCTATACCAAGAAAAAAAAGGGTCAATAAATTGTCAACATCCCCAAAAGTTACACGGCACTTTGCCCCATTATTATGTTAATGGTTGAAACAATCACATCAATGACATTAACACAGAGATGCGTTTCCGAAAGCTCCATGGAAGATCATTTAAATATAGAAAAATGACCAATTTTCTTTGTGAGTCACGAGTAGTTGGGTCCTGGGCCAAGCCTTGGCTGAACTTTGGAAATCTTGATGCCATATACTTTTAAAATCGTTCTAGCCTTTATCCTATTGCAATAATTCTTGCGAGGAAGAACGCCCATGTTGTGACGATTCCACCCAGAAGGTAATGAGCTACTCCTACAGCACGTCCCTGTACAATGCTCAAGGCTCTGGGCTGGATAGCAGGAGCAACCTTCAATTTGTTATGGGCCCAAACAATAGATTCAATGAGTTCTTGCCAATACCCACGGCGGCCGCCAAGGGCATTTGATCCGAATATGAAATGATGTCATAATCCATATCCACGAAACCCATTCTGTAAACTACCGCATCGTTTCAGACAATGTTTTGAAGATTCCTCCCTGATGTCGAATCATGATCGAGATCAGTGCTCTCGAATCATGATTCGAGACGTGATTATGAATAGTCATTAACTCAAATGATATGATAGGAATAGGTATCGAATCGGATCCACTCTTTTTGTATAGAATACACTCAATGTAATCAATTAATTTATATTTATTAGGTACTTAACTTAATGTTTCTTTAGCCGCGTGCATTACCTCGACAGTAACGTTCAAAATTCCCTTTCGTCGTGCAAATTTTTCTGTATTTCCTTTTACTTCATCCCTTACAAAACGGCGCGATCTACGGAAAAGCAATCCATATTTTTTGGTCAAAGGTATAGTAGTACTTACATTATCGATCCTCATATATCGCTTCAATCATCAAAGTAATATGATTGATAGAAAAAATTTCTATTTGATTAAACTCTTTCCTATCCATAACTTTATGGAACTTGGAAATGAAACACCGGAAGAATATTTAAAGCCTTTCACTCAAAATTGGTTGAGATTTCCGCATCTTTTACTACCTTTCCAATTGCTCTATTGGCTTCAGCCATTCTATGAGTCTCTTCCTTTTTGCGTATAGCATTGGCTATGGCAGTAGCTACTAATATTCATGAAGGGATATAGGTAGAACAGGTGTAGTTTTTGGGTAACTAGTTTGTGTGGAACCAAGGTATAGGGCAGGTCCAGGTCTTCAATCAAGTGGTTTCCACTATGCAGGTGGGTAGCAGGCATTAAGGCAGGTAGGTCTCTGCCGTGGGGTTATAATGACTGAATCGGCCGGACCAGAAGGTAATATTAAGTTCGGTCGGATGGGGTAAAGGGTGTATTTGGAAACAGTTCAGTAAAGGTTCTTCGTTAGTTTAATCCGATCTCGGTTATCTAGCAGTACCTCCTAAGCAGCATTCATTCAGTAAGTCGATCCGGGCTAAAAGGTCTTCTAGATCTGAAGGTAGGTAGGTTGTAAGAGTAAAGGTATTCAAAGTGCCTAGCAACTAAGTATTCCATCCAGAAGCAAGTGGTTGGTTTGGAAGCCAGCCTGTGGATAATATGAAAGTTCAGGTGTATCAGCCCGAACCTTCTTTCAATAATTGATCTTTATGGTGCTTCCATCATCAATTGAATTTATTATCCATGGAATATTTAGGCTCTATCTATTCATATTCGGGCTCCTATGAGAGTTTTTTTCACTACAGCTGATAAAATACCGTTACTTGGGACGGTGCATATGTAGAAAGCCTTTTCTTTTGTCCTTACTCGTAGTAGTTATTAACTAAGTTATTCTATGGTACAGATAGTCGCACATAATGACAGATCAAGGCCGTATTATTAAGAGCTTGTGGTAAGGATGGGTTCTGTTCTAATGCTTGGAAATAAGATTCCAAAGCCTTCGTATGTTCCCCATTACTTGTATGCACAAGACCTATATTATATAGTATATAACTTCGATCATAAGGATTAGTTTCCAGTCGCATAGCTTCATAATAATTTTGTAAAGCTTCCGCATATTCCCCTTCCGATTGAGCTGACATTCGTTACGGTCGTTCATTCCATTGAAATGATCTCCGCTTCAAAACCGTACATGAGATTCCCACCTCATACGGCTCCTCCTTTCTTTACAGTAGGTAATATGGGGAGTAATCCGTGGAATTGAAAAAAAAAAGATTCTGACCCAATATTATGAATTAACAGGGGCTAGTGTATTTCCAATGAATCTCTAGCCATCCTTCTTGCAAAGATTCTTTTCCAAATATCAAGGATCTTACTACTAGGAATGGAACCTCTAACAATTTCTTTGTTCTTAACGCCCTGTATAGGCGGGTCAAAAAATAACTACATCTATATACGTCAAATTCCAAAATATTCGGGGAATCTGCAATCTACTTAAAGATACCCTTAACGTTAGAATTAACAAACACTCACGAAAACCTATCTTCTTACTGGCTATGTCGTTGGTATTCTCGCTCCCTCGCCTGCTGATTGCTGATTTTTCACAGGTTGCTGAATTTTTCTGTCACTCCTACACCTCGCTATTGTTTTTCGAGCGTTCCAACAGCTACCCAATACCAGATATTACTGTAAATTAATATGAAATAGGAACAAAAAATTGGAAACAGTTTCATTCCTCAGTAAGTTTTCAATGATCCCAATACCCCTCTGTTATTTCAGAGAAAAAGACACGAAATCTCATACATGCAATTAGAATTTCAGATTTCGAGGATTTTGTGATTTCTAATGTTTTTTTGCAACATTTGAAATCATAAAGTGTGATTTATCAATTATAAGGTGTGATTGGTTCAAACATCAGCTCAAACCATAAAGTGTGATTCATTATTTATTTGTTCGAAAAATAAACCATACAAACCCTAAAGTGCGATTCATTATTCATTTGTCCCAAAAATAACCCACACTAGGTAATTCTAAACATCTCCCAAAAAAGATATATTCAAGTCATTAAACTGAATGGGTATCTCTGGTCTAACAAGAATTTCATAATTTCAGACATCGTCAATCAGAAATTTAAAACACAGGAATGAATAGAACCGAATCTGACGCTACTCATATTAAAACTGATCACTGGTATTTATATGAAGGATTACAAAAAAAGAGGGATGATATGAATGTAACGAACAAAATGTGCGCAAAAATATGTAATATGAATAAGAGAATAATGCCTGGTCTTCACTGTATGCCAGTTGTCCACTGGTCTTTTGTTTGCTTGCCCTTTGAATATTTGAATACGCGAATAATCCATTCCAAACCTCCATAAATATGTAATTATGGAGGAGGAAGACAAACAAAAGACATTAGAGGTACAACACACCTACTAACCCAATTCGCTTCTACCGACTTGGGCCAAACTATTGTTAAAGAAAACTCGTGGCAAACATCCTCTGACTCGCCCTGACGATACAGCAATTCAAACCCCATTGGTTTCGAACTGCCGACATACTGGTCTTGGACTCGGGAAGGGCAAACCCTGCAAGGAGGCCTCATGTTTTCTGGCCTTTGCATATCTAAGCTCTCGGCCCTGATGTTCTGCTGAGATTCGTATCCATATTACATAATGAATCTACCGAAGAAGCCGAGTGCTGTAACCCTAATTTTAACTGAATTAATGTCGACGGTGTGAAAAAGAGCACAATCTGAGGATTCCTAAAACAACGAAACTCAAATGGGGATATATTCTATTATCAGAACAGGGAAGGTTCCTGCGAATGCCTGCAAGGGTATACACAGTGTGTATATATCCATCCTTATTAAAAAGACAGTGGGCCACCGAACAGATGCGTGAATTTAGGCGACCTTTAGTGACATGTCGAGAGTCCTCTCAATAATGGATTCAACTCAACGTCGTGATCATTTTCCACACTCCCATATAACCTTAACCTTATATGTGGGGTTGGAAATCTCGAGCGTACTCTCGATAATGGATTCAACCCCATGATCATTTTCTACACTTTCACGTAATTTTATATGTAGGGTTGGAACGTTAAAGTTATTGTTTTTCTTGGGAAATGTTTAAGCCTATGCTAGATAATTTTTCATTTCAACATCTTCGGTAAGATTTTGAGGAATAAAATCATATTTTTATCTTTTTGAAATATTTTGGATAAAATTTTGAAAAATAAAAATAATTTTATTTTGTCTTTTATTTTTTTATTTTTTTCCTTTTTATTCCCAGTGAACAGTTTTATATTATTAAAATGAAAATCATTTTATTAAGGATATTTTTTAAAATAAAATTTTTAATTTTATAATATTTTATACATGTTAAAAATATTAAACCCATAAATTATTTATTTGAAAATTTTGCAACCTCATAACTATTAACATTGTAGTGAATTGACAAATTTATTCTCACGGAATTTTGCATATATGTAAAGTTATATGCAAAGTGTTATAGTTGAAAAGATGTATGTAAAGTTTACACTAATCTCATAACTGTCACCATTGTAGTGAATTGACAAATTTCCTATTAGAGAATTTTGCATATATGTAAAGTTTTATGCAAAGTGTTAAAGTTGAAAAGATGTATCTAAACTTTAAGAGTAGAGAATCTGTCACTTCAATTTGTTAAATAGAAAATTTATTACTTTTTATGATAACTTATTTTTCAAATTACCACTTTAATATTTGTAAGAACAATTCCAACATTATAAATGACCAAATAACATAGCATAAATATTATAATTGGATTGAATTTTCTTAATATCTTCCAATAATATGATAAGATTATAATTGGATTGAATTTTCTTAGTATCTTCCAATAATATGATAAGAGTGTTAGAATTACTAACTCCAATAAAAGGTTGTGTTTGTTATAAGTTTGGTCATCATGAGCTATGGCCTTTTCTTACCTAAATAGTTTGATTATTCAGGAGGTTGTTAGATTTAATTAGATGTGAAAATTTCTCTCCAACTACTTATTACCTTTTCAGGAGTAGTTGAACTATTATCTCAATAATTTCATAGTATTTGAAGATGCTATATTTATCCTGAGACACACTTTTATGCATTTATATATGTAAAATCATTTTTTTAGTAGAACAATTGACATAGTTTCTATGTATGAAGAAAATCTATGTACAGTAAAAAAAACTCTCTCATTAGAAGGGTTTAGGATTAGGGAATTTCAATAGTAATATTTTGTACATATGTAGGATCTATGTAGGTGAGACTAGATTATTTTTTTAGCATCAATAGATTTTGTTTATACCATTTTGTTATCGAGTTCCTGCCGTGTTGCTTATCATTAGAAAAAATAGTCTGTTGTGAATTCAAAATTCAATTTAAATAGTGGTGTGTGTCTATTCAAGGTGATACATATGGCCTTTTGTTTCTATATAGAGCTAAATAATGACTGGAGCATAATTCACTCCATTATGTGTAGATCAATTATTATGTTGCTATGTGGATAACTATATGCAGTGTGAAAATAAATCCATCACAAAAGAAGAAGAACTATTGATTATTGAATAAATAGCCATGTAGAGGTGTGTCTAAGGCATTTGGTAGATTAGGTTACAATCATCATTTGGCAAGTAGAACTAATTTCATAGGAAAGAATGTGGAGAGAAAGCCACCCTTTAATTCATTCTAGGATTTTGATGACGTAGTTACTAAATTAGTGCATGTCTCATTTTTATTGAATAACCATGCAAAGATTTTTCTTTACATTTAATCGATCAAGTTTCTCATATCCTAGGATTGTACGGGGTCATGTTTTTTTATTTATGGAAAGGTCATATTTCAATCCCTAAGAATGCTAAAAAACTAGATGATTGTACAAGTGAAAAATCAAAAAGTACTAAGAATGGTAGTGAAATGAAGAGTATACAATTTGAGTCGCCTTGTAATTTTTCTAATATAGTGTATCATAATATAGATGTTAAAGAATGATCAGTGTTAATGACCATTATTTTGGTAGTCGTAACCATTTTTTGTTTTAATGATCATTGAGGTGCCATTGGGATTAAAATAAACAGTATGAAAATTTTCATGGATGCCACTCGTTTACCATCATGTACCTACATTTCTATGTCCTTAGTAACAATTTAGGCATTTGGTTGAGAAGAAGCCCTTGTTCAAACTTTTGGATTTTTTCATATTGTGATGTGCATTCATGTTCATCATGCATGGCACATGACATATGTTAGATAGGTTGTTTTTTAGTAATTAACATGATGAAGATAATTTTATCCTTGAAATTTCATTGGGTTTGTAAAATAAAACATATTGAAACTAGTGAGCTCAATATGTGACAAAATCTTCATTTTAATTGACTACTCTAACAATTCAATGGCAAAATATATAATCTCCAAAAATAATATTGGACAAGCTTGTTGAAGATTCAACCAAATATGAAATGAATATGCTTAGTATATGCATGTCTCTAGAAAGCGTAAACCATAAAGATTCAAGTCATGTGTACAATTATCTCTTATTGATTTTTTACATGCTTATATTGGAATATAATATGAATACAAAAATATTAGGATGTAGGTTTTCACATTCCCAATTATGTTTATGTGAGTTTTCTTTGGTAAATTATGTAGTATCATTAACGTGCCGGAAGTGTGGGGCCAACACTTCTACCATCTTTAGGAATAGGAATTTATATTATAGATAAGAAGAGTGCTAGATCATGATTAAATAGATGAAGAATATGGCCCTACGATGTAAGGAAATTGTGAATGAGTATAGATGTTAAAAAATACATATTTTTCTTTTGTTAATTATTGATTATAATGTGAAAATGTGATATATATATATATATATATATATATATATATATATATATATATATATCTATATATATATATATATATATATATATATAGTGGGGGAAAGTAAAATTAGAATAATTATAAGAATTAAGAACGATTATAAATGTTAATTATTAATTATGCAAAGGGAAAGTCAAATTAAAATAATTATAAAAGTAAAATTGAATGAAATGTTAAATAATTAGATTAGGTTTTTGGTCAAAATGGTCTTAAACTAATAGGCAAATATAAAGAGGTCATAAAAGGAATATTCTTAAAATTATAAGGAAATAATATTTTTTATCAATTTATTTTTTAAGTCTATTGGAAGAATACTTGTACCAATAGGTACCTCCATGAAACCTCTCACCATTATCCTTATAAAAAATCTACTATTGTAAAAACCCTTCTTTCTTGTTCGATCTAGTTTTTTTCCTCTCAATCCTTTCCCATCGAAAAAACCCACCTCACCAAAGCCCTTGAAGCTAATGGTTACAACTCCTCCATTGTACACCCTAATATTAAAAAATTGGCCAACAACCCTCCCTTAGTCAAAATCTTCCTCCCTTATATTGAGGGAGTTGTTGATCATATTTCCAAAATCCTTTCAAAAAGGAACACCAAAACCTTATTGAAACCTTAGGCTACCCATATCCATCTCTTTTAATGTCATAAATATAAGAATAACTTATTTTTGACCCTTGAGCACCTTCCATAATCAAATCTCTAAGTCTGTCATCTCTGAATACTCTCACAAGGCCCAACATTTTATTCAATACCAGAATATTTTGCTTTGCCTCATTCCACTTTACGTGTGTCATTAGGGAAGCTCCTCAAGTTAAAAATCACCCCAAAATATTTAATTGAGAAGACATATACAAATTTATCTATTCTCGAAAGCCCACTATCCATTCTATGTCTTCTAAATCAAACCCTAATGTTAGAAACCCCAAAATCCTTGGATTCCTTCCCACTTATCCTCCTTGTTCCATTGTTTCTCTCTAATCATATTCCTGCTTCTTTCTCCTATTTATCCTACTCTAATTAATCTATTTTCTGATATATTAAATTCTTTGTTTAGTCCTTTAATTACTCTAAGTCTTCCTTTATCCAATTATTTTCCTTGTTAAATTCCATTCTTCAATTTGAGTTTTTGGATTTCAATCTAAATCATTTTCTACATTCTCATTCTATATCCTCTTTAAATTTAATACCCTATTTTACCCCACCCTTAACCTTATTTTTTTCTACTTTACCTTTGTTTTCCCTAATTATTTATCTTACAAATTCTCTTTTAATATTTTAACATTTTATTAATTTAATTAACCCTTATCTCCTTCAATATTCCATTTTTTCTCATAAATTTACCCCTTTCTATTTAAGTTTAGCCTAAATCTTTTACTTATCATTATTATTTTACCATTCTCTTAGAATTATCTTCATTCATACTTTCATTTTGACCAAAAATAATTTTATTCTCACTTTGTCCAAATTTAAAAAAAATCATAAAACTTTAATTTATTTCCTTGTTATTTAAATAATATTATTCTTATGATATTCCCCCTCTTATAATATAAATTATTTGGAGATTCTCCTAATGTTTATTTACATTAGCCCCCATTAAGACCATTATCAATTTATGGCCATTTTGACCAAAAATCTAATCTACTTATTTAATAATTCTTTCAGATTTATTGTTGTAATTATTTGGAGTAGTTTCTAAGTGTCATTTTTTAGAGTTTTTGGTGGATTTCTACCAAAAATGTTACGAAAAAATTTGTGGCCAAATCTTGATTTGTGTTATTGGGTGAAAAACGCCCCCGAAAAATTCACAATCTCAATTTTTTGGCCGAACAATTTCTTTTTCCTGCCGAATTTCCTAAATTTATTCAGCCGAACTTTTGGTTGTTTATCCTAAAGTCAATATTTAAATGGAATTTTCACCAGAGTTGAAAAGTTTGGCAAAAAATAGTTCAATTGAATATATTATTTGGCTGAACTTTTTCCCATTTAGACTAACATCGATATTTAAAAGGAATTTTCATCGGAGTTGAAAAAGTTGGCAAAAAAAATATTTTGTTTTCAATCGAATTATTTATTTGGCCAAATTTCTTTTTATATATATGACAGGCTAGATGATGTTGCAGAGTTTTCTATTCTGTTGATTTTTTTGTTATGTGGTCTGTTGATCCGAGTACCAGCCGAGCACTATAGTCTGTGGTCTATTTAGCCAAGTGGAATCCAAGCACTGAAACTGAGTCGAAGTCAGTTAGGTAATTCACACAATTTTTCTTTGTTAATTTTTTTATTTTTTATGATGTTTTTTATGATATTTTGATGATGTTTGTAATTGACTCCTTTTTTTTTTTTCTGCACCGTGGCGCCAAAGGAACTTTGGTTGGTTTCACTCGTCGCTAGAATATTTCTTAACTTTCTCGTCCACCCTTGCCATTGGAAGATTTCTCAGCCTCCTCGTCTACCCTCCTCATCTAGCCTAGGTAAGTCGCCCTGCATGTTTGTATACATATTAATAAAAAAATAGAAAGCAATTGATAAAAGAATGAAAATAACTATATAAATAAAAGCGTCTTTTGTTGAGTTCTAAAATTAGCAGTAGTTCACCTTAGCAGTAGTGTAGAATTAGAAGTGTAGTTCTATTGTATTAAGTATTTTTGCTAGTTGTAACAGTCTCACTATGATTTGACAACTATTACACTCCTCTCTTCTACACAAAAAATCTATATTGTACTTCCATATTGTCTATAGTGTGAGGAGTGCCAACCTTACAAGACAATGCTCAATGCATGAGTGCAACAAACCAATCTATCAAGAAGCCAACCTATTTCAACTTGTTGCTATATGGTGGATACCTATATTTATTTGACACCTAAGACTCTGCTCCTAGACAGAAACTAGGATAGAAATATTTATGAATAAAGCAAAGGTATGACCATAGAGTAATAGAAGTGATACTAGCTTAAGTAATGCTAATGGTTCTAGTCAATCATAAAGATAAGGCATCTTTGCAGTTTCATCTACAAGAATGATTAACATATAAGGCATGCATCATAACCATGTGATAGACAATCATGCATTAGAGTATGAAAAGAGGAAATGATAACACTCGAAAACATATAATTATATCTAGTAAGTAAAATTATGAAAATATTTTCATGAGAGAAACAAAAAGCTTCTGAAAGCACAAAATGTGAATTCGAATTCTTACAATTGGTTTTAGATATGGAAGACATTCATTGTGAACTGAAAATAGGAGGCAAAACTTAGAAATAGACTATACTGGTCATGAATATCAATCTCATATGAAACACCGTGTCATACTGGCAAAAGATATCTTTCTATCTAGAAGCTGACAGTACAATGCTTACACAAGTTACTTGAATAAGTACCATTCCCCTAGTTTTCTTAGAAGAGGACTGTATATATATAAAAGTATACAAAATACATAACAATCTTTTTCTATCTTTCTGGAAAGAAATCAAATTAAACAAAACTAAAAATAAAATGGTTGCTATATGTGTCAAGTTGCTGAGTATTGGGAAAATCTTCTAATTACCAAGTGTTGCTCTAGGTGTCATTAGTTAATCTATTTGGATTTGAGAAGATTCAAGTCCCTATTGTCAGGAAGTGTCATTTGTTTTTAATGTTTCTAACCATGCATTGTTTTTTCCATCTTATTCGAATGCCAATGTATCTAATATCCTTCCTTCAAATCCACAATTACTCCTTCATATTTGGATCTATTCCATAAAATTTGGGATTTTATTGGCACATATACCTTTGCTGAAATTTAGAGATGTTGTACTTTGAGTTGTACCAAAAGAACTGGGATTTGATTTACTCTAATTCCCAACTTATCCTCATGATTTTGGGATGTTCTACCAGCTTTCTTTACATATACTTCCATTTTTCTCGTAAGGTAAATTTTGGAATGAAATCAACCATTTCACCAACATAAAGAGGCGCAAGCAAAGCATTCTAAAGACCATGTTTCCATTAAGATTTGGACCTGTGCAGCTATGGTCTCTGTATTTATATGCATTTTGATTTCTCACTGTAATAATTTGCAGCTCGATCTTAAGAGTTTCCAATACCATATTCAACTCCAGCAAGAATAATCGTCTCATACCCTGCACTTTTTTTTTTTCCAAAATATTAAATTTGTAGGCATTGTGAGCAACATTAAAATTTAAAAAAAAACTGAGCACAAATTAAAACAATAATATCGTCATATATAAAATTGTTTTCCACTGTATTCCATGGCACCACACAACCAAATCTATGGCCAACAAAAACTGCCATACTTGCTAAATAGAAAGAGTGTTGGCATTTCTTTGTTATTTATTTTTGTGGTGTTTTAATTTTAATGTTGCTTGCTGGATAGAAAGAGTCTTGGCATTTATTTGTTATTTATTTTTTGGTGTTTTAACTTTAATGTTATTGGATTGTTAATTAGATTTTTGGCATTTATTTGTCATGTATTTTTCGTATTTTAATTTTAATGTTATTGGGTTGACTTGCTCTACCTTGATTTATCTCGTAGAACAGTTCCTTGATGCTTCTTGGTAACATACTTTCATTACTTTTGTTGTTATGTGTTCATTTATGTTTCATTTTGTAATTCACTTCAAGATTCCTTATTTTCTTGGAACATGGGTCCTATTAGTTTCATAAAATAGGTAGAATAGACTTAATTGATGGTTCTTGTACTTTCTCCTTTCAAATAGTAGTTTCTTTTTGAAATACATTTTTTTCATTTTTATTTTTTGGGTTCATGAGATTGAAGCTAATTAGAGTGTTGGTATTGCTTTGCCATCTTTTTTTTTATGTTTTAATTTTAATACTATTGGGCTTCTAATTAGAGTGTTGGCATTGCTTTGTCATCTATTTTTGGTGTTTTAATTTTAATGTTATTGGGTTGACTTGTTCTACCTTGATTTATCTCGTAGAACAACCTTTATGCTTCTTGGTAACATACTTTCCTTGCTTCTGTTTTTATGTGCTCATTTATGCTTTTGATTTCTCATTATGTATAACTCACTTCAAGCTTCTCTATTTACCTGGAACATGGGTCTTATTAATTTCATAAGATGAGGCATAATAGACTTAATTGAAGGTTCTTGTACTTTCTTTTTTCAAGTAGTAGCTTCTTTTTGAGATACACCATTTTTATTTTTATTTTGTTGGGTGTATGAAATTGAAGCTAATTATAGTGATGGCATTGCTTTGCCATATTTTTTTTGGTGTTTTGATTTTAATATTATTGGGTTTCTAATTAAAGTGTTGACATTGCTTTGTCATCTACTTTTGGTGTCATAATTTTAATGTTATTGGGTTGACTTGTTCTACCTTGATTTATCTTGTAGAACTATTGTCCAAATGCTCCAAAATGCTCCAAAGAGAATCCCTACGATTATTAGGATCCCTTACTCGATCAAAATGTTTTACGCTGAGAATGTAGGCATAGGATGTAGTTTCAAAGAACTAGAAACGATGCGCCTATCAATAATGCTAGTATCATATCCCCATCTTCTCAATGCATAACATTTTAATCAACAAAATGAATTTTTTTATCAACGGAGAGGACACCAATGAAAAAGTAGATGATACCAAGGCCATTGAACAACCTTGATGCTTCTTGGTGACATATTATCCATGCTTCTGTTGTTATATGTTCATTTATGTTTGTTTTTTAATTATGTGTAATTCACATTGCTTTCATATTTGCTTGGAACATGTCTCTTATTAACTTCTTAAGATGAGACAGAATACACTTAATTGAAGGTTGTTGTACTTTCTCTTTTCAAGTACTAGTTTCTTTTTGAGATACATATTTTAAATTTCTATTTTGTTGAGTGCATGAGATTGAAGCTAATTATAGTGTTTGCATTGCTTTCTCATCTATTTTTTGTGTTTTAATTTTAATATTATTGGGTTGTTAGCTAGAGTGCTGACATTTCTTTTTCATCCATTTTTGGTGTTTTAATTTTAATGTTATTGGGTTGACCTTGTTCTACCTTTATTTATCTCGTAGAACAACATTGATGCTTCTTCTAACATATTTTCCTTGCTTCTATTGTTATATGTTCACTTTTCATTATGTGTATTTCACTTTGCTTCCCTATTTTCTTGGAAGATGGGTCTTATTAGCTTCCTAAGATGAGGCATAATACACTTAATTGAAGGTTGTTTTACTTGCTCTTTTCAAGCAGTAGTTTATTTTTTAAATACATCTTTTTCATTTCCATTTTGTTGGGTGCATGAAAATTAAGCTAATTAGAGTGTTGACATTGCTTTGTCATTTAGTTTTGGTGTTTAAATTTTAATGTTATTGGGTTTCTGATTAGAGTGTTTCCATTTCTTTGTCATTTATTTTTGGTGTTTAACTTTAATGTTATGTGGTTTACTTGTTTTTCCTTTATTTATGTCGTACAGTGCAATCTTGATGCTTCTTGGTAACATACTTTCCTTGCCTCTCTTGTTATATGTTTATTTCTGTGTTCTTTATCATTATATGTGTAATTCACTTTTCTTCCCTATTTTCTTGGAACATGGGTCTCATTAGCCTCCTAAGATGAGGCATAATACACTTAATTCAATGTTCTTGTACTTTTCTTTTCAAGTAAGTTTATTATTGAGATACATCTTTTTCATTTCTATTTTGTTGAGTGTATGAGATTAAAGCTAACTAGAGTGTTGACATTGTTTTGTGACCTATTTTGTATGTTTTAATTTTAATATTATTGTGTTGCTAGTTTATATTTTGTTGAGTGCAAGAGACTAAAGCTAATTAGAGTGTTGGAATTTCATTGTTATCTATTTTGGTGTTTTAATTTTAATGTTATGGGGTTGGTTTGTTCTACCTTGATTTATCTCATAGAACAACCTTAATGATTCTTGGTAACATACTGTCCTTGTTTCTTTTGTTATATGTTCATTTATGTTTCCTCAATGGAAGTTTCTTGTATTTGTTCTTTTCAAGTAGTAGTTTCCTTTCTAGATACATATTTTTCATTTCTATTTTGTTGGGTGCATGAGATTGAAGATAATTAGAGTTTTGGCATTGCTTTGTCATCTATTTTCTTTTTTCTTTTTTAATTTTAATGCTATTGGGTTGCTAATTAGAGTGTTAGAAATGATTTATTATCCATTTTTGGTGTTTAAATTTTAATGTTAATTTGGTTTACTTGTTCTACCTTGATTTATCTTGTAGAACAACCTTGATGATTCTTGTTAACATACTTTACTTGCTTCATTTTTTATATGTTCATTTATATGTTTTCTTTTTCATTATGTGTATTTCACTTCAAGCTTCCCTATTTTCTTGGAACATGGGTCTTATCATCTTCCTAATATGAGGAAATATACACTTAATTGAGGGTTCTTGTACTTGTTCTTTTCAAGTAGTAATTTCTTTTTGAGATGCATCTTTTTCATTTCTATTTTGTTGGGTGTATGAGATTGAAGCTAATTTAGTTTTGGAATTGACTTGTCATTTATTTTTGGTATTTTAATTTTAAAGTTATTGGGTTGAGTTGTTCTACCTTGATTTATCTCGTAGAACAACCTTGATGCTTCTTGGTAACATACATTCCTTGTTTTTGTTGTTATATGTTAATTTATGTTTCTTTTTTGATTATGAGTAATTCACTTTGCTTCCCTATTTTCTTAGAACATGGGTCTATTAGCTTCCTAAGATGAGGTAGAATACACTCAATTGAAGGTTCTTGTACTTGCTATTTTGAAGTACTAGTTTCTTTTTGAGATGTACATCTTTTCCATTTCTATTTTGTTGGGTGCATGAGATTAACATTAATTAGAGTGTTGGAATTTATTTGTTGTTTATTTTGGGTGTTTTAATTTTTATGTTACTATGTTGACTTGTTCTACCTTGATTTAATCTAGCAGAACAACCTTGTTGATTCTTGGTAACACAATTTCCTTGTTTCTGTTGTTATATGTTCATTTATGTTTTATTTTTTATTATGTGTAATTCACTCTACTTCCCTATTTTCTTAGAACATGGGTCTATTAGCTTCCTAAGATAAGATAGAATACACTCAATTGAAGATTCTTGTACTTCCTTTTTTCAAGTAGTAGTTTTTTTTTGAAATGTACATCTTTTTCATTTCTATTTTGTTGGGTGCATGAGATTGAAACTAATTAGAGTGTTGGCATTTCTTTTTCATCTATTTTTGGTGTTTTAATTATAATGTTATTGCGTTGACTTGTTCTACCTTGATTTATCTCGTAGAACAACCTTGATTCTTTGGTTTTGTTTAAAGTTGTTTTGTCTTGACTTATTTAAAATGAATCTATTAAAATTGCAAAAATTACAAAATGTGGTCTGCATTTTGTATTTGAATGAATCAAGTATAATTCGATGTAGATGTCCAAAAAAATGATAAGAATTTACATGATGCATGTAATTGGTTTGATTCTATTAAAGGTTTTAGATATAATTTAAGCTCATGAATATGTAGAAATGAAAGTAAATTTCCATTTAGTTGGTACATTTTGCATTAAATCATTCCTATAATGTTAGTAAATGGTTCTTAGTAAATGACTCAACCAACCACAATCAAAATTTAATAGAGAAGTAACAGCGCTTGCATCAACCAACAATAATTACAAATTAATAGAGTAGTAACAACGCAATATACATCACAAATTAATAGAGAAATAAATCCTCAATACATGTATACATAACAAGCATTATACATATAACTTTGTAGCTCAACACAGGACCCAATGAGTATTGCTTTCACATCATCACATTCTTAAAAATGTACAACTTAAGAGTGCACAAAAAGAAATGCTAACAATGTTTTTGAATTCTAAGTACTCAAAGATGAATCCAAGCAGAAGAAATTGTTGGGCATCTCAATTAAAGAAATTCTAATGGAATGCCATCTTCAATGATCTGTTCATGGTCAAACTTTGACATTCTCCATTTTTTAACTTTCAATTATTTTTTTGATTGAACTTCTATCAACTTTATGCACATTGCATAGACCAAGTGACTATATGGAGAAATCAAGATATCGAGTTGATAACCTTGAAAGTAAAAATTGCTCTTAGTTTGGTGAGTTTCTTGCAAAAAATAACCTTTCAATATAATATACCCTCTTTCATATATAAAACCATTATCATCATAGTCTTCCAATAACTTCATTTTTCTTTTTTTTTTTTTTTTTTAAGTATGGGGGATTTACGCAGTGCATTATATTAGATATCATTTTTGGGATTCAACTGCGTTAAGTAAGTCATTCAAAGTATGACCATTTCCATGAGAGTTAGTCGTAAAGTGACTAATATCTCATGATTTTTGAATAGTTCACTTAGCACTCATTGCATCGGGTGATGCTCACAGGGGTGAAGAAGTGGGATTGAAGCTAGTGAAATGTGGAGAACGAATCACATAGCATCAATCATCACTTCCGGGGCTTGCACCCGGTAACCAGGACTTCCCAGGAGGTCACCCATCCCAGAACTCCTCTGGCTCAAGCGCGCTTAACTTCATTTTTCGTTTAGTGCACCACATCAAATAATACTTGACATTTTCTATGTTGTTTGTGGGTGCAATTACAACGAAAACATCTCCTGCATAATAAAACAAGTGTAAATTTAGATCATAATTTATATGAAATTAACTTTATGAATATAGACTTGATTTTATTATTTATTTCTAGAGCTCTATATTTTAACTATTATCTAGATACTTATACACATTGATTTTAAAAACGTAAAACATACACACACACACACACACAAACATATATATATATATATATATATATATATATATATATATATATATATATATATATATATATATATATATATATATATATATGAAATCAATTGAAATGTTACCTTCTCTAACAAGATTAGAAATTCGATCACCTTCAGATGATACTATAGTCTCCATTAATTCTATCTCTTCGAATCTTACAACTGACATTTCCCCTTTGTATTTAGTTCTCTATGTTGTCAAGGTTTTACATACATATTGTTTTCACAAACATCATTGGACTGTGTGTCCTCTATGCAAACAAGACAAAAACAAGAATATTTTCTTTTATCAAATGCAAACACATTTTGGTAATCCTTTGTTTAAATTGAATGCAATTTTCGAGTACCTTTTACTGTTTCAACTTCATATGTAATCGACCTATATGCATCTTCGGCTCCAATATGTCAAAAAAACCTATAGTAAATTCAAACAAGAATTTAAATATGCTATTTAAAATACAATTTATATATGTTGAAGATAATCATTGTCATACTATTTAAAGTATGTAATCTATAAATGTTTAAAATTAGAAAATTAATAAAAATGATCATATATTAAAACTATATACATGTTACTTTGTACATATATGTAAATACCTTCATACCTCCCTTGATGGGTTAGTTGGATAGCTTAGTGCAACATCACACCATTGAACAACTTGTTCAGCTGAGACAAGTCTATCTGCAAAGTGGTCCATTTGATATCTTCGAAGTGCTCATTTTATGCATGCCCATGCACTATTATGTTCTCCATTTCCATGACTAGACTCAAAGAAATTCCAACGATGTTTAATGTTGGTTTTCTTATGAAGACGACACAACCAAAAAAATGATTGTGAAGATTTGAATTGACCTGCGCATCCATCTGACCACATCCAATGTTCATTGAATTTTATTCCACGACATTTCAGTGAGTCATAAATCTTATCAAAATGATGGTGTACAAAATGTGTATCATGTATACGATCATCATTGATATAAAAGTGATATTCTTTAATAACATGTCGATTCTCACTAGTGCTTTCTATATAATCAACATTTTGTTCGGCATGTCTATATATAATATGCACAAGCATAGAGCCTTGATCAGAATGATAATATTCACTTTTTATTTCATTTTGTGCAACAAATATGCAATTCTCTACAAAATCAACTATTGACAAAATGGTCCTCGGTGGAAACATTTCATGGGATTTTTTGAATTGCAAGTCTTGTTGTCAAGCTCTATGCGAATGTTTTGGTGTACTTATAAATTTTTGTCTCAAATTTCTTCAAAAACTCTATCACATGCATTTCTTCTTCTTGAAATTCAATCCTTTTAGCACTTGTACTATTATTTGAACTAATTGATGTATGGATATATTCATATATCTTCCATTTCACTTTTAGGTTAGACAAAGATTGGTCATTTATCTCAACAGAATATTTGTTGTGAAATAAAGTCAAATTTCCACAATGATCACATTTTTTACCACCAACACATTTCTTTTGGTAAAATAGTTCATGACTTTCTCTTTCACATAGAATTTTGGATATGAAACCATGGATAGTGGAAGGAGGAGATGAATTTTTCCAAAATGTTTTACCAAAATTAAGGAAGCTGTCATAATATAATTGAAATTTCACATGATAACAACAACAAAAAGTGTCACATACAGTGATAGGCTTAATATAACATGGTTTTTATTCCAAAAAACCACTGATTAAGACATTAATTCCACGATTCTCTTCTATGAACTTATTGAACAACTCTATTTGAGTGGTTTCCAATATATGTTTTGCATGTTCTTCATACTTCTTTGGTGTTATTCTTCGCCGCATCACATCCCTTGCTTTTGATGAAACACGTGAATTTTTTATCCAATATTCATATATTATTTTTTTAACATCTTCTCCAAGTCTATCATTGTATTCTTTCTTACAAATAATTGTCCAACTATCGAGCTCATCATTTACATCTATTTCTATTTGAAATTTCCTATGTTTGTGCAATTCTTTTCATGAGGTACCTATTATTTTTGCCATAGATTTTACCAAATAATTTTCTTTAGTAATTGACGAAACCACTCTCATTTGTATTTCTCTATGTACAGCTGCATCACTTTTCTTTTTAGATCTTCCAATTGTTTGTAGAGCACTATTTATATTTTGAATCATATTTTCCTTCACCTTTTTATCTTTAATTGATTTTAGAATACCCAATATAGTTGTAGCATCTTTTAATTTCTTTGATGTTAAAAGACCTCTCAAAATTTGAGCTTGAAATGTCACACTTTTTTCTTTGAAGAACTTCTAAAAAATGACCTTAACAAGATATTTTACAATATGGTCAGCTTTTTTATCTCCAAATATGTCACTACCAACATTTTCTAAAATAGCATCTTCGATATTGATTTCATTTGTACATATAAAAATTAAATGTATATGGGTATAAATATTCATTAAATAAAAAAATAAAAAAATAGAGTTCGAATGAAATTGAAATTAAAAAATATGTATAATTTCAATAATACACATCACACATATATATATACTTGATCGTGATTCAACTTCTTCATTTGAATCTCTTTCAACATCTTCAACAACATCATCAATTATTGGTTTATTATCTTTTTCGCTTTATTTTTCAACAGTTTCAATCTCATCATCAATGTTATGAGGAATATCTCTCTTTTCTTAAATTGCAAAATATTTTTCAAATTATTTCATCAAATAAAAATTAATTTCACAATACACTAGTTAAATTTAAAATATCATTTATAATATTTACATTTACATACATGCTTCAACTTCTAGGTTAGATTGATTTTCCCTTTCAATATTTGCACATTTTTCCTTCTTTCTTTTATAATAATTTCTCTCATAATCTCTATGAGCCTAAATGTCTTTTGTTCGATTATATTTTCTCTTGCAATTTCTTTGATTCCATGATAATTCAATCTACGTAGATATTTAAAATGCAACCCAAAAAAGTCAATTTCAAAAAATCCTACAAAAAAAATTCACTTTCAAAATTTAAACAAAAAACACACTTTAAAAATTTAGCACAAAAGAGTTATTTAAAAAAATTCAATGAAAGAAGTTTACCTTAAAAAAAATCACTTTCAAAATTCACCGTAAAAGACTTATTTTAAAAATTAAGTCCAAAAATCATAATTTAAAAATTACGCTAAAAAATCTCAATTTAAAAATTTAGCCCAAAAGATTTACTTTAAAAATTAAGCTAAAAAATCTCACTTAAAAAATTCAACCCAAAAGACTTATTTTAAAAACTAGATTAAAAAATCTCACATAAAAAATTCAACCCAAAAGATTTACTTTAAAAACTAGGCTAAAAAATCTCACTTAAAAAATTCAGCCTAAAGGACGTACTTTAAAAATTAAGCTCAAAAACCTCACTTAAAAAATTTATCCCAAAATACTTACTTTAAAAATTAAGTCCAAAAAATTTCCTCCAAAAAACTTACTTTCAAAATTAACTCCAAAAAATTCAGCTGAGAATATTTACCTTAAAAGTTCATTCCAAATGAGAAAATTGTGTGAAAATGAATTTTCAGCTCCATTTATTTATATCGTTTGGGGGAAAATGTTTTCGCATCATTTCATTTTTGTGGCCAACGGAAAATATTGACACATTTCGAACGAAATTTAGAAGAAATTTCGGTGGAATTTTTAACGTCTTTCGCCCGCATTATTTTTCCGTTTATTTTAACGGACATCAATGACAAACACAAATTTGAATGAATGTAATTTTAATTCGGCCGAACTGTTTTAACTTACAACTCTGCAACAACTCGGCTCTAGTCACCTATTTCCAATTTCAGAATGCTTCAACTCTGTCAAATTTGGTGAATTTAGTTTTGGAACAAAAGCCATAATTTGTAGAATTGAATCTACTTTCAGTAAATATAAATTTTATGGAATTTCATAGAAATTTTCTAATTTTAATTAATTTCCTAAAAAATAGTGTGCAAAATATTTCTAAAGATCATTATGATTCAGTGAAATCAAAAATCTGTCTTCCAAAATACACTATAAAAAAATATGAAAGATTTATGGTTTATTACATTGGTCCATCTTCTATAATGGGTAGTTTTTATATTTTTAGTTCATAATTAATATGTTGAGAAATTTGACGCTTACCTAAACATCTGCAAAATCTACATTTTTTCATATTGGTTCAATTCAAAAGTTTCTATTAATTATGATGCAAAATCCACATTTTTCATATTGGTTCAATTCAAAAAATTCTAGTAATTATGATGTGCATCAGTTGGTTTCCTAAACATAATGATATTGAAGTAGGATTTGTCTATATTACTGGAACACATTTTTTTCTTTTAAAAAGACCTAGTTAACAAAGAATACACTAGTGCTAAAAAATGGCGTGTTATGAATACCTTGATTTTTAAAGAATACACAATCAAACAATTGCTAAGTTGAGATATCAAATATAAATAAAAAAAATCTCAAAAAATAAGTAATAGAGAACTAATAAAAAAATTTATTGTAAAATGAAATTCTAAACAGAAAAATTGCTTTGACTTGCCAAAAGTTGAAGATCTTCTAAAAATGATATTTGTTTCTAAAAAAAAAGTAAAAAGTGTAACCCAACTTCACATTTTCACCCTATTTAAAGTGGTTTTTTGAGTGCATATATGGATTGAGCACCCTCAAAAACCCTCAGAGAATTTCAATTGTGAAGGGTTCATTTATCAAACTTGTGATTTCAATGAATCCTAGCTAGATTCTAGACAAATTAGATTGGAAAATAAACTAAAAAGCTTTCCAAAAAGTCACACCTAAAAACTACTCTTAATTATTTTAATTCCCTTTCCCCGCTATAATTAATAATTATATATAAGTATCAATTAAGATAATTCTAAAGGAATAGTAAAATACTAATAATAAATAAATTCAATTATGACCAAAAAGAATTATAATTATTATTATTTAAATTTTACCATTATTTACCATTAAGACCGAAAATCTAATCTGCTTATTTAATAACTCATTCAATTTTATAGTTTAAATTCAATTATGACCAAAAAGAATCATAATTATTCAAAATTATTTTAATTATTATTATTAAAATTTTACCGTTATTTACCATTCAGACCGAAAATCTAATCTACTTATTTAATAACTCATTCAATATTATAGTTTAAATTATTGAGTGCAGTTTTTAAGTGCGTTTTTAATTATATTTTTGGTCATAAATATAACACTCATAATCATTCAAAATTATTTTGATTATTCTTATTTGAATTTTTTCTCTATAATTAAAAGATATATACAAACAGCTTATTATTATTATTCTAATTTGACCTCCTCTTTCTATTTTATATATATATAAAGGTTCGTAATCCTTCACAATTTTCTTATATCTCCTAAAATTCAGATTCTTCATCTATTTAATCATGTTATAACAATTTTGATATCTACAATATACCTTTTTGTTGCTTAATATGAGTGAAGTGTTCCCTAGAAACTTTGGGCACCTGAATAATACTATATAAAGATGCCCAATTCAATATAAGAATATTTTGAGTCTCCTTGATATGGCATGGTATAGTTGGAAAGTAAGCAACGTGTTTTATTTTCTATAATTGCACCTTAAGAACAATTTTTCAATGAATGTTAGACCATATGCCCTTATATTTGTAGGTGAAAATAATGTAATATTCACTTGGATACATTTTTGTGTCTAGAATATTTTCATACATAATTGATAAAAGCCATTGTTGGGTACTTATTTGTTTGACTAGATGCAAATATGTTGATGGGATGACCAATTAATCAATATTAATATCAAGCTGATTTTAAACAATAGAGTGTAATATAAGTTTAATTAAATTATAGAGTATTGTTGTTGTCCCTAAAAGTATGATCAATTCCTACCTAGTATGATCATTCAAAATGATAGTCATTATGGCGAATGGAGGATCATGAACACTTTGGTTTATAGATGAAATAAATTTTCTTTAGTGAATAGCCATTAGTATATTATCATGGTAGATAAATATACAATGAATTTACTTTTTTCCCACTTGAGAATCCAATCGTTGATCATTTACACTTAAGTTTGATTTGGAATGGTGAGATTCATGGAGGAAGGATTGAGATTTTCTTATAGATACGTTAGACAGGCTTTAGAGTTTATTTTGAATGACATTGGTGACAATTCCCAGGGTCTTAGTGGATATTAGACGGTGATGTTTGTGTATTATAATAAATAAAAATGATGACTATATGAAAACGTCAATAAAAATTTGTATTTATAATAGGTCTATGATGTTATTTAGAAATATTATATATTTACTCTTGAAATTTTATCTTATATCTAGCGTACTTTGGCACTTTGGAGAAATATTACACAACACATGGATGGTGCTATAAAATATTGTATCTTAAGCATACAATCCTTCCCACAATCTACTCCATAATCATGTTTTGAAAATGTCTTTTCCTATTTTCCCAATCCGTTAAAAACTTTGAGTTCCCTTCGACTTGCATTCTTCTCACATATTTTTCTCTTGCTACTTGAATATCCAAAGAACATATTATCTCTATTGTTACTACCAAAACCTAAATGATACCTTGGTAAAAAATAATGAGTATTACCCAAAAGCAATAAAGCCCAAGCTCCATATACACCTCAGGTACCTTAATAAGCTCCATCGAGGAATCCCTAAGGATAGGATAATTAATTATATCCTAGAGGCTTCATCAATGGATCTTATCAAGGTACTCAATGGGTCTGTGGAGCTAGGGATTTGCTCCTTTTTTGTAGCACTCATTATTTATTATTAAGGTGTAGTGTAGGTTTAAACACTAATAAAACAGCTACGCTCTATGAGATTTAGAATTTTCTCAAAATAATAATATAAAAATAGGTTGGAAGACGATAGGTTATAAGGTGTTGGGAACATAATTCTAGTTGTTATGTAAATTTGTTGCATTCACTTGAGTGGAAGGTGAAAAGCCTCAAGTGAAGAGAAACAATCATGAGAAGTCCAGTTCCTCTTGGAATAAGAAACCAAGGGATAAGATAATGGGTAGTTATATGTATATTATATTAGTAATATGCATCTCATATTTATCCAAAATCTATTTTCTAATTTTGTGAGTTGCAACATAAGGGACTCATAATATCTAGTTGAATAAAATAAAGGGAGGAAAAATTTAAAACATAGTTTTTTAGCTAATTGTATATTTAAAGGATATGGTTGACGATATTTCTTTTGTTCATATATATAGAAAATTTCAATCACAAATTAAATTAATAATCCAAGAATCGCCTAGGTTTGAGGAAGGTGTAATATTTGTCCAAAAATATAGGGATTCAATGCATTTTGCAGTGGAATTTCTAACTCTCTTTTGAGTTTTTCCTTATTTTCTTATAGTGCTCATTCACATACCTTGAGAATCTTGGAAGGACATAATTTAGTTTTACTTGGCATTATTTATATATTACGAGAGTCTTGAAATGTAACCCATTTCATGGCTATAAGGATGAATATAATGTATTGATGTAAGATCAAGTAGCTTTTTAAGTTGTAAAGTAGTTTTTTAAGTTGTATACCGTGGATAGTACAAGTTTTTTTGTACTAAGCCCAAAATCTAGTAAAATCTTACATTGGTTGCACTTATGAAATCTCAAATATATGCATTTCTTTTAGTAAAATATAATAAAATATTATACCTACTTTTTTATGGAGTATATTCATTATATGTACTTATATCTATATACGTAACCTATATATGCCATATCACTACAAGTGGTTGATGGACATACACTTTGTATACCACTATATTATGTATCCCTAAAAATTTGGATAAGTTATATTTGTTATAGTGCAGAAACGTATATCCTAAAGTTGTTAAACACATGGAATGGGCCTTGTGTTGGCTAGATGTTTTATAAGTGGAGAACGCTAGTAGTAAACTCTAGAATGCGGATTAAGCCTAGAAATTATAAGTTTGATTTGCAATCGAGTGGATTTTAGCCAGAAGTTTAATGAACCATGTCCTTGAAAGACATCCTATTAAAATAGGGTTATAATGGTTAGGTAACCATGTATATTTCAGTGATGCTTACATAGAAATGACAGAAGCTATAAGTTTCAAGCTAGACTAGATATAGACTTTCTTGATTAGGGGGTTCTTCAATTCATGTTGGAAAGCTTACTATAAAGGGCTTAATTTTCATGGAAGACCCAATTTTACAAAGTTTAAGCTAAATACTCATTAAGGAGGAGCGTTGTAATGTGAAACTCCTACTTCTCACACGTTTGATGATACTAAAGGTTGTTTTTGTTATTAGTTTGACCATTGAGAGGTAGAGCTCTATCTCTAATTAATAGTTTAATTTTTTAGGACATTCTTAAATCTACTTAGATGTGGAAGATTTTGTCCAAAATATTAACTCTCATTTTGGAGTTTAGTTGAGATTAGATATTATAAAATATGAAGCATATGATTTAGTTTTAATATTTCTAAATGTTTTTTTAAACCTGTATAATATTCAAGTTAAGATTACAATATCTATTAAAAAAATTCCATTTCAATGTTTACACAATATATTTTTATGATACTAAAATAACTAAATGATTTTGGTGACAAGAGAATAAATTTTAGTTTAATGAAAGTGGACCTAGATTTGATATTCCATAAAATGTTCTTGTTTTCTATGAGTATTTGATTGTGATTTTTTCCCCAAACTTTAACAAGAAGTTAGCTTTATATGTGTGTGTGTGTGTGTGTGTGAAACTATAAATTATAAGTTTTATTTACAATTGAGTGGATTTTAGCTAGAAATTTAATGAGCCATGTGCTTGAAAGACATCTTATTAAAATAGGGTTATAATGGTTAGGTAACCATGTATATTTCAGCAATGCTTACATAGCAATGACACAAGTTATAAGTTTCAAGCTAGACTAGATATAGACTTTCTTGATTAGGAGGTTCTTCAATTCATGTTGGAAAGCTTACTGTAAAGGACTTAATTTTCATGGAAGACCCAATTTTACAAAATTTAAGCTAAATGCTCATTAAGGAGGAGCATTGGAATGAGAAACTCCTACTTCTCACATGCTTGATGATACTAAAGGTTATTTTTTTTTATCAGTTTGACCATTGAGAGGTACAACTCTATCTCTAACTAATAGTTTGATTATACAGGACACTATTAAATCTACATAGATGTGTAAGAATTTGTCCAAATAATTAACACTCCTTTTGGAGTGTAGTTGAGATTAGATATTATAAAATATGAAGCATATGATTTAGTTTTAATATTTCTAAATGTTTATTTAAATATGTATAATATTCAAATTAATTTACAATATCTATTAAAAAATTTCCATTTCAATGTTTACGCAATATATTTTATGATACTAAAAAAACTGAATGATTTTGGTGACAAGAGAATAAATTTTAGTGTAATAAAAGTGGTCCTAGATTTGATATTCCATAAAATATTCTTGTTTTTTAAAAGTATTTGATTGTGACATTTTTCCCAAACATTAACAACCAATTAGCTTTATATATATATATATATATATATATATATATATATCTCTGTGTGTGCGTGTGTGTATGTAGTGCGAATGAAGCCATAAATTTAACATTTAAACGGTTTACATATCATAAATTATAATCGCTAATTTACTAACCATCCACGGTGGTTCATCATTAAAACAAGATGAAGAACCAAATTTTGACATCAAAATTAATTTGAAACATATAATCATCTTTTTATCATATTTTACCTTCTTTAACATTAATTTATTCATCAATTAAACTTTATAATTATATTTTTCTCAAAAAAAAAACAAATAACACCATAAATTCAAATTTTTACCTTTACCTATCAGATAAAATTGAAATTCCCCATAAAAATAAGATAAAATTGAAATTCCCCATAAAAATAAGATAAAATTGAAATTCCCCATAAAAATAACTTAAATTTCAAATTACTAACCTAATTACTAACCTGATTAGAGTGTCTAAACCTAAATATAGGAACTTAGAATCTAAAACAAACAGCTATCTGTAGGTTCTACAAATATAATCAGATGACATGAACCCTTGTCATTGATGTCCACCATTTTGTAACTATACTTCAACTGGATTACGTGTCGTAAAAGGCACGTGGATTAAATCGATTATCTACGGCGTCGTGATCGAGCCTACCCTACACTGTGCCGCCACGGCAATGCAATCTCTCCTTCACTTCAGTCGTGTGGCACCGACTAATGTGGGCGGTTCTTTGCAATATAATATTGCATGCACGCTAACCATATCTCTTATGTTTACGAAGAATTATCTCGAAGACGGTGTTAATTTAATTATATTAATTTTTCTAGAATATAAGTATTTTTGTGTGTAAAAACCTACATCGTAATGTATAAAGTATTTAGTTTTATATATAAAATTACAATTCAATGTTATAAATTTATAAGTTTATAATCACATTACTATTTTTAATGTGGTTGATATAGTAAAAACTCTAGAAATATAAGGAAAAAATTATTGCAATATAAAAAATGTAGTATCAATATATACATTTACTTCATTAATTATGTCTCAAAAAGTTATGGATCAACCAACTTTAATTTGAGAAAAAAAAGAATTATACATTTTATTGTAAAATGAACCATTTTGTTGTTTCTCTGGAGACATCCAATAAAATTGGAGCCATACATAGAAGATTAGCTTCGCCCCTACGCAAGGATGACATGCAAATATCGAGAAATGGTCCAAATTTATAAAATTACACCAAAAGGAATTACACATCTTATTGTAAAATTGACCATTCTGTTTTTTGTTTGGAGACATACCATAAAATTAGAACAATACAAAGAAGATTAGCATGGCCCCTATGCAAGGATGAGACATAAAATTCGATAAATGGTATAAAATTACACAAAAAGGAATTACAAATCTTATTGTAAAATGAACCATTTTGTTGTTTCTTCAGAGACATCCCATAAAATTAGAACGATACAGAGAAGATTAGCATGCATGGCCCATGTGCAAGGATGACACGCAGATCGAAAAAAATAAACAAATTCAGAAATAGTAAAAAAAAAAATGGACCACCAACCTTGGGGAACTGATTTGACGGCTAAGTCAAAATGGACAACCCACCGCGATTTGACTGCCAAGTCAAAATGGCCACCTCTGCCCAGTGATTTGACCGCTAAGTCTACAAAGGCATACATACTCTACCCCCTTTGGTTTTGAATCAGTGACTTGTTAGGAGGAAACACATGCTCTTAACCATTAGGCCCAATGAGCCATTAATTTCCCCATCTAATTAGAATATGAACTTATTTGAATTGGAATAATCTCAAATCCCTAGTAAATTGGTGGGTGGTGCGCCACGTGGCATGAATATAATTTAACTTGAGAAAAAAAAAGGAATTACACATCTTATTGTAAAATCGACCATTTTGCTAAATAAAATTTGCTTATATCAATTTCCCCATCTAATTAGAATATGAATTTATTAGAATTGGAATAATCTCAAATCCCTAGGAAATTGGTGGGCACGGAGCCACTTGGAAAATCTAATTTATTAAATTTATTAAAAGTCAATGAATCCTAACAAACTCTGCAACACGTTACAACCATTGATAAGCATTAAGACTAAGCATATGCTGAGCATATTCCCTTGAGAATCAATCTAGGTCCTTAATTAAAATAACAAACATAGAAAGTCAACCGATCCTCATCCACCTTAAGTTGAAATAAAATTCCTTCGCCAATTATGATTAGGAGGAATGATGGCTCACAGTTGATACCGTTGATTTTGAAATAAAAGTCAGAAAAATTTTGACTTAACAAGCCTGGGTCATACCATGTTAATATTTTCCATTGCACCAAAATCCTCTGGCATTAGTAAACTTCCAAACCATTATCATTATCTTTTTTAGTGTCCCAAAATGGATCCCAGTGGAAGTTAGTCCGTGTAATTAACTCTCAATAAACAAGTATGAAAATCCAACACAAAGTATCTAAATTTCTAACTTATAAGTCATGACAAGATATTTTATAAGTTTCCACTGATTAAAAATAAGTTCAAAATATTATTTATAAGAATTCGCTTGCTAAATTAAATATAAATACGAGATTCAAACATACAAGTTCAAAATATTATTTATAAGAATTGGACTTGCTAAATTAAATATAAATAATAAGTCTTTCTTTATTTAAGGAAAAAAAATAATTAGTTTTTAAATTCTTAATATTTAAAGAACACTTACATATTAACGTAACGAGTTGTTTATAATGTGAGTTTTTGGAAAAAAAATTAATGGATTTTTCTGGTCTAATTTATTTAAAATTCGACAAAAATTTATTGAAATCACAAATTCGATAAGTAACCCCTACACATTCAAACTACCCTAAAAAAAAAAATTTAGGATATTGAATCTATATATGCCATCAAAAAAAACCAATTTAAAAATATGATTGAATTTTATATCTTAATGTTCGATAGATATTACCAACATGTTTTTCCTTTAACATATGTTATTATCAACCTCGTATCGTATCTTGTGGGTCCTTAGTTGGTGGTATGTCATCTCCAAAGTTGGTGTTATGTTATCTCCGATACAGTGACGTTTACCAATATCAATCACGTGAACTTTCATTTGGATTGATTTGGTTTGATTTGGTGTTGAGCTTGTTAATTTGTAGTCTTAATCGTTTACTTTAAATGCACATGTGACGTTTACCAATATCAATCACGTGAACTTTCATTTGGATTGATTTGGTTTGATTTGGTGTTGAGATTGTTCATTTGTAGTCTTAATCGTTTACTTTAAATGCACATTTTTTAAGGTTTTGGACGCACTGAAATTTGAAAATTGAACTTCTTTTTCCTTTCTCGAAAGAACATTTTGTTACGTCAATGAATGGCAACTTCTTTCATACTGTGAGTCACAACTCAAGCAAGCTACAACATAGTTATAATAATGCTAAAATCTATAGATGTCGTAAGTCTCTCTTATTAAATTAATAATAATAGATTACAACATGTCTAGTAAAACTAACTAAATGACGTGGATATTTATGAATATTTATATGTCAACTGCGGGTTTAAATTAATATAATGTGAAGGTAGTTATATAAAAAAGAATATATATATATATATTATTTTTATTTTTTTATTTAGAAATATAGAATAGTGAGGTAAAAATGTTTTTTAATAAATTTTTAAAATTAAAAAAATCAAATAAAAAATAATATTAATTTTTGTTTTTTAGAAAATAAATGATAGAGATTAACACATTTCTCTTATTATATCACTATTATTATGACTATTTAATTTTAACCATCTATATTAAGTTTAAAATAATGATTTAATAATTGTATAGTAAGTTCAGAATAATGAGATTATAAAAACGTTTAATTATCATAAATTTGGAAAAATAGTTATGGTGTGTTTTAACTGGGATGAGAATGTTTACCCAAGATAAATTTGGAGATAAGTGAGAGTTATGTATGGCTCCACATGATTCTACATTGACCTACTACTTGGGAAATGTAGGCACTTTATCGCCTACATATTCTTATCATGTACACTCTAAACGACAATAGGAGGGTCTTCTACGAGAATCTGGAGGTCTATGGAATATTATATATCCACTCGATCTGCACTTGACTGTGAAAGAGATCTAGGGCCAAAATTATAAGGTAGATCCATTAGTGAGATTCTTCAAAGAGCTATTCCAATGTACAATGTTGATGGAAATATCTCCCTACCCATTATGCCCTACATGACTAAATGGGCATACTGTTGGTGATGGCATAACTGAGAGGTTAGATAGGTATCTTGTTAATAGATCCTTGTTCTTGAGACTTAAAAATTTGGTTTCTACATCCTCCTTTGCAAGGACCTCAGACCATGATGCTATTTTTCTAGAATGCGAGGGAGAGCATGAGGTTGGATTCCTTCCCTTCAAATTCTTCCATTCGTGGCTCGAAGATAAAGAGTTAACAAACTTGATTCACGAGTCTTAGACACAACCAATTAAGGCAGTACTCCCGAGGAAGATGGATATACTGACATTTAAGCTTGGGCATTTGAAACATGTGGTCAAATCTTGGGTAGTAAAGCGAAGGAAACAACACACTCAGGAGCTTGTCTACATAGATAAAGAAATTACCAGATGGAGGGATCCCTTACTACGAGTTTGCTTCTCATAACAAATAAAGAGGACGATTTTGGACATCTCGGTCCGAAAGGACGAGATATTGATTGGCTTGGATATAAGGTGGTGAAAAAAACACCAAATATTTCCACAAGGTAGCATCTAGAAGAAGAAGTGTTATCACAATCTAGCACATTCATGATGTAGAAGACCAAATTCTTATCTCTCTGCAAGGCATTTAATAGGAAGGTGTCTTTCACTTCAAAAAACCAATTCTCATCACTAGAAGTGGCCAACATAGAAGACCAAATTATATTTTCCTAGTTATTCCCCCACATAGTCAACGAGGAAGTCAATGAATGCTTGGACATATCTATATCTGTAGAAGAGCTACATGGTGTTTTGGAAGAACTGGCTAAGGACAAGAGTTTGGGACTAGGCAATTGACCAGTGGAGCTATTTCTATTTTCTTTGATCTTATAGTTTCTGATCTCATCAAAATGGCAAAGAAATCTAGACTACAGGGTCATATCTTAGGTGCAATCAATGCCACATTTCTTGATCTTATTCCAAAAACTTCTCATCCCTCTCGCTTCTCTGATTATAGGCCTATATCTCTTTGTAATGTTGCATATGAGATGATTTCTAAGTTAATTGCTAACAGATTCGAAAAGATGTTGTCCGAACACATCTCTATAGAATAGTTTGGTTTTCTTGTAGATAGGAGGATATAGGATGCGGTGGGGATCACTGAGGAATACATTCACTCCATAAAATCGCATGAATTAAAATCTTGTTTGATGAATATCGACCTTATCAATGCATATGATAGGGTTGATTTGCACTTCCTCGGGTTGACTTTATATAGAAATGGAATCCCCTCCTGACACATTAATTGGATCATGGCACAAACATGGTGGTTCTAATCAATGGGATACCTATAGATTTCTTCCGGATCTACAGAGGCCTAAGGAAATCTTGTGTACTCTCACCACTTATTTTCATTCTAGTAATGGATGGGTTGAGTAGACGAATAATAGAAGGAAAGAGGATCAATTTCATTATTGGTTGCACAATCACATCAAACATGTATCTTTAACATTTATTGTTTGTCGATGACGTCTTAGGCATGGGACTGGCTAAGATCTTTGAATGGAACTACTTCCATTTCGTATTTATGAAGTTTGGTAATGCCTCTGGCCTTATAATAAATAAAGAAAAATTAGAGCTAATTACAAATTGTTAAGAGGATGAGGAGACCAAACATATAACTGAACTATTTTGGATTAGAATCAAGTCTTTGGTTGTTTGCTTTAAGTACCTGGGTTTCCACTGAAAGCCCTACAACTATGAGAAAGGGGAATGATAGTGGATTATTTGGAAAATCCAAAAGACATTGACCATATGGGAGAAAAAATGGCTAACACTAAGAAGCAGGATGGTCATGATTAAGGTTGTTCTCCAAGGAATATCTATATATTGGATGTACCTTTTTCTCCTACATATGTCGGTAATTAACAATATTAACTCTATTCTAGCCAGTTTCCTCTAGACGAAGACTATAAATAAATCGAAATTCCACCATACTAAACTCTCTTTAGTTTGTAAACTAAAGGAGGGAGGTGGTTGGGCTATTAAAGACACAATGTTTTTGAACACGACACTACTTACTAAGAATTTATGGAGGGTTTTGATGGGGCCTGACACTTGGTAGGAAATCATTGGGGAAAAATACCTTAACAATGTTAATCTAGAAGAGTGGGTATTAGCTAGGGCATCGATGAAGAAAGGTGCCTCCTTCATATGGAAAATCCTAATGATAAGTAGGCCATGACTGTGGAGAAACCTCAAGTGGAAGGTTGGTTGTGGTAGCAAAATTTTTGTGGGGCTAGACACCATCATTGGAATGGAGGGAGTACATATTCTTTCACCTCCCTTAATCCTCTTTCTACAAGAGAATGGGTGTAAATTCCTTGCAGATATTGGCCTCCCATAGCTTGCTAGACTCTCCTCCACCCACTGGATGCATGGTGTTTAGTTAGACATATCTCCAGATTTGGTGCTTGAATGGGAAAGCTACCATTATCATTTATGCTAGGCTGGGATTGTCTTATCGGAGAAGGCCTTCAATCTCACTTGGGATGGATGCTCATATGGTAGATGTATCTCTACCAAAAATTGTTATACATTTACTATTAAACGAAATCAATAGAACTTGGGTTCTATTTGGCTAGCCAAAAAGGGCTGTACATTTACTATTAAATGCAATCAATAGAACTTGGGTTCTATTTGGCTACCCAACATGTAGAGATAGAATAAACCAAAGAATTTAAAATGTTTCAACTCGCTTCTTTTCCATAATAGAATCCTTAGCAGGGAGAAATTGATTTTTAAGCTTGAAAAAAAATCATGAAGGAGGGATTTTGTCTTTCACAGACTCAAAAGAATTATTTAAATCTTTTTTAGGATTTCAATATATTGCATATATATGTCTTTCGGATTAATGACATCGTCAGGATGGTCATCTAAGACTTTTGTGATCCATAAAGTAGATATACGTCTTTCGGATTAATCACATCATTAAGATTTGGTCTAACATATTGCATATATTTTTGTTTAAAAAACTTTTAAAGAAGAAATCTCACTATCTTTTGCAAAGTTTAATGAAATTTCAAGGGCTTTATAGGATTTGTATGTTGCGTATGTTTTTTCCTTTGAGGACTTTAAAAGTTTTATTTGTCGCACCTTGGTTATACGTAGGGAAAAAGGGAGGTCGAGGATGGAACAATGAAATATATATTAATTTAGAAACACAAATATTTGGTATTTTAAATTATTTATGTAAGATCGAAAATTTTATAAAGGAGATGCTTTTGGTTAAAGATATTCGCCGAGGTCCACGATGGAACAATAAAATATAAATTAATTTAGAAACATAAATATTTGGTATTTTAAATTATTTAGGTAAGATCGAAAATTTTATAAAGGAGATGCTTTTGTTTAAAGATATGCGACGAGATTTCGTATATGAAATATGGAGTAGCATTACAAAAGTCTGTCTCATATTCGTTTAGAACTACAGATAAATAACTTACTTATATATATATAGATTATATAGTTAATATATTTTATTTTTATAATGATTTATATAAAGATGATTTATGGTTTTTTATTATAATAATTTTTATTTTTATATTATTTAAATTAAAATTATTTTTCAGTTTTATAATAATATTTACCATTCTTTTTAATTGATTAAGATATTAATTTTTTAATGTAAAGAAATAAGTTAATGATTAAGATATTTGGTGAGAGTAAAATTTTACTTTGAGTAATAAATTATTTCAAATTTCCCTTAAATAACAATAATAATTGTAATAAGCAATTGAAATTCTTATTATTGATTAAAAACTAAATTATATTTGTTTACTATTTAAAATAAAATATTAAAATAAGAAATGTTGTGTGAAAGTCAATGTAAGGATCCTGTGGAAAAGTTAATATTATGCACCTAAATGAAAATAGCATGTTCTGTATAATATCTCCATTATGGTATTCACACGCACTATTTTAAAAATGCTAAAAGGTTATCATTTTAAATTCAAATAAAGATCAAATTAAAAAGGTGATAAAAGAAAAAAATATAATTGAAAACGTACACATTAAAATGAAATTATGAAAAATGTGATTCATTCTTCTATGATGGGTATCAATTTTACTCAAAAACAATTTAAGTTTACCTAAATTTAATATAAATATCTACAGTTTACCTAAATTTAATATAAATATAATGTAGATATATTATAAAATTAGTGATTACTATTTATATATGGTATATTATCTTATACTATTTTATATAAGACAAAATTTATAATAAAAATAACATATTAAAAAAAAACTTTAATTTTAATATTATGGTTATGTCAAACTATATAAAAAAGAGTAGTTGCAAAATAAAGAATCTTTTTTCACATGATACTTAAAAATAATTCTGTATTAATTTGAAATAACTTATTTATTTCTCTTCTAGAGAAGCTTTTTAGCTGCTCCAACTATTTAACATGCAAAGCTAGATGATTCTTCAACTTGTCCTGACCATGAACCACACTGGTAAGTTCAAAACACGTAAACAATTGAAATATCATGTGATTTATGTCGAAAAAACTCTCATAAACTTGATATGGATCACAGAAGCCTCAATTCAACAAATATTAGATTGTAAGTATATATAATATATTTAAAAAATGCATATTTTATTTAAACATATTTATAATATGTTTAAATATATTTATAATAGTTTTTAAAGATAAATACATATTTTAGTATTAATCTATATAAACCAATTTAATTTATTAGATTGTAAGTATATATAATATATTTAAAAAATGCATATTTTATTTAAACATATTTATAATATGTTTAAATATATTTATAATAGTTTTTAAACATAAATACATATTTTAGTATTAATCTATATAAACCAATTTAATTTAATCTACATTTAAATATTTTTTTCACGATAGTTTATTTAGCATATTTGAGAAAATGTAAAATAAATATAAGTATAAAAGCCATATTAATATTTCCCAAAATATCAAACTCTTGGCATGGTATTGAGACAACTGAAATACAAATCAACCTAATTACTTAACATAATTAACTAAATTTTAATATTTTAAATTACATGTCGAACTTTTAATAATTTAACGTTTAATTTTATAAAAAAATTAAACATATTAATATAATAAAAAGCACTTGATATAATATTATATTATAATGTTTAAATATTATATTTTGGTTTAAATTTGTATTAAAAAATTATGTATAAGAAAATAATATCATACTAAGAACTAGAAAAGAATGTAAAATATAGCTACTAACAGCCCAAAGATCATCAACACCAAATATTTCACATTCAGAACTTAATATGTTGTTTAAGATGACATACCTTGACTAACAGCGGAGGATGTAATGGCTGCCATCTTCTGTCTTATGTCTTCTGTCTTCTTCTCAGAATTCGGTTTCTCTCCTCTTGCCCTCACTTCCTTATGTGTTTCTTGATGGAGAAGAATACAACTCTTGTGTGGGAGAGAGAGGACCCAATCCTTTATATATTTAACTTTAAATCTGGTACGTCCATCATATACCAATTCAACGCTTTAATGCTTTAATGCTTTAATGCTTTTAATTATAGAATGACTTAATTAGTTGGGTCACATTAAGATTTAGAAACTTCCATTTAATTTCTAACATTCTCCCACTTGACCCGACTATTCATAATATTAAGTGTTGAACATCATACTATGATAAATTGCTGAGAGTTATGGCGGTTGTGCACTATTAATTCAATGCATTCCCTTCCATATACTACAATACCAACAATCCATCAATTCATACTCATAATTTATATAAAACAGCATAATGGTCCACATAATGTCTTATATCATAATGATTAAACATAATATCTTTATAAGACTCTTTCTTGTTTAAATTACATAGAGTACGTACTACCATATTAAAACAAGAGACACATAATTGTATATCAGAAACACATAAAAGAGCTCAGAATGTCATACATCAATTATTATTAATACAACCAAGACCCATTCTTTGAACATGTTCCTTAAATTGTCTTGGTTGTAACCCTTTCGTCAAAGGGTCTGCAATCATAAGTTCTGTCCTGATGTGCATGATTGACACTCTTTGTTTCTGAACCTCATCTTTCACAACAAGATACTTCAGATCTATGTGTTTGGCACCTTTAGAGTACTTGTCGTTCTTTGGGAAAAATACTGCTGCAGAGTTATCACAATAAATTTTCAGCGGCTTGCTAATGGTGTCGACAACCGCAAGTCCTGAAATAAAGTTCCGCAACCATAATGCATGAATTGTGGCTTCAAAACATGCCACAAATTCTGCCTCCATAGTGGATGAAGCAACGATAGTCTGTTTCGCACTTTTCCATGATATGGCACCTTGAGCAAACATAAACAGGTAACCAAAAGTCGATTTCCTAGTATCGATGCATCCAGCAAAATCTGAATCGCTATATCCAATCACCTCTAATTCATTGGATCTTCTATACATGAGCATGTAATCTTTCGTGCCTTGTAAGTACCTCAAAACTTTCTTTGCAGCTTGCCAATGTTCCCTTCCTGGATTACTTTGATACCTCCCTAACATACCGACCGCAAAGCTGATATCCGGTCTAGTACAGGTTTGAGCATACATCAGGCTACCAACAACAAATGCATATGGAATTGATTCCATTTCCTTTCGTTCAACATCATTCTTAGGACATTGCATGAGATTGAATTTATCACCTTTCTGTACAGGAACTATCCCCAGTGAACACTTACTCATTCCAAATCTCTCTAGAATCCTTTCGACATATCCTTTCTCAGACAATCCCAATATTCCTTGTGATCGATCACGGAATATTTCTATTCCAATCACATAGGATGCCTCTCCCATATCTTTCATTTCAAAGTTCGTTGAGAGAAATTCCTTAGTCTCATGCAATATACTTAAATTATTTGCAGCAAGCAAGATGTCATCAACATAAAGGACCAGAAAAATAAACTTGCTCCCACTGATCTTTTGGTATATACAATGATCAACCGTATTTTCCTTAAAGCCAAAAGATGTAATAATGGTATTGAACTTAATATACCATTGGCGGGATGCTTGTTTAAGCCCATATATTGATTTCTTAAGTTTACACACCAATTGTTCTTTACCTTCTACAGAATCCTTTATATATTTAACTTTAAATCTGGTACGTCCATCATATACCAATTCAATGCTTTAATGCTTTAATGCTTTAATGCTTTTAATTATAGAATGACTTAATTAGTTGGGTCACATTAAGATTTAGAAACTTCCATTTAATTTCTAACAAAGAAACCTATTATTTGTTATATCAATTCATCTCTCAAGATGGGAGGGTTGACTAGATGAAAGCAACAATTTGACTTAGTGAAAGTAGTGTTTGATGATTGTGTTCTCTGAGATAAATGTTGGTGTATAGAACACCTGACATATAGATCTTGTCCCATTTCTATTAAAAAAAAAAAAAGGGTGATAACCATGTAAAAGGAGGACAACTGTTATCAAACACCATATATGACCATTTCCTGACAGGATGCTGGTCAACATATGTTATATTTTTGGTCGTTGATGACATAAGCCCAAGTCACCCATGATGAGACGAATAGTAAATTAGTGGGACAAATGGTCATGGTGTCATAAATTTGGGTTAGATGTTGGGAGTCTACAAAGTTGTCAGATACTTTGTTGTTAAACACCCCAATCGAAGAACCGTCGAGAACATTCTTATGTCACTCCAAAAATTGCAAATGGGTCAGTTTATTTTATGAGATTTCAAAATTAGAAATTGAAATTATTGTGCATATAATATGAATATCAAATCTTTCTTTTAATGAGAAAAAGTCCGATTTTTTTTCGACTTTCTTCGACTTGAATAGCTAAATTTTAACGCTCCTCGCCTTCATCACCATAATAATGTTATTTTTTTTATGCTTCACATTGTGGAACAACGACATGCATGCTTGGATGACTTTGTAATAGGCCTTTCTATTACTTTTTCATCCATCTGCTAGCTAGCTAGATAGCTGGAGGACTTTGTAATAGTCCTTTCTAATACTTTTTCATCCATCTACTAGTTAATTAGTTAATACTTATTTTTACTTTTGAATTTGATTTTTTCATTATTGTTCAATGTGAATGGTTTTTAACCTATTTCAAAAGAGGCATAGCATTTGATATATGCTTTTAATTGAGTAGCATTTCACAATAAATTTTAGTTTTTTCATTATTAAATAATGTAAATGGTCATTAAATAATGTAAATGGTTTTAAAAATATTAGGTAACAAGTGAAAAAAAAATACAAACTACTTAGTAAACATTTAAAAAAAGCATTTAGCTATTCAATAATTTTTGGTGTCTCTCTTGTTAGAGATAGATTTTAGGTTTATTTTAATTCATTATGTTGTATTTTTAGAAATAGAAATTAGTCTGATATACTATTTTTTTCTTTTATCTTATTTTTGGGAGGGACTCTAAATGAAAGTGCTTTTTATCCCTCATCTATTTACAGTCGCTAAAATTACATATGTTTTCTTCCCATGATGTTTTAGTTCTTGTTCAATGCCTAGTTTCATTATGTTGTTAATGAGAATCCATTCTTATTTTTGTAAATTTCCTCATTTTTAAAAGATGGTTATAATAGTAATATAACATTGATATTCTAGGTCTAGGTTGATGATATATATATATTTTTTATGAAATACATATCTCAAGGAAATTCACTAGAAATGTCCCCTCATTCCAAAGATGGTGCCCAAAGTAAACTACATTTTTTATGGCTCGAGGATGATACAACAATATATTCATTACAATATGAACCTACCACTTTTGAGGATTGATCATGAGTGCGGAGGATAATTAACCTCTTCTCAACCTATTTGATTATACCTAATTTAATAGTTGGGTTAATGATTGATTTGTGGTACACTCACTTTCTCTTATTCATTGTTTCTTTCTTGTAAATGTTTTGATTAAATTTAGTTCTAATGATGATCTTTATTTTTTCTATAGTTGAATAATAACCTTATCTAGGCAGTGAACTTTGGTGGAATTCAAATAAATTCTAGGAATCCTCTTATTTTAATGTATCACATTTGATTTCTTAATGTTGTCATCTAGTTGTCCTTTTCCATTGACATTACACTAGCACTACCCATGACGTGATATTTATGTTCAACTTGTGCAAAGCTTCAAATTGAACACCTTGATTGGCCCAAACCATAGCTTATTAGACCAATCTAGAGGCTCAGTCAAACAAGATTGTATGAATACCTACATCATTCATTTGGATAGTTCAAGTTAATTTCTATTCCAATCTCGATACATGATGCACAATGGGAATTCGCTTCATGGACCCATCTTTGTATTGTACCTTTTCTTCAATGTGATTATTCATAATCCAAAAGCAAATCCCTAAGAGGATATTCATAAAATGAATTTCTTCAATAAATAAACCATCCCTCTTCATGGGCACTGTCTAACAAGCATGTCAAACACAAAAATATGTGTTCATCACAACAACAAAAAACTAGTAACCAAATTATTGGATGCCTTTCTGCACACAGGTAAACAAAGAAACTGATTATATGTCTGGCAAGTAGTCCAAAAAGAAATCTACGAGGATATCCATCTAAACCATAAGAGTGTCACAAATCCATATATAGCTATTTAGAAATCTATGGAAATTTCTAAAACAAAACCAAAAAATAGAGACAAAAGATATGAAATCATATATTGTATGAAATACTCAAATAAACCCAAATGTAGAGGAATTCATTGATTAGACACTTGGTGATAGCTCGACTTGAATCTTGCTCAAAATACCTCCTCCTTAGGAGTGTTCGTAGACAATCCTTGTAGTGTATGATTCCCTCTCTTTAAGGGGAAGAACAATACACAAACAAAGAAAGAGAATAATGTTAGAGAACTTTAAGTGGATAATACTTGAAAGTTGTAGGATCATATGTTTGGTGATGAAAATGGATCATGAGAAATGAGGAGAAAAACATCTTTGTTTATAATAAACTTCTAGATAGGCTTGATGAGGTCAAATATATTAAAATATTTGTTGGACCAAATCATGACCTAAATAATTTGGTATTTTAATATTATTTGTGAGAGGAAAATGTCACAATAATGATTAATAACCTTTATTTTGGTAACTAACTCAAAAATATTGATTTATTGAGTTAATTAATGAATATTGGGTAAAATAGTTAGAAATAATTATCAAACAATGGGTTTATTAAATTAATTCTAGGTGAGAGGGTAAAATAAGTTAGAAATAATTCACAAATAATGGTTTAATAAATTATTTCTATGAGAATGTTTAAAATACTAAGAAATAATCAATAAATGAATGATTTACTCGATTATTTCTATGGAAACGAATAATTTGAGTGAAAGTATATTAACTTATTTCCACCTAAATGAGTAAAATTATGAGAACAACATAGCATTAATGATTTTTTGGGTTATTCTCTTGTAAATGGGTTAATTATGGAAACAAATAAGGAAAAGTGTTTCCTTAGGCTATTTCCATAGGTGGAATTGGGTATTAATGTGTAAAACTCATACTAACATGACATATTTTGATCCAACTAATGATTTTGGCTAGGTGATCATTTTTTCGGTGATAATAGACTAACCCCCAATATATGAGTGTTAGGATCACATTGTATGAACAAAATGCATTGCAGTTTTCTTTCACTAGATGCAAGAGGTGGTTATGAAGATAGAGATAAAGGGTCATTGTTAGAAGGATTCAAACCATAGTAGGAGGTGGTAACCCCACAGTAGGAGGAGGTCATTATCACTCACTAACCAAGAGTATTAAGTTGGGTGTACATGATCTCAATGAGGAGGGTGAGGCATACCCATACCCACTAAGATAATTCAGTACGATGAATAATGATGTTCCTAACAAAGTCGATATGAGAAAAAGAATGTATAGTACTTCAATGTACAAGCATCATTGGGATAAAAAGTGATACAACAAAATATATAGTCCCATGTACATGTTCCTAGAACAAAAGGGCTAGGACTAACACAATAATTATTTTGGTCTTGATAAATAGGACCAAACCCCCCCATGTTAATGGGAGGGGATGATCTCAATTAGAAAAGCACTGCAAAATAGAAAGAAGCTCTCAAAATATGAATAAGAAAGCATAAAGGAGGCGCATTCTATAGGATGTTAGAATAGTGGAAACCAAGCTAGTTAAATCTATTGGATAACATATAACTATAGATCATGAATTTCTAAAGGCCATGCAGGCAGGAGAATACCTGAATGAAAACCCCTCCTATCCTCTAGGAACATCTCACATGTACCTAGTGAATCATCGTACAATTTGTTGAAGAATTGGACCATGAAGTGTATGATTCTCAATCATCTAATAATGAGTTGAAGTCGAGCATGCAAGAAATAGCCAAGTCAAATGGCACTAAGGATCCATGGTACATAGTTTGCTAGACCCAACCCTTGGAATGCACGTGCTAAAGTCGACAGAGGAAGATCTACCACAATTGAGGCAATTCTATTTCCTCAAAAAAGGAACGAGGTACATAATATAATGTGTCTGATAAACATTGACACCAATGTTAGAAAACAATAGCTTAATTGCTGGACTTACAACTTCCCTTGTTAGAGCAATAATACAATGTTGACTTGGCAGTGACTGAAAACATTCGACAAGGAATAATTAATCACTAGGGGAGAGGATTTTCAAAGATATATCAATTAATTTATGAGACATATAGAGGTCAAATCGCAACAACAAAGGACAAATACGATAGGCGGAGGTGTTGACATACAATAACAAAACTCAATGTAATTCTAAATATAGTTACATAATGGTGACTCATATTTGATGCTCTAAAAAAGGCTGACTCCATGATGCTACCACTAATTGAACCAAGTACAAGTGCAAAAAGGCCCTCTTGAAGCAAACCAAGAGGTTATAAGTGGGGTATTCTGGGGACACATGGGTTGTCATCATGAAAAATGAGAAATGTAAGCGATGGTGGCTCTTGTATGAAGACAAACTGTATATCCAATCCAAAAGGAATTGAAGGGCATGGGAACCAAAACAAAAAAACTAAAATGTTTCTAGAGTTCCCATGTGAATAAGGCTCCAACTATTGATAGATGGAAAATGAAAAATATGGATGTGTTGACACACCTATCATAGTATGGGTATCCCTAAGGTGATTTTTGATTCATGGTAGGAAAATGTGACTGAATAAATATGAGTAAAGGTGGTTTACTCAAGAAAAAATTCTACATATGATTCAACATGTGAAAATACAATGTGGCATAGTAAGAGAAAAAAATTTGAAGAAAATCAATTTCAAAAGGAAGAAGTTACTTGACACCTCATGGAAGAAGTAGCTTATGAATGAATAATTAAATCTTAAAAAATTGAGGAAGTCCCATTAGAGGAATGAAAAATAGCTTTCCAAAAGTGTTAATGAATCCTCAAATGAACATAAGATGATATTGTAATTGCCAAGTGGAAAATTATGGGTTTGTTATAAAAGGAATTTTCCCTCCAATTCTAAGTCATTTATGCATTGGCTTATGGAGATATTGGAGAGGATGAGGAGGAAAACCTAAATCTTGGTGAGCTCATTTTGGAAAAACCTACAAGTGGAATTTGGATCTTTAACTTTTAGGTGGGTGGCCTTACTTTTATAATAATTGTCGAGAAAAGATGAAAGGGGCCATAGAGAATTTACTTAATGCTTCTTGGAAAGATGTCTACTAGTGGAGAATCAAATTAAGAAATGATGGAGATATTAACTACTAGAGGAGGCCTAATGTCATCCCCTCCACATCATGTCGAATAAGGGGACCAGATGGTAAATGAGGCATTACATAGAGTAGAATATTTCAATATATTGTATGGATCATCTACTAGATGCAATGTGTGTTATCAACCTATTTTTCCACATGTGATTTAGTTTCATTCATTCCTATACTATTGGCCCTTTTGCATATATTTGACCCTTCATTTTGACACTGTTTGAACATTTATGATGGATTTCCTTATGTAGCCCACATAATTACCTTGAGTCTTAGTACATATCTAATGTAACTTATGCTATTGTGTCATTGTAAACTAACATAGATTATGGGCCTTCTAGAGTTTATTATTCCCAAGGAGATATGGTCGATGTATTACCTTTATGACATGGCTAGGGGTGAATTACTGTGGAAGTTTCCTAATTTCTCTTCCCCCTAAGTGTCCAAATTCAGTCCTTATGGGAGGAATAAAGGTCTATATCTAGTTTTCACCTCAAAGGATTAGGTAAATCGAAAAGTGAAAATTTGAGATCTATAATCATTATTATAGTTAGATAGCAAAGTTCTTATGGGAGGCTAGAGGAGACCAAGATACTATGTTGAAGGAGAGGTTACTCTTGTGTCATGGAGGTATAATGATTACGTACTTCATTTTTATATAATGCAATAGTAATTCCTTTCATCTTATGTTGTTGGTGTTGATCATGAATACGTGTTGTTCATTTTATTCTAATGTTACTTCATCAAAGTCATCACACTGATATGATCTTGTAGAAAGCTTTTGGATTTTTGTATGTTGTTTTCTTATCTGCAAGAACTTGGGGAAGAGGAAGTGAGACATCCCCCAAGCTGGTTGCATAAACTAATTGGTGGATCTACATTTGGAAAGTGCATCCTTTCGTCCTCCTCTTGCATCTATATTAGGGTTTGTATGACATAGAGATTGGTTTGCAACCTGGTTGTACACTTACCACACACATATAACTCATGTTTGTTTGGTGATCCATGGGAAAGGATTACAGAGCAATAGATCCTTTTGGTTGGGTAATTACAACTACAACAGAATTGGTGACTCCACTAGGGAGTCTACCCTAATTTTGTTTGGATATTTCCTTCCACTTGCAACATTGGATTTCTTTTATTTCCTTCATGTTTTGTGTGGCTATACAACCTTGCCTAGGTTTGTGTTTTCCTTCTTTTCCTCAGATCTAGTTAGATCTCCTTTGATTTTATCTTTTAAAATTTTAATTGCTTCTATCTACGTGGGATTTGAACTAAATATAGAGTGTAGAACAACATTTGCATAGGTTACACATTATCTCCCTTTGTAAATTACTTTGGCTGCTCACTGGTAGCCAAAATAAATCCCTGAAAATTAGTTCTTCTTAAGGGGTTTTACCTCAAATTTTAATATTGTGTTTCAAGGTTTCTTTTCACTCTCTCATTTATTTTATATTTTCTTCAATGCTATTTTTAATCTCTTGTTTTGAATTAGATTTGTTTGGTTTTCAATTTTAGGGTTTCTTGTGAACCTACGCTTCATGGTTTTGGGGCTCTTGTCCTCAGGATCTCATTTCCACCTTTTGGTTTTATGTTCTTACTATTGTTTATAGTTCATATCTATTTCATGTCTAACTTATAACCTTTTCTTTGAATTGGGTTTGTTTCTTTTCCCATTTTAGGGTTTTCCCTAAGGTTGTCTTCACTAAATTTTGAGGCACTTGTCCTCTAGATTTTATTTATTTATTTCTAGGATCAATTTTTATACTATTTATTTCAGTTTATATTACGTAAAATTTACTTTAGGAATCTTATATCTTGTTGTATTCGATCATTTTATGAGTTTTGGGTGTTTCCATTGAAGGTTTGTGCTTAGATTTGGTTGCTTTTAGTGGTATTTTTTCTTTTGGTTTGTTATGGTTGTGCAAAATTTGACCTGAGCAGTCTTGTTGAATTTTTTTTCATCTTATTTTCTTTAAATCATTCTCTTTAGTTTCCATTCCTTTCAAGGAAAATCATTATAGTTCATTATTTATGCTTTCTTTTGCTATAAATTGAACTACAAAATTGATATTTACTTTGCAATTCCCTTTACAATTTCTAAGCTTTATTTTGTGTTAGGTTCCTATAATACTAGTGTAGCCCCCATATTTTTCTTGTTTTGCCCATGTTAGGTCCATATAATATCATTGTAGCCCCCGTATTATTATTGTTGTAACCCATAGAAACCCACTAACGTTATTTTTTAGCCCTTGACAAAACTTGAAGAGAGCAAAATGATGGAGCAGAGGACTTACTCTTCTCTTCTACTACTCTCAAGGAGTCTCAGGCAGGCAAAGCTCTGATACCATGTCAAAAATTGGAGAGAGAAAACAATGGAGCACATAACTTTCTCTTCTTAGTATTACAAATCACTTAAATAATATTACATTGGAAATATCAGTAATAAATGACTGGAGTTAAACTCAACTTAACTAGACTCAGTGAAACTGAACTAGGACACTTGGAGTGACGATTTTGACACTGAACAGGTGGTTGGGATTAGACTCTCCAACAACCCTTACATTATTATTCTTATGCAGTCCCTAATTATATTTTGACCCTTTAGACTCCTATTTATACCGAGGAGGTATATTCATTTGAATCATCCAAGAATTGTTCATTTATGTGTCGTAAAAGGAGGTTTCCACCTTGAAGAGACTTATTTGCAAGTTATTGATCTATCTTTTCTTATGTTTTTGTGATTTGGTTACATAACATTTGCTATTAGAGCTTTGGATCCTAGGGTTTCGCTACTTCAAACTGGTCTTGTTGGAATTTTCATTATAACATTTTTTATATAAGGCTTCAGAAGCTAAAATTTCAACCATGTGGAACTGAAATATTGATGAACATCACATAAAAATTTCATAGCCATGTTCACTATATTCAAGGAGATATAGTTCACAAAAGTTGGGGTTTTTGTATGTTCCATAATTTAATATGAAATAGGTGACTCGGGGGAAATCATCATAAATTTTGTTTTGTATATCCAAATTGAATCCAGTAAAAATAAACTAAACTTAAACGAACTATAGTTTCTTGGGTGCCATTTTTAGGATTGAAGGTTGAAAAAGTGATATGTGGCATTCCATACAAGTTCACTCTATTTAACTAGTCCATAAGCAGGTCATAATCGGGTATTTGGTCCAACATTACCTTGAATAATCCAATCTCAGTTGATATAATGGGGTTGGAAAGAGGACATAGTGGCATACTACAGGACAAAAATTCACAACTTGGAGGGTTGAAATTATAGAGATACAACGGTTTCAAGTTCGAGCTCCTAAAAGTAGGAAAATGTGTGTTAATTTTGAAATTTGCATAACTTTTATTTGAGAAAATACTCTCAAGTGATTCAAAGGGCATAGTGAAGCATATATATCATTATTCAGTTCAAAAATTCCTAGAAACAAAATAAATGGATACACTTATTAAGCCGACATAAATCTGTACTATGATGCATGAAAAAGAGGAAGAAATGAAACATGATATGTCAAAATTACGAGACCAAGTGTAACAAATTTCGCTCTCACAAAGAGTAACCAAAAATGAGTTGGAAGCTAGTGGTGACCAGGTACTCCATGAAAATCATGACAAGGAGAAAAGGAATATGAATTATGATTTTAGAGACTCAAATATTTGGTTTAAGACCCACCACATTCCAAAGATCGATATGAGGAATTTTGATGGAAAGGCTATGGTAACATGGATACTACAAATGGAGCAGTTCTTTGATCTACAAAAAGGTTACGCATTACATCTTTATATTTTGAACTCAATCATTTTGTATGTTATCGATGGCTTTACTCTCATAAAGCACTTATCGTTTGGACAATTTTAATGAAGTCATTGATAGCACATTATGAGGATACGAAGATCAATACCTTCTTTAGCCAAATGATAAATCTCAAACAAAAGGGTTCAGACCCAGAGTACAATGAGGACTTCCAAACATTGAATATCAAGGTAATTGATATTGCAAAGGAGCATCTAATTGATGTCTTCGTAGGGAATTTAAAGGATAATATCCAACTTGATGTTGACCTTTGGAAACCTAGGTAATTGGAGAACGCATGCAGTGTGGAAATAAAATTTGAAAGCAAAAGCAGGGCAATAAGTAGTTCTACCACTCACAACTATAAATTTGGAAGTGTTGAATCTCCTAGCTTCCCACAACCTACAAGGTTGAAACCAAAACAATTGGAGGAAAAAAGAGAAAAAGGACTTTGTTATAGTTGTGATAGAAAATACACTAAAAGTCATGTGTGATGAGAAGAAATTATTCTACATAGATTGTGAAGAGGAGGAAGAAGAGTAACAAGAAACATCAAAATGAAAATATATACATCAGGAAAAAAACCCCAGGGGTGAAAAGGATTAAATGAATCCAACCATATCTTCTAATGCGTTGGCAAGAATTACCACTCCTCAAACTCTCAAGATATAAGTTGATATCAAGAATAAAAATGTAATAGTGTTGATTGATTTAGGTAGTACTCATAACTTTATTCATTGTAAGATAGCCAAGGATTTGAATTTCTTTTTATATCCAGCACAAAAATGTCAAGTGATTATTACAAATGGAGGAACTGTAAATTTCTCAGAGAAGCTCCATAATATCAATCTAACCATGGGGGATAATGTATTGAATAGTCCAATGCATGTTATTCCAATGGATGGTGTAGATGTTGTATTAGGAGTCTAAGGGTTACAATCTTTGGGGACAATAGATTTTAAGTTTCAAGAGATATTCTTGATTTTTTTCTCATAAGGAAAGAAAATTGAATTAAATGGTATCACAGGGAAACTTGGGAAGATAATAAGCTCTAATGGCATGACAAATATTTTGAAGAAATAACAAAAAATGTAATTGCACAATTATATTTGCTAGATCTTCAAACATCTAAGTCATCCATTTCTCTAGATCTCCAAAGATTCTTTGACAATTATTCCAAATAATTTGAGACGCCCAAAGGTATCCCACCTTCTTGTGATCATGATCATGTTATTCACTTGATTTCAGGAAGCGTTCCTCAAAAAATTAGACCATATAGATATCCTTATGCCAAGAAAAGTGGTATTGAATGTATGGTTGCAAAAATGATAGAGGTAAGTATAATTCAACCTAGCCAAAGTTCTTTCTCTTCTCTAGTAGTATTGGTGCACAAGAAGGATGGATCATGGAATATGTTTCCATATTATAGAGAGCTCAATAAGATCGTTATTAACAATAAATTTCTCATTCCTGCCATTGATGAATTATTGGAGTAACTACATGGAGGAATTTACTTCATGAAGCTAGATCTTCTTTGAGGATATCATCAAATTATAATTAAGACAAAAAAATTCCAAAAATAGCATTTAGAACTCATGAAGATCATTATGAATTTTTGGTCATGCCTTTTGGCCTTACTAATGCACCTTCCACATTTCAATTTTTTATGAATTCCATTTTCACACCCTTTGCTAGAAAAATTGTTTTAGTATTTTTTGATGATATACTATTCTACAACAAGTCCCAGAAAGATCATGATCAACATGTTGATAGCGTTCTCAAAATATTGGAGGATAAACAATTATATGTAAAACCCTCCAGATGTTTCTTTGGGAAACAGGAAGTGGAATATTTAGACCATGTTGTATCTCATGAGGGTGTTAAGGTAGATCCAAACAAAAATTAAAGCCATAAAGGAGTGAAAAATCCCCACAACCTTAAAGAATCTTCGAGGATTTCTCAGGTTGGCAAGGTATTATCACAATTTTGTTAAGAATTATTAGAAAGTAACAACACCACTAACAACATTACTAAAGAAAGATGCATTTTTTTGGACTCCAAAAGAAACTAATTCCTTTGAAAATATTAAAGAGGCAATGTGTCGAGCTCCAGTTTTAGCTACACCAGACTTTACAAAAACCTTTATTGTGGAATGTGATGCCTCAAGATATGGCATTGGTGCTATTTTAATGCAACAAGGAAGAGCCATTACTTTTGAAATTCACACAATGAGGGGAAAGTATTTCGACAAACCAATTTATGAGAAGGAAATGTTGGAAATACTACATGCTCTAAAGAAATGGCACCCTTACCTGATGGAAACACACTTGAAGGTAAAAGAGATCATGGTAGTCTTAAATAATTTTTGGAACAAATATTATCTTCAGAAGAGTAGCAAAAATGGATTACAAATATGTTGAGTTATGATATTGAAATCATCTACAAAAAAGGGATGCAAAATGTTGTTACAGATGCACCCTCAAGAAGGGATGAGGATGTGGAAACATTGCTATGTGCCGTCTCTACTATCCAACTTGATTGGATAATTGAAGCAAGGGATGAATGAAAGAACAACAAAGAGGTATCGATTCTCAATGAAGAGTTGTAGCAATATCCTAGTGCATATGATACAATTATTTAGAAAAATGATTCACTATGTTGGAAACATTGCTATGTGCCATCTCTACTATCCAACTTGATTGGATAACTGAAGCAAGGGATGAATGAAAGAACAACAAAGAGTTAATGATTCTCAATCAAGAGTTGTAGCAATATCCTAGTGCATATGATACAATTATTTAGAAAAATGATTCACTATGTTGCAAAGATCCCTTATATCTATGTATGAACTCCCAATACAAACAAAAGGTTCTTTTGTAATTGCACACCTCTCCTATAGGAGGGAACTCATCATTTTAAAAAAAATTACCAGAGGGTCAAGAAATATTTTTTTGGGGATGGCCTTCAATTTGATATTCAAAAGTTTGTGGAAGAATGTTTGGCTTTCCAACCAAAAAAACTAGAGATTATTAAGACCTAGGTGTTTTACAATGATTAGCCATTCCAAGTCAATGTTGGAAGGAGGTATCAATAGATTTCATCATATGTTTATCCAAGTCCAAAGGAAAGAGTGTCATCATGGTGTTTGTTGATAGAATTACCATGTATGCACACTTTTGTGCACTATATCATCCTTTCAAAGCCAATAGAGTCACTTCTGCATTTGTGGAAATAGTTCAAAAGCTACATGGAAACACAAAGATTACTGTAAGTGACAAATATATTATTTTCACTTGAAATTTTTTGACAAAATTATTTTCTTTGCTTGGTACTTAACTAACTCGTATCTTATCTTATCATCCTCAATCTAACGGGAAAACTGAGATAGTGAACAAATGTTTGGAGGGATATCTTTGTGACTTTGTATTTGATAAACAAATGCAATGGATCAAGTGGTTACCTCTAGCAGAATGGTGGTATAACACTTCCTTCCATACAGTAGTAAAAATTACCCCATTTATGGCACTTTATGGATATCATCCATTGTCCATAAAATGATCTTTAAGAGAAAGAATTTAGGTTCAAGCAATGGAAGATTACATTAGGCATCAACAACAAGTTCTCCAACTCTTAAAAGATAACCTAACTATGTCGCAAAATCTAATCAAACAACTAGTGGATTAGCATTACAGTGAAAGAAGTTTTGATGTGGGATATTTGTCTTTCTATGGCTACAACCATACAAACACATTTCTCTCAAGAAAGCTAAGAAGGGTAATAAATTATCACCCAGGTATTATGGCCCTTATAGGGTTTTGGAAAATATTTGTACTATGGCATATAAATTGGAGTTTCCTGCTTCTTCATGAATACACCCAATTTTCCATGCTTCATGATTAAATAAGGTTATAAGTGACAAGCTCCTAGTTCAAATTATATTTCCAAAACTTGATGAGGAAGGAAAAATCATATTGGATCGTAAAGAAATCATGGAAGCAATAATCTTACAAATATGGAATCGATCAATTTCAGAGTATCTCATAAAGTGGAATAACTTACCTGCTAAAGATTCCACATGGGAGGATGAGAATTTCATACTGAAGCATCCAAAACTACTCAAGCGCTGAGGAAAACAATTTTTTGAAGGAGAGGAGCATCTTAGGTCCATTTAATACTAGTGGAACCCCAATATTGTTATTGGTGTTCCCATGTTAGTTCATTATAATATTAGTGTAGCCCCCATATTGTTATTTTTTTGCCCCATAGAAGCCCACTAATGTTATTTTTCAGCCCTTACATTATTATTGTTATGTAGGTGCTAATTATATTTTGACTCTTTAGACTCCTTTATATACCAAGAAAGTATTTTCATTTGAATCATCCAAGTGTTTTTCATTTATTTGATGTAAAAGGAGGTTTCCCCCTCAAAGAGGCTTAGTTTCAAGTCATCGATCTATATTTTCTTCTATTTATTTTATTTGGTTACATAACATTTTGAATTTTTTTTTATGATGTTTTGGTTGTAAAGATGAGTTTATATCTTTTGAGTGCTTGGCGTTTTCCTTTGATCGCTCTTTTTACTTATTTTCTTGGATTTTTTTTTTAGTTTGTTTTGTTATAAGATTAGTGAATTTGAAAAGAGTGATTATTGAGCTTGTGTGAGGTTGATATTTTCACTTGAAAAGGAAAAGGATCTCTTACCTTCTCTAGTTAGAATGCATTGAAAAAAAATGAAGAATTTTGCATTTTCATATAGTGTGCATTAGGGATTAGGAATTGAGTCTATTGACATCATCTTAGTTGCACACCACTAGCCTATTGAGTAAAAAATAACCCTTAAAATTATCACTTAATAAAATATACCTGAGACTTCTTCTTTTTCACCGGTATCACACCAAGAGTAGCTCAAGCTAGGGTTTTGGAATATGGGTGTGGGGTCAAATACTCCATGACCACAAAAGCGAACTTAGCATCTTATGTTAGGAAGGGAAAGTCCACTTGCTTTTGCACATTTCCTAGGAATCCTTTCGAATGAGAGGTCACGGATGAGGTCACATTAAGGCCTACAAAGTGATCTACCCTGCTTCGTTGGTCTTATTGGCATGGTTTACACATATCGATGGGTGTTATTAGCATTTTTCTCGTTAAGCCTTACGGACTTACTTGGGAGGAGTATAACTCAATTTGAGGAATCTCTTACAAGCTTTTGGGATTTGTTTCCTTACCCTTGTTTGTGAATCTACTTAGTACTATTCCCATAGGGCTTGTGTTATAGGTGGTATCCCTAGTGGCCTTTTCTAGGTAGCTTTTCATAGGTGATGATGAGTGGGATTTCCTTGCCATCTGATGCAGGAGCATCCTGCTCAAGAAAATAATTATATATTTGGTTGACTTAGGGGATCTAATGTTTTTTTATTTCTTAATAGGAAATTTTTTATATTTTTAATAGTTTGAGTGATAAATATGTGTGTGAGGTTTTAAATGTAACTATTCTCAATTATGTGAGAATATGAGAGATGTTAGACTTGTGAAGATCTCATAAAAATCTTGGAGATTAGGAGATCCTAGAATAGGAAATTAGTTGAGATAAAAGTGGATTGAGAGATTTGGTATAATATTCTCATAAAGGTAGAATTTAGATATATAATTGTTGTTGAGATCCTCAACGGATCATTAAGAGATTTTAGGAACTAGTTGAGAGATCTATGGAGAACAACTAGGACCTAGAATGATCCATAACTATGTAATTGTTCCTATAATTGTAAGCCTAAGGGGCATGCAGAGGTAGAGGTGCGAGAGAGAGAAGAGTGAGGCTAAGTAGAGCTAGGAAAGCTAATAAGAGGCCAACTAATATAAAGCGGGCCTGACATACTGTATATATGAATTTGATTAATAGGAAAGCATATTACATATTTTTTTAAGTGACTAATGTCTTTGTTTATGTAGAGATGTTAACGAGTGGCTAAGTTAATTCTTTTATAGCCAAGAAAGTATACGTGGTCTATGCTGGAAATATGAGTGCAAGAATTGATAATGCATTGGGTTGAAGACAATTTATAGATGTAGGAAATTACGTTGAAGAGGATTAAAGTATATAAAAGCATGAATGTGATTTACAACAGATTTCCAAGAAAATGTGTTGCGGATTGACATTAATGTACTTAAATGCATATATTGATTAAAGGGAAAGAAATCCCTCCATAGTGGAAGTGAAGCCAACCAATGGACATTCTATATCAATTATAGTGACTGAAAATCATGATTGAATTGAGACTACGTGACTGGAGGAAAAAACAACTTGCTGTGTTTGGAAATAATTGAAGGAAATCAATGAGGAATAAAATCACTCGACTGTGAGCAAAGTCCTGCGAGGAAATCCACCATCGATCGTAGATGGATTGAAAGTGATCCAATTCAAATGTTGTTGAGGAGTTTGACAATGATTTGCCAAGTTTTGTAAAAATAAAACCATCAGTCATAAAAGGGTTGTGCTGAGACAGAAGGGTCGCACCTGAGATAGAAAGGTTGTGTTGTGGGTCACGCCAGCAGTAGAAGGGTCGAGCTGAGGCAGAAGGGTCTCACCTAAGATAGAAAGGTGATGCCATGGGTTGCGCCTGAGTCAGAAGGGTTGCACTAGCATTGCAGAAGCGTAACACCAATTCTGAATTGTCTTTGATCAACGTTTAGGAGTTCATGTTCTCACCTTCAACGTTCCCCCACATCAAACTGCACTAAAGGTAAATGAGCACATGGGTTTCGAGCAATAGAGGGTCAACATACTCATGTGTTTCCTTAATCATGCTTTGGTATTCCATATAGTGAAAAACTCTGAAAACCAATCCTTCTTTGTTTATGTATACTGATATGAGGGAAGTTTTAATCAGAGAGAGAGGGATAGGAAGGGTTGAAGTCTCTTTGTTAAGACTTGGAGTGTAGCCTTAGTGATTCAAGGCTACCGATTTTGGAGTATAGAACTGGTAGGTCATCATTTTGGTATCAGAGAAAGAGGAGTCTTGCGTATAGAGATTTCATGGTTGCATCATTTGAAAAGGCCAAAGCAGGAAGAAGCTTTAAGAGAATCATAGGTGTACCAAAAGAAAAGCATAAAGGAAGAGGAATCAGATTTGGAATTTGATTGAGCTAAATATTGTTTTGTTATTGAATTTGGAATACTGATGATTGCACGATTTAATACTGAAGAAATAGTGAAGAGAGATCGAAGGAAAATCTACTTTTAGAGAAAGTAGATCAGATTTTCCTTAAAGATAGATTGAGAAGATTGTTTTGCGGTATAAAGAGCATTGATGACTGCAACAATAAAAGTAGAATCAACAGAAGAGGAAACTATAGCAGCAGCATATGCAACAAATATTGGATAGTGAGGTATGGTCTTCTTATCAATTATTGATGAATTACTCGTTACAAGTAACAGTATGAGGATGTTTTAATGATTGTAGCCAGAACAATAAAGTTTTGATTATGATGATGATGAAACTATCCAACTAGAGGTTGGAAGAAAGGAGAGTGGTGACTGAGTGCAAAATAGTAGTAAAGCTGTAGAAGGTTCAAGAGAGTGATCCAAGAGAGAATACCCAAGAAGAGATCAAACTTCGAAAGGAAGCTTGATAGGGTATTTAGTAGCAAAGGAGAATCACAGATCACAAAGATGAGCATGGATGAGCTCATGAGAAAAATGATCGTGGAGGATCATAGAAAATATTCAAATAAATTCCATAAAGGTAAGATGAGTAATGAAGAGCATGAGATATGTCTTGAAGTGATAAGAGCACAGTTCGATATGCTAAAGGAATGGATACAAGAGAAAGAGAATGAAGGCCAAATATATAGATGGTGAATGAGGAAACAGGCTAAATAGAACCTATTGCAAAATAAATGGAATGCCAAGTTGATAAACAAGTTTAGAGAACTTGAACAAAAACATATTGCTTTGTTGGAGAAGGAGAGACTCAAAGGAATTGAGTCACAGCCAAGAAGCTTTTCTGAATCCTAGAAAGTCCATTATGAAGGATTGGTGCTTGAAGCAACACACGACACCAAAAGGTCTTGTATTTTTAAAATTTATAGCTTGTTTATTTATGCAGGTACAATACCAAATGATGAGTTTGTTGCTAAGAAGGAGAAGAAAACTATGACAGCTAATGACCATAGAAAATTTCCAGAAATAAATTATGGTCAAGAAGAATTTCTTTGTGAACCTAAAGGAAATTGGGATGATTGTTTTTCATTCCATGAAGTTGAGTTTTCAGCTCAATTAGAGAAGGAAATAAAAGTAAAGGATGATCACATATGTAAACCAGAACAAAGAAGAATCTTTGGAGAGAATGGCAGAGATGCTGGAAGAGATTTGATGTCTGAAAAATCAAATGAGGCCAGAGAGCCTTATATTTTCAATTATGATAATTTCTGTAAAGATTTTGTTACAGGTGCAGGAAAACCATATACAGCTGATATGAAGACAGGGGAGAGGAAGAAGAACAAAATCTAAATTTCGTTCTAAGCACAAATGAAGCAAAGAATTCAGATCCTATGCTTGAGAGGTATGATGCTGAAATAGATTTGCTAGAAGAATTTGAGTCAAAGAAAGAACCTCAGATTGTAGGACGACGCAACAGTGTTACAAATGAAGATAATTTACAGAAAATTATGAGCAACAAAAACTTTAAAATTGTTTTAAATCAGCAGGGAAGAAGACATTTTAATGTCTTAAAGTTTTATGAAATGAAGTATGATGAAGAGGAAAATAAGAATTTTAAGATTCTTATAAGTAATTTTCAACAAAATGATTATTATTTAAATGTTGAAATTGAGAAATTAAAGAAGTTGTTGATAAAAGTAACCAGCAAAAGGTACTTGAATGTGAAGGAGATAAACAGTAGCAGAAAGAAAATGATGATAACATACTTGATCAGCAAGATGAAAGGAAGGCTACAACACAAAATTTGGAGAGTAGGAGAAAGAAAGATGACAAGAACAAAAAAACAACAACATGATGAAGAAAGACTAAAGGAAGTCATTAAGACTTGTAGCTGTCACATTACTACAGAAAAATGACAAACCTTATAGACAGGAGTCTATGAATTTTTTTTTCTACTGTGGGAGTCTAATGCAGTAGCTTCCTGCTCAAGAAAATCAATGTATATTTGGCTGGCTTAGGGGATTTGATGTTTTTGATTTCTTAATAGGAAATTTTGTATATTTTTAATAGTTTGAGTGAGAAATATGTGTGTGAGGTTTTAAATGTAAATATTCTCAATTATGTGAAAATATGAGAGATGTTAGACTTGTGAAGATCTCATAAAAATCTTGGAGATTAGGAGATCCTAGAATAGGAAATTAGTTGAGTTAAAAGTGGATTAATAGATTTGGTATAATCTTCTCATAAAGGAAAAATTTAGATATATAATTGTTGTTGAGATCATCAAGCAATCATTAAGATATGTTAGGAACTAGTTGAGAGATCTATGGAGAACAACTAGGAACCAAAATGATCCATAACTATGTAATTGTTCCTATAATTGTAAGCCTAAGGGGCATGTAGAGGTAGAGGTGTGAGAGAGAGAAGAGTGAGGCTAAGTAGACCTACAAAAGCTGATAAGACGCCAACTAATGTAAATCTGGCCTAGCATATTGTATATATGACTTTGATTAATAGGAAAGCATATTACGTATTTTTGTAATTAAGTAATGTCTTTGTTTATGTAGAAATGTTAACGAGTGGCTGAGTTAATTCTTATATAGTCTAGAAAGTATACATGGTCTATGATGGAAATATGAGTGCAAGAATTGATAATGCATTGGGGTGAAAACAATTTATAGATGTAGTAAATTTTAGTGAAGGTGATTAAGGTATGTCAAAGCATGAATGTGATTTATAATAGATTGCCAGGAAAATGTGTTGCAGATTGGCATTAATGTACTTAAATGCATATATTGACTCAAAGGAAAGGAATCCCTACATAATGGAAGTGAAGCCAACCAATGGACATTCTATATTAATTATTGTGACTGAAAATCATAATTGAATTGAGACTACGTGACTAGAGGAAAATACGACTTGCTGTGTTTGGAAATCATTGAAGGAAATCAATGAGGAATAAAATCACTCCACTGTGAGAAAATTCCTGCAAGGAAATCCACCATCGATTGCAGATGGATTGAAAGTGATCCATGTCAAATGATATTGATGAGTTTGATCATGATTTTCCATGTTTTGTAAAAACAACCATCAGTCACAAAAGGGTCGCACCTAAGATAGAAATATCACACAGTGGGTTACGCCAGGAGCATAAGGGTCGTGCTGAGATAGAAGGGTCATCCTTGACATAGAAAGGTCATGCCATGGGTCGTGCCTAAGAGAGAAGGGTCACACTAGCATTGCAAAAGCGTAGAGCCAGTTCAAAATTGTCTTTTATCGACTTTTAGGAGTTCATGTTCTCACCTTCAATATTCCCCCACATCAAGTTACACTGAAGGTAAATGAGCTCATGGGTTTTGAGTAATAAAGGGTTGACATACTCATGTGTTTCCTCAATCATGCTTAGGTATTCCATATAGTGCAAAACCCTGAAAACCAATCCTTCCTTGTTTATGTATATTGATATGAGGTAAGCTTTAATCAGAGAGAGAGGGATAGGAAGGGTTAAAGTCTCTTTATTAAGACTTGTAGTGTAGTATTATTGTTTTAAGGCTACCTATTGTGGAGTATAGACCTAATAGGTCATCACCATCTTGGGTTAGAAATTTATCAAACTCACTTGGCTCTCCTGGGGGGTTTCTCCATGGCCATATTTGAGTTAGAGCACTTCATTCTAAGTGTAAGATCCAATAAGGAGGTCACTAGTGTAACTTCTCCAGCCATATCTTCACTATTGACCTACAACCTGATCAACCAAAGTCTGGGAGAATGAAGATCCCTTCTCTATCCCTCTACCTTGTATGTGCTCATCATTTAGGTCTCTCTTAGAATGTGTTATTTGGTCCGCCTTGTAGTTTGGCCATAAGGGTGTCTAGAATTAATTTAATTTGTTAAAGAATACATATTCACCATGGTTGTTCAAAATTACTCACATTTTCATAGACTTTTAAGCCTTTCTTTACAGTAGGAAGGTCCATCACTACGTAGATAGGTTAACTCTGGTAACGAGGAACTCAGACGATATTTAGATTAGGGTGGATAATCTTTGTCCTAGGGAGGGGATCATGTTACTGATGAGGAAGTTGACACAATTACTTACGTACCACACAAAAACCCACCTTTGATTGAAAATCTTGGCTTGGTTTTATTGTAGCTGAGAGCTTACCCTAGTGACACCTTTCCCTTGTTTTCATATAACATGTTTGGTGATAACACTTCTTCTTTTGTGGTGGAGATAGGTCCCTCTTTACCCTTTGCATCGGTAGTATCTGCTACTATGTCATCTTTGCCACTAATTAGTGTGGTTGGATCCATACCTTATACTAAACCTCTCATTTCTTCTTGGGGAATTCCACCAGTTATGTATGTAACCCTGAAATTTTTTCCACATTTGTCTATGTCTATGGCTCCCTCTAGCTTCATGTTTGGATTAGGGGTAAATCTTGTTCAATCTATGGGATTTGATACATTCAATATTATCTCATCTCAACTTATGATTCCTATAATTAACATGGGTATTTTTACTTCTCGGAACATGTTTGGAGGGTCCATTGTTGCTTCTAGCCAAGCTAGGGGCAACAATGTTCTTGGAAGTACTTATCCACCTTGGAATAATTCTATGTATAAAGGGAAATCATACCCTGAAGATCCCTTTTCCTTCGGGGGGCTAGTATACCTCAGGGTACTCACCCCTCTAGTACCACTATTAATATCAGTTCTCATGCTTATGGTGGTGCTTCTTTAGATGGAGTTTTATGCTCTATTACTGGGTACAACCCCATAAGTAGTCATGCTTTTGGGGGTCCTTTGTTCTCTTGGGGTGCTTACCCTTAGGGAGAAAATACTTACACGACATATACGAGCCTAAGATATCAATATATTGGGATGAATTACAACCTTATTTCAAACTCTTCCAACTTTAATTATGGTACGAATGGGACCATATGGCCTGTTAGGGGGTTACTCCTCTTATGGCCCATTTATTCAACAACAAATTCCTTTTCTGAAACCTCTTAATTTACCGAATTTGGATAAGCTAAAAAATGACCCCATTTTTCACAACCCTTAGTGTGTTGGGTGTGTGTTATATTCTTTCCATGACTAGCCAGATGTGTTCTATGTTGTGTGAGGTGTAGTGGGAGAGTCACATGGAGTGGCAGCCTCCCTGTCGTGCTTTTTGCAAGGAGGTGGCAGCCGCCCCTACACAAGGTCTGGGGCACCGCCTTGGGATATATATATATATATATATATATATATATATATATATATATATATATATATATATATATATATATATATATATATATATATATATATATATATATATATATATACATACATACATATATATACATATATTTTATATATATATATATATTATGCACACCTAATAATATCTGGGCAAACCCAAGGATGGGGAGCAGACCCAAAGATGGTGGGTAGACCTAAAGATGGTGGGCATTCCTACCCATGGTTTTGTTCATGGGTTATGCACATGGTTTAGGGCATGATGGTTTTCTTTCCATGGTATTTTGTAGATTTGTTCAAGGGAACTATGGTTATGTTCTAATCTAGGGTTAGTGGATTGGGGTTTATGAATGATTGAGCAAGTATATTTATGTATTGTAACATTGAAAGGAATATAATTAAAAATCAATCTGGTAGTCTTGAATTTGGGATCCAAGGGAACATCTCCGTGTATACTTATTTTATGTTCTATCCATTGTATATTTTTCTATTTTAATAATTTTTTTGCGGATAATTTATATACAGGGCAAAAACATACATGGTGGGCACATACACTAGCCAAGTTACCATATCATATTCCTATGTTTGAAGCAAATCAAGGGGAGAATCCTTCCACACACTTCACACCTATCATTTCTAGTGTTCTTCTCATTCCTTGGTGGATGATTCTTTATGGTTAAGACTCTTCCAAATAAACCTATATGGGGATGGGACAAAATGGTATATGAAACCCGATATGGAATCATATAGTGACTTTACTTCCTTTCCTCATACTTTCCTGAACCACTTTTTGTTACCCATGAGGTAAGATCTCGGGACTCACCTTTTGTTCAACTTTAGGCATGACAATGCTAATCGTATCTCTAACCATGTCCATGAGTGGTGTAGACACAAGAGGTTAGTGTATGGTGTGTTTGCTAGCATATGAGTCCCAAATCCACCTTCCTTGTCTTTGGTTTCTTCCTACAAGGAAATATACAAATAATGATTGGTGTTAGTGATCAAACATGGACTAACTAAGCATTGAATTAAATGGAAAAAATTCATTAACAAAACTAAACTAAAACAACATGAAATAATGTTGTGAAGAAAAACAAATCAATATAAGGAGTACGAAAAGGATAATCTTTATTGATTGCTGGTAGTGCAAGAGTAACAATACATCTAAAAGACACTATGAGATTTGATTAAGAAATGATTCTCGGTAACTCTCAACAAGAATTCCCCTTTCTCAATCTCTTTTGAAACCTCTAACTCTCTCTAGGAAGCAAAGAAAACCCTCTTTGGAATTCTCCCAAAAATGGTATGTTTGATTGCTTTGGAGCAATTTTGGTAGCATAATAATGCACAAATTCTTATTGTTTTTGGCTCTCCATGATCTTGCGTTTATAGAAATTTTGAAAACTCCTTCCCTCCTTTGACTTATCAATGAGGTTTTTTTCCTCAGAAATGAGTTGAGAGATACTATCCTCTTTCCATTAAGGCTTCTTGGGGTGCAAGGCTCAAATGGCAAGACCATCATGTCAAGAGCTTGAGTGTTTTTCAAGCAAGTTTGTGTCTTGAGGTTCTAATTATGCTTCTAGTGACCATCATGGGTATAAAAAAAAATCCATGGGTGTAAAAAAAAAAATCCATGATGCAGTGAATACCTTCCATTGGAGCACTTGTGAGGGTTCATTTTTTAAGTCAACTGATCTAGAAATGGGGCTCATAGGCTACTTGTCCAGCTTACAAGAACCTCTCCCACTTCCAAAGCTTGAATTTTCCCAATTCTATTTGATTAACCAATGTGGAATTAAGAAATGCTTAAAAATATGGGTGTATGCTTGTATTTATTGTTGGTTGCTTGTTTGCTTTAAAATCTGCTGTGTATGCTGATATTTAAATGTGCTTGAACATATACATAAATGCATATAACAGTAAATAATGTAGCAATAAAACAAACACATGAGACAGCAAATTAATTTGGAGTTCACCCACAACTCTTGGGCTACATCTCCGTGAGATCTTGTCAATTTGACTTGGCTCTCTGGGATTATGGTGTAAGTCTTTTACAAGTCTTTGACTCAACTCCTGCTGTGCTACACATAAATAGTGGGTTCAGACACCTTTTATCCCTTAGCTCTTGAAGCTCTGGCTTTTGGCTCTTGGCTCTTTGGCTCTAGCTCTAGCTCTCAGCTCTGACTCTAGCTCTAGCTCTTTGGCTCTGGCTCCAATTCAGGCTCTCGGCTCTCGCTCTCACTCTGGCTCGCGGCTCTTTGCTCTAAATTCTCTGGGCTCTTTCAACATACACTGAGCTTTCCCTTTGGATTCCTCAGCATTCAAACAACTCGGGCTTCTCCAAGATGCCTTTGTGCATTTTCTTTTGGCCTCTGTGTGCATACCATGAGCTCTCTGCAGCTATCGGTCTCTATCTCTCTACAGCTATCAGCTCTTCAGCTCTCCGGCCTTCAGGTTCTCCAGCCTTCAAGCTCTCAAGCTCTTGTCCCTTCGCTTGTTGTCCAACATTCCACGCTCTCGTGGCTCTCTACAGCTCGATCATTCAGGCTCTGTGTCCCTTCCTCATCCTGAGGAAACATCCCTTGCAATCACCCCCTCCTTTGGCAACTCTATGCCTTCTATCAGCTCTGCAGCTGTGGGATGTATGGCATGAGCTCTCAGCTTTATAAGCTCTCAGCCCTGTGGCTCTTTGCTCTGTTGTGAGCTCTCTGAAGGAAAACTAGCTTCTCCACTTAGATCTCTGGCCTTTTGAGGAATCCTCCGAGCTCTGCGGCTCCCTGTCTGTTCCTATTCTTGCAATCATGAGGAATCATTCTTTTGGTGGCTATGTGTCTATTCAACTGGTGCTCTGGCTCACTACCTCTGTGCTCTGCGAATTATATAATGCATTCCTATTCAAAACGCATCATTGTTTCACAATGACCGCTTACAGCGTCGTGCAAGGGATGGAGTCCATTACAAAGGAAATACATAGGAAAAACATTATCGGGCATAAAATCCGAACGTGAAAGTCCATTAAATCGCCACTAAAATCCTTATTAGGTCTACCTTCCATCACACATTACAATTGGCTTGCCCCTTTGTTTTTCGTTTAATAAACAAAGCAGGTGAAATACATTAAAAATGTTGTGAAAATGGCTTTGGGTGGATTTCAAATATTATGCATTTACATTCCATCCGGCCATATTGCATCGCTAGTCATAATGGCCCTTTGGCTTCCCCTTTGGTGTCGTCGATGCTGATCTGCCGATATCGGTGATCGCAGTCGGGCTATCGCGCATATAATATGCTCGCTCCATTGTTCGTCGATGGTGATCCGCCGATTTCAGCGATCGCTCCATCGCATCGCCCTAGTCCATCATGCCATGCCTCCACTCCAACCAGCCGATCACCCCGATTTCTGATCGGTCGATTGCCCTGATCACCGATATTGCAATCGCTAATTGCTATTGCATTGTCGTAGGGATTTGGGTTCTATGTTCCTCCAATCACCAATCGGCGCTTATTGCATATCGCTCATCGGCTCTTCGCAACACCATAGGCCATCGTGCATCACCTTTGGTTATGTGTGATGTGATAAAGCATTCATCGCTTATCACTAAAACTTCATGCCTTGTCTTAAGTCCTCCCTTTGGATGCTTACAATGCACTAAAAGGCTGCGATGTGATTTCTTTAAAGGAACACATATATTTTCTCCTAAGTCCCATTTAATAAGAAATTCCTCCTTTTCTAAGGGACAAAGGGAAACTTCTCTTTATGATAACTCCTTCATCTGAAGTCCATTTTTTCCCATTCAAGTTGCGTTGGATTTAGAATAAGGAGATTTTGCAATGAGACTATTTCTGAGAGCAGCCAGTGATTTTCATTTTCCTCTGATTTACAAAGGATTTATGCCATTTGGCACCTTTCACCTCTTGCATGAGGTCTTTTAGACTTAGAGGTTTATCCAGGATCCATTTTTGGATCACGCCTTCCCACTAAAAGAACTTTTGGTCTCCAAAAGATTGATATACTAATCTGAATAGTAAATGAGAGTGACTCGCCCTCTTCTTTCAGCCTCCCTACACTTGCCTTTGCATAGTGCCTCTGAACCAAAGTTTCTAACCACTTCACTTCTTGGATGGGCTGGTCTTCCTGAGAAGAACTGTCTTCCTCCTTGCCTTTCTGCAAAACTTCTACTGAAATAGTCATAGAAGGTAGTTTGAGCTTCTTTGCCTTGATCATTGATCCAAGGTGGCTCAACAAATGTGAGGTACATCTGCTCCACAAAAATTTCATTTGTACCTGTTTGACAAGCTGCCAACAACAACTATTAACAACAACATGCATACAAACAAAAACTGGATGGACTAACTCCTGCTTCAACAAAAGAAACAGATTTGCACAACTTGTGAACACCTCCATGCCTTATATCTGTGTACAAATGTTGGACTAGATAACAAGCCCACAAAACATGCCTTTAAGCAATGACCCTTCAAGTCAAGCATGTAGAAAAAGACCATTAGGAATCCTTTTCAAAAGATGAAACTTTCATCATTGTCTCCATTTGGAGACCAAGTTAACTTCTTTTTAGTCAACATGGCACCACATGCATGTCAAAGCAATCAACCCTACAAGTTAATTACACATACATCTTCAAAAACAAGGAAATCATCAGCATCCCTGTGTTCATGCATATCAAGCTTATGCATGCATTTCATCCTTCAACTTTCGCTTAAGTACACCATACTTTCGAAGCTGAAATGAAATATAATGTTTCATCCTTCAACTTTCGCTTAAGCACATTGTACTTATGAGGCTGAAATGAACATAATGTTGCAGCAATAAAGTGAGTCTGCCTACTCAACTTTTTCCATCCTGCAACTTGCATCTCATTAGCAAAAAAATGAAATAAATCGAAAATCAAGCATCCTTTTGCAACAAACCTCTTGTGCTTTAATGATTTTATGAGGTCCTTCGAGATAAGGAGAATTCCTTCAACCCTTCTTCCTTCTTGTCCTCTCCTATATTGATCTATCAATAGCTTTCCCTTCACCTCTGCAAACTCAACAAATAGTCAGTCTGTAAACAAGCATACAATTAGCCTCTTGTTGTTCAAACACCTTTCAGACAAGTAGTCTTTGCTTTGTCAATCAAGCATTTTGATATAACCTTCTTAAAGGTGTGATTAATCAATCTTAAGCTCTGATACCACTTGATCTAAAAATGGGGTTTTTAGGCTCCTTTTCTAGCTTACAAGAACCTCCCCCACTTCCAAATCTTGAATTTTCCCAAGTCTATTTGATTAACCAATGTGGAATTAAGAAATGCTTGAAAATATGGGTGTATGCTTGTATTTATTCTTGGTTGTTAGTTTGCTTTAAAATCTGCTGTGTATGATTATATTTAAATGTGCTGGAACATGTACATAAATGCATGTAACAGTAAATAATGCAGAAGTAAAACAAACACATGAGACATCAAATTAAGTTGGAGTTCACCCACAACTCTTGGGCTACATCTCCGTGAGCTCTTGTAAATTTGACTTGGCTCTCTGGGATTATGGTGTAAGTCTTTTACAAGTCTTTGACTCAACTCCTATTGTTCTACACATAAACAGTGGGTTCATACACCTTTTATCCCTTGGCTCTTGAAGCTCTGGCTTTTGGCTCTTGGCTCTAGCTTTGGCTCTCAGCTTTAACTTTGGCTCTGGCTCTTTGGCTTTCGCTCTGGTTCTAGCTCTCAACTCTCGCTCTGGCTCTTCGTCTCTAGTTGGGGCTCAAAGCTCTCTGCTCTGGCTTCTCTGGGCTCTTTCAACATACATTGAGCTTTCCCTTTGGATTCCTCAGCGTTCAAACAGCTCGGGCTTCTCCAAGCTACCTCTGCTCATTTTCTCTTAGCCTCTATGCACATATCATGAGCTCTCTGCAGCTATCTCTCTCAAGCTCTATGAAACTATTGGCTCTTCAGCTCTCTGGCCTTTAGATTCTCCGGCCTTCAGGCTCTCGAGCTCCTATCCCTTCGCTTGATGTCCAGCCTTCCACGCTCTTGTGGCTCTTTACAGCTCGATCATTCAGGCTCTGTGTCCCTTCCTCATCCCGAGGAAACATCCCTTGCAATCGCCCCCTCCTCTGGCGGCTCTATGCCTTCTATCATCTCTGCAACTATGGGATGTACAACGTGAGCTCTCGGCTCTGTGGCTCTTTGCTCCACTGTGAGCTCCCTGAAGGAAAACTAGCTTCTCTGCTTGGATCTCTGGCCTTTTGAGGAATCCTCCCAGCTCTGGGGCTCCCTATCCGTTCCTCTTCTTGCAATCATGAGGAATCATTCCTTTGGTGGCTTTGCGTCTCTTCGACTGGCCCTTTGGCTCACTGGCTCTGTGGCTTTGTGTGTTACATAACACATTCTTGTTCGAAACACATCATTGTATCACAATGCCTGCTTACGGCGTGGTGCAAGGGATGGAGGCCGTTACAAAGGAAATACATAGGAAAAACATTATCGAGACTGAAATCCGGACATGAAAATCCATTAAATCACCCCTAATATCCCTCTCAGGTTCGCCTTCCATCGCACATCGTAATTGGCTTGCCCCTTTGTTTTTCATTTAATAAATGAAACAGGTGAAATACATTAAAAATCCCGTGAAAATGGCTTTGGGCAGATTTCAAATATTATGCATTTGCATTCCGGAACCCTATCAGGTCCAACCATATCGCATCACTAGTGGCAATGGCCCTTTCACTTCCCCTTTGGTATCGCTGATGCCGATCTGTTGATATCGGTGATCGCATTCAGGCTATTGTGCATATAATATGGCCGCTCGATTTTTCACCAATGGCGATCCATCGATTTTGGCAATCGTTCCATCAGATTGCCCCAGTCCATTGCGCCATGCCTCCGCTCTGGCCTGCTGATCAACTGATCACCCTGATCGTCGATATCGCAATCGCTAATCGCTACGGCATTATCGTAGGGGTCTGGGTGCTCTGTTCCTTCGATCCCAATCGGTGCTTATCGCATATCGCTGATCGGCCCTTTGCAATATCACGGGCCATGGTCCATCACCTTTGGTTATGTGCACTGCGATAAAGTGTTCATCGCTTATCGCTAAAACTTCATGCCTTGTCTTAAGTCCTCCCTTTGGATGCTTGCGATGTGCTAAAAGGCTTCGATGCGATTTCTTTAAAGGATCACATATATTTTCTCCTAAGTCCCATTTAATAAGAAATTCCTTCTTTTCTAAGGAACAAAGGGGAACTTCTCTTTATGATAACTCCTTCATCTGAAGTCCATTTTTTCCCATTCAAGTTGTGTTGGATCTAGAATAAGGAGATCTCTGCAATGAGACTATTTCTAGGAGAAGCCTGCGGTTTTCATTTTCCTATGATTTACAAAGGATTTGTGCCATTTGGCACCTTTCACCTCTTGCTGAAGTCTTTTAGACCTGAAAATGTTTCCTTTTTAGATTTTTCTTATTGACTCGGAGAGCTTTATGTTGTGTACAAATGAGTGTACAATTTTCTCATAATAGCACTTGCCCCGCGGAGTATCAGGTTAGAAGCAAACATATAACCAAAATACATCATCTTTTGTTGTTTTGATAATGAGTCTTACCTATTCTTTTAGTGAGAGAAAAGTGCTTCATAGATGATTAAGGGAAAGGACATTGACTGAGAAATGAAAGAAAATTGTGCTCTAAATAAATATTGATACAAAATTGTTTATCTGAGGCGGGAATATCTCATGCTTGGTATGATCAATATGAGTGAAATATTACAAACATACAAGTAATTATTGTCAAGTTAGTGTTGAATTGGTTGACATGTTGTTATTTGAAGAAGATAATTTATTTTTCACTCAGGGGCATCTCTAACAAATAGGATGAACTGGGTGCCCCCATGCATCAAATTCAAAGCATTGTTTAAAGTGATGCAATCAGATACATGGGTATTTCACTAAATGATATAATTGCAATGGTATAAATGTATGATACACCCATGACATGAAAACATGTTGGCGTTGAACAACAAGGAGACCGGTGAAATCAATGGGCAATGATGGTTCCCACTATTTCATCCAAGAATGAACCAAAAATGTGGGGAGAAATCAAGGTACTTCTTTGATTCTAGTATATGAGTAATGATTTCAATAGAAAAGAATCACCAATCTCTTCAAAAATTATTCCCAGAACTCCATATGAAGCTGAGGAATATGTTGTAAGATGATGGCTCAAAAGCATGATGACGAAATTCGATAGTATATGAGGGATACTGGGAAATTTCCGAAGGTTGGAGTTGTAAGCAAGTGGTAGTAGTCAAAACAAGAGTGCTAAGGTGAATTCCCCTAGAGTCCGTAGGCCATCCAGGGATGGGGTATGTATGCTCAGATTGTCATAGTGGATGAGTGAATCATGTGGTGTTTAGTGTTGTGGGTGTGAGGTGAGTAAAAATCAACGTCAAACCAACGTTGACTAGGGACTGCAGGCAGGGAATTTGAAACGAAAATATGGGTGAGAACACTTTTCCAAAAAATATCTATACACATGCCAGAATTATTTAAATGTGGTTTTGGATGTACAGACATAGAGACAGGTGCCCCAAGGGTATAATGGCCTGCTTTATGGCGAAGGTGGGTGTTTGTAGAGAGTCGGGGGCCCATTGGTTGGTTTTCATGTGAGGTGGGTGAAACAAAGGTGAGAATCCATATGATAAAATATAATGTGGTTGAATGTAGGCCATGTTGAAAGTGCAGTATTGAATCAATCATAATCTAAAAATAATGTTGGTCTGAAAGGAGGATGGTAAGCACAAAATTGAAGAAGAGAGACATGTGGCTGATCTTTATGCCATACAAATGGAATGGCTCTCGAGCCTAAGAAAATGCTCATGGATACCAATAGTTTTAGGTGAGCTAAAAATTGGTGTAATCCATGTTAGTGAAGCTCTATCGATGAACGTGAAAAATTACCATGTGTGTGTGGAAGGTGATGGAAAACATGGACGATATGGTGGAAATTATTGTTAATTTTAGAGAAATGATGTCAGGATATGGATAGTTTCTGTGGAAAACTATTATGCTTAGTGAATAATGATACCTTAACTATCGATTGGTGTACTAGGGGACTGAGTTCATTGTGGAAGCTCCCAATAAGCTTCAATTTCAAAATAAATTACCAACATGAAATAATCTTTCTATAAAAACATGTTTAGTGGAAATATTGAAAATGATGTATCCAACTAGATAGAAAGGTGCATCTAGTGGGTACTCTGAATGTGAAATGGGCCTGAAAATGAAAAATTTTGATGAATTGCAGGGAGTGTACCATGGTGTTCGCACTAAGGGTGATAGTGATGCCACTAATTATTTTGTTAAAGGATCTCTTCAGCTCTCATACGGGCCTCCAAAAGAATGGAGAAAATGGCGAATATAAGGGTCGTGGGGCCAACACTGCCACCTCATTTGTACTTGCTAACGTAGATCTTGTTGTGGAGAACAACAATCATTAATTCTATTGTGGCCACCCAAGTTATCCTTTCCTAGAGCAAGGAGAGCCTAGTTGGCCATTGTAGGACCCCCTTTCTCAATTCAATATTTTTGGGGTAGATAGGTCGTGCAGGGTGGGTTGTATAATATTATTTAGGAAAAGATCCCAAACCCTTGTGGGTGACTAGCTCACATTCGTGTGAGATGTTGGAACTACTTTTTCCTTATAGGGTAGGCATAATTCCATGTATCAATATGATGCTTTATTACTATACAGATAATAATAATAATTTCTGAATATTTCCACGTAAAAATGTCCCTAAACGCTTAGAATAGGGCTTTGTATCAGGCAATTTCTTATTGAGAAAAAGCTTCCCCTAGTGATATTTCTTTAATGATCGTGGGATTGTTTGAGATGTCTACCTTAATAGTGGTTGAGATATTGGACATTTTCCCTTCTTCAAATTCATCATGTGTTGAAATAGAGTTCTTAAACCAATCTACATGACTTTCTAGCAGAAAACATTTGGTTTCTATTGTGCAAATGGTGTTAGATGGTGCATTAGTAGGTGTGAATGTTTTTCTTGATAGAAATAATGTTTAATGATGCATGGCATACCATGGACAGTTGGTTTCCTTCATGGCCTCCAAGATATCCTCGTCAAAGTCAAAGAGGTTTTCAAATGTTGATGGAGGTGATGATAGGTCATGAGGCCAAGGTTGGCATATGGAAGTGTTGGTTGACAAGCATAAAAATGGTTCCATTGTTTCTGTCTTAGAACCAAGTGATGTTGACAATGCATAGAGGATATGAGTCTAGGAAATCATTGGTGCTACAAACTTCACAATGGGTGAAGTGATCTTGACACCATGGAACAATGAGTACATAGCTTTAATCATGGTTCTCATGAAGGAATAAAACAATTGATTTTTATGTTGCGTGTCATCAGCACTAGGATATTGGAGTATCCCCCAAGTGGTTTCCTAAGGGTAAATCGGACAGGGTTCCCGAGAGGGTGTCGACACCCTACTAGACAAAGAATTTTCCTCTCTAGGAGTAAGCTCTACTTGATTTGCATGTGGGGGGTCTTGTGCTATACTAAGCTACCAAGATATCTGAAGAAGTGGACATGTGGATGAGATGTGGGAAATGTTTGTGCAATTATTGCATGGATGTAAAAAACATGATGAAATTATAAGGATATGTATTAGATTTTTTGAGTGGGAGTATCTCTCATAACTCCCAACGATAAGTTGGAAGGAACATCCGAAGGTGTTGCACTTATAATGGGTGTATACCACCTATAAATATTAGCTTTAGTAGAAGCATCAAGAATAATTGATGACCCAATGCAGTTTTTTGTAAGGCATCCCATGCTTTTCTAAATTTAGGGAGACTTGGGCAGTGTTGTGTGGTGCACATATTATGTGAGAATGCAACTATTGTTGCAATTACACCTTGACTATTTTTATGAGCAAGTTGAGGGGTCATAAAATAAGAATGGAAGAAACTCCTAAGCTTTTCCAAAGCTAGAAAATGGGTGATCAAATGTCCTTATTCATCGCATAGGGTGCACGAAGGGGATGGTTTTGGAGTAGTTGGTTTCATCTTCTTCTTCTTCTTCTTGGAGACTGATGTAGGATGGGTGGTATGATGGTACAAAGCACATGGGTGAACTACTCATGGGGATTCTTCCTCAAAGAAACAATAAAGGGTTTGAGGAACATCATCAACTTCCAGAGTATTAGGAAGTGATGGTGAAATATTACTAGCTTAATGAATGGCAACCAATGCATCCTAATATCTAGGAAGATCAATATAAAGGTGAGTATAGTCACCATGTTGTGCAAAAATAGTACATGGGTAGTTGGTGCATAATACATTACTATATTAGGAGGTATCCTTCTCTCCATGAGGGAAGAGTGAAGGCGTGGGTACCTTTGGGGCATGAAGAAGGGATTTTAACTCTTCCAATGTTGGGAATTGGTTGGTAAGTTTTCTTGATAAATCACATAATTCACCAAAGGGGGGTACCCTAGGAGAAGAGTTATCTAGGATGGAATTCTACTTAACTTTTCATTTATCTTTCTTAGTGGTAATATCTGGTGTCATCATAGGTGCTACCATTGTAGGTAAGGTTTCTTCAAGGGGGTTGAAAGGAACCACTCTAGTAGAATTGATACCCAAGCTTGTAGACATGGATTACAGATCCAAATACTAGATGAGTATTACAACCCCATGTTTGGTAAAGTAAGGGTTTCCATGACTTGGTGCAAAGCAGAACTAGTGGAGGATAGAGAAAAGGGGTTTGTGTAATTTTGTAAGGGAGAAAGGTAGGTTCATTTTTCACACCATTTGTTGTTTATTAGTTGGTGATTGAGTATTCTGATTACCATCTAATATAGTCATCATATATATAGGAGATGCAAAAGCTAGTGTGACAATTGATGGGTCTCCTAGGTATGTGCCAAGGAGAGAGGAAGTTTTGAACATTCCTGGGATGACTTCAGTCAAGGTAGGGACTAATTCATTTTGATACCCTATAAAGGGTAACACATTATTCGACGAGGAAGAGGTTCTTGTCTCATAATGTGTTATTTGGTCAATTACAATGGTTTTCCCATTATGGGGGAACATCATGGTTGAAAATAATGATGATGCCACATCATTCATGGAACACATGTAACTTTGTCTAAACAAGATATTGTAATATATATCTATGAGAATTGTCTTTCCAACAAGTTTGACTGAGATGTTCTGAATGAGTCCTACAAGTGTGTGCCCTCAATGTGATGGAGGAAGTAGTGAGTTTAGGAGATCCTACTTTCTACCAAACTGACTTTGACATAATATAAGTGGATTCACCCTCATCATCAATGCACCTATGAATAGTGACATTTCGAAAGGTAACTGCAATCTGAAAGATGACATAGATGGTAGTTATGGTTCCGAATTTTCCATGTCAAAGGTGATCAATTGTGAATATTAAGGATCAATTGCACCTAGCATGGAAATAAGTGTTTTCCATTGAATTGTACATGTTTCAAGGACCTCCGATGCTAGCATGTTTGATGGGGATTACACTAGGTCATAAAAACTATAGCTATAATCTGCCTTTGAATTATGCGATGTGTGATGCAATGGTCCCATGATCATCTTCGAAATGGGTTTAGAGTCAAAGGTGGCATAGTTATATTGGTGATGGGAATTTTTGAAGGATTAGGTTCCAAAGGGATTCCATATTCATGACTACCAGTTTGAAGTAGGACATATATTTGTTGCATATAAATTTCATCGCTAGTGATGTCATGAGAACAACCCCCTACTTGGTTTTGATATTCGGGAGGACTAGCCTTATGCTAAGTAGTTATCCCTCCTTAGTGGGGAAACAAATTTTGTATTACTGCAAGATGCTAATTTGCTCCCCCCTTCCCCCTAGCCTCTCTAATGCATTTCAACTCTGGAAGTTGAGGGAAGTGATCGATATATTATCCATATTCTCCACAAATTGGAAAAGAGTGGTTAGTCCTAAGAGAAACATTCTTGTTTCATTTTTGTGTATTTTTTGTACCTTAGTTTTGGTTATGGTTTTGATTAGGGGGATTTCCTCTAGTTCGCACCCTCGATTGTTGTAGTTATTTTTTGTTTTATCTTGTCCTTGATCTCGTTTCTGTTTATCCTTCCCTTTCATTTTGTTGGAATTTGGTGGGTTTGCAATGGTGAGTTTCTAAAAAACTATTGTTGCTAAGGGAATGAAGGTTGAACAAAATTAACTACCACATTTTTCTAAGGTGGGCATTTATTTTATTATGGTGTTGGGAAAGGAAGATAAGGATTCCCTTAACTACGGTTTGTGTAGGTAGGTTGGGGGGTTGAAACTACTTCCAAAGTGAACATTGGGTACTGATTCCCTAGCATGGGAGGGTTTTGAGGATCAGGTGCATGTTGGTTGGGGTAGTCTCCAACATTTGATGGTGTTGATATTGTGGGTGGCTCACCAAATGGTTGAAATTGTGGTTTTGTAGCATACATATTTCTAGGATATTGGAAGGTGTTCCCTATTTGATTATGGGTGATGGTCCTGATCAAATCATTCGTAACACTTGATGCTCCATATTTATCATGAACAAAGGTCTGGAACGTAGGAGCATATGGGATAACAAAGTATAGGTACCCTATTTGTGTATAAATGAGCTCAAATTGTTGAGATTTACTAATGGCCTATTCTTATGATTATGGAATAGTTGTGTCAATGTCATTTGTAATTGTAGGAAAAATAGATTTCAACGAGAAATTAGGAGGAAGGGGCATTGTTATGTCCATTTTACATACACTATGATGCTTGCGCCATTCATGAACATGGTCTGAAATATTGGGGGAGGTAGTTTGTTGAAAGTGGGTCAATAATTCCATCCCTATGTCATGGTAGATTGGGAGCTAGAAGAATGTGAGGTAAGATCATGCTAAAGACACAAAGTTTTGATGGGAACATGTGGTCTTACTTACATACCATTTTATAGCAGGATTTGTGAGGGTGCATTGAAATAGTCTTAGAAGAACTGAATACTCAATGATGGAGTTGGATGAATACCATAGATGGAAGTTTATAATATGGTTCGCAAAATTTTCCTCTTTTTTTCCTTTGAACTTAGAGATACCTGATGGTAACTTGTTTGGCATAGGGGTCCATTGTTGATTATGTGTAATGGATAATTTGTAAGCTTCATAAGATCTAAGAGACTTAATTAAGCTACAAATGGTATTCCATTGGGATTTTTCGGATGACCTTATAATGGGGTGTTGAAAATAGTTCCCTGTGGGGTAGAGTTGGTGGGGGTACCTTGCAAGGTAGTGTTGCTAAGGGTACCTTGCCAAGTAGTGTTGGTGTTCCCTATAAGGTTGGTGATATGGGTACCTCGAGAGGAAGTAGATCATATAAAAGTTTAACTAAGAACAATTTTCCCAAACAACGTAGATGTATGTTGTCTCCTACGACGAGATGGTGACAGACTAGGCTCACCTGTAATGGGGGTAGGTCTTGAAGGAATCTAGAGGAACGATAACCCTTGGGTCCAATATGGTTCCATAAGATGTGTGTGGAAATATGTTGTGAGGGGGATTTTTTATCAAACCAAATGAATCACATACATAAGACAAAGAGAAAAATAAATGGTTAATTTCCCCTTTAAGACTATTTAATGTGTGAAACAATCAACAAAAAGGTTTGTGAGGTTTTGCATATGATAAAAGCTTCTAATAATACCTAGTGTCTTTCCACTCAAATAGTAAATGATCCTTGTGAAAACTTTATAGTAGTGTCCTAGGGACATAACGTGAAATTACTATCGACGCTTCCAGAAGCCAAAAACCAACATACGTATGGAAGAGGGCTATATCGAGGGGTATTGGGGCTACGTTGCAAAAGAAATTGTTGTTATCACATATAAATTTTCTTTAAATTTTTTCAAAAAGATAAAAATAATAATTTGGACAAAAAATAAATTTTAAAGTCTTTTCGTGGACTTGAAATTAATACCAGTTTTAGATTCTATTTTATAAGAATTATTGAGCCCAAGACCAAATATCCAAGTCTAGTGTTCCATGCCAAATCTCCAAATCCATGAGATAACCACCAAACAACATTAAGCACTAATTTCCATGAGATAACCACCAAACAACATAAAACACAACTCAACTCAACTCAACAAGTGCATTAGATAACCACCAAACAACATAAAACACAACACATAAGTCATCACCCAAATATACCGTTAAGCTACAACTAATGGAGGAGCTAATGAGGGGCATCGGTTTTGTTCAATGCAATAATGAAGCATGAGAGCCATTTGTCTTATAACAACCTGGTATCTTTTGCTCCCTGCACATGTGGGATAATTCATAAGGTGAAAAAAAGAAGAAAGAATATGTAAAACACATAAAGCTTAGTCTAAGACCCCAACACTCCATGTGTCAATCTTCCAAGTGTTACGTTCACATGTTGAAGAACTATCAGAAGCAAATTGAGCTTAACAAGAATAGAGTGTGAGTGATCATTTGTCAATATGAAAATGCCAAACTTGCTAAAGGGAAGCAAAATGAATGTTAAGTGTCAAATGAGAGAATTAATCAAACCGTAATGCCAAACACACATAAATCACAATTTTGTTTTGTTGTTCATCTCAAATTAAGGTGCCAAAAGAAGCTTTTGCATATTTCCAAGTGTTATAGTAAATTTCAGATGATAAAGCAAGCACATAACCGCATGTTTGGATGCAACTCTTTTTATAATGGGTAATCGAGTACCTCAGTTCTGCAATTACCAACTTTCGGGTTAACACACTTACCTCTATTCTGCAATCAATTATTACCTACAATTTGTTGTCAAAATATTCATGCATTACAGTCCAGAATAGCCTTTTCTTTAAAGTTTTAGCATGTTAGTTGATCCCTGGATTGGGCTGGTTAGATTTGGCAATGAAAGCTAACATGAAGAGATTTTTATTGTTTCAAATCATTGTGTTTTAGCTCGTGCCTAAGAGAATATCCATGAAACGTTTCCTTCACTCTAATTACGTGCACTTATATCCTCAGTTTCTCAAGTTAGGGTCAACTCGTGTTAAAAAGTCAATCCAACAATAGCACAATATGCACAATTTTTATCCACAAGGGGAGGGTTTCCCCATGGTTTCTCATCTAAATGTTTTCTCGATGCACTCTGAAACAAGGAAGAACATCAAAGTTCCCTTTTAAATAAGAAAATTGAACAAATGGTATAGTTTTCATCATGGTACTGCGTATTGAAGGAAACGATGCTCAGGGATACCTGTTTCATGTCATTGATAAGGGATACATCAAGGCCCTCTTACAAGGAGTCGTTTCTTATCAAAATCACTTATGTGGTGTTCAACTTCAACTCATCTATTCATGCCATATTGATTGCACATCAATACCTTGAGAACCATTAACATCATTGGTGGTTTCTCTCACATTTTTTAATGACTTACATCATTTCCCAGTAATCAGATGGTTTCTTCCATGTTCGCCATCAACTCATCTATTCACATGGTTAGGATTGTACTTTTGAATGATCAAGTGAATGAGATAGAAGACCCCAGATCTAGTTTCATCCATATGGGATGCAATTTCAAAATTAATACAAGACAATCATCTAGTATGATTCCACACTTTTTTATTACTGGATGGAACTTTTGATCACTGTACATGTAATATTGGATTACATGCTGAGCATGGGTATGCCTCCCTCAACAATAATATCACGATGAAAAATGTATTGTAATAGATGACGATCTCAACTAGTTGTTCTTGATGTGGACTTGTCACAAGGTAAAGCACTTGAGTCGTCAACTACTGCTTCTGACTTTGTACTTTAGGGGACAATCTATTACATGCCATTTTTTGAGATCTAGTCAATAGGCCTACAAGATAGATCATTCAACATCCACATACATTTTGTTATCATCACTTCTCCAAACATGTCTAATTTTTTGGGACTTCCTATTTCAAATTATTTTTTTAAGCCCCAACACACCTGGCCCTTTAGCCCACATGCGCTTAGCATAGGTTGCATGTCTGGTCACCAGCGCTAACCAACACAAGTTTCTCCTGTCTGCAGGTGCACTAATTCTAGAAATTTGGAAAGAATAAAAAATATCTTCGAGGCTTCCTCTTCCAGAATCTTCCAAGGTAGTTTTAACCATTTACCATGGATAGATAACTTCAATCCTATCTTGGAGACCTCATATACTATCCCTTGATCTCATCTTCCCTTCTTAAGTGGGTCTCAACCCTATATTATTAATTGGATAAGAATTCCCACACCACCTCGTTCTATAAATTTACTGCCTCCCATAAGCTCTGGGTTACATTTTGGAGATTGAATATGACCTCATTATGGTTAGTGTTGAGGTGTGCTATGTGACAAGGAAGGACAAGTCAACTTGGGGAGACATGTACAAAGTTAGCTTCTATTTATGGTTGTAAACTCTCTCCTATATCTATTGATACAAAGAGTATCTTGTTTTCATATATTTTTTGTGTTATTTTTATAATCATGTATTTCAATGCCTTGTTGATTCATTGAATAGAGATGTTAGACTATGCTATGTGAATATTATGTATCCTTTTCTTGTTTTACTCGTATGTGCAGGTTCTAATTATAGCGTTTGGAGCTAGATTTGGAACTTACAAGTGAGGAGGAAAGGAAGGCTTGATACAGATCTGAGGCAGGATTCTTTCCCATTTTCTAATTTATTTATGGAAAAGTCTGTGATCTTTTTCTTCTGTGGTTCAAGATCAGATGACTAGATCTAGGTAATTCACCATTTTCTGCAATAGTGAAAATTTCACATAAAAGGGCTATTTGCAGGTTTGGGGTTAGAGTAGTCATTCAATACAACATGTCATCCATATACAGATGGGAAAATAAATAGGACAAATAGGATCCTTTAAGGCATGTTGAGGATGTATATGATGCATCAACCCAAGAAGTGGGAGGAGTATTCCTCAACTTATAGAGTTCACATACAACAATGGGCACCAAGAATCCACAAACATGAGTCCATTTGAGGCACTATATGTGAGAAAATGCAATAATCCTATCATCTAGAGGAATCCAGGGAACATAATCCTTATTGGGCTTGACATGCTCAAGGAAAGGGTGCAACAAATTTAGATCATTAAGTAGAATTTGCAGGTGGCACAAGATAGATAGAAGATCTATGTAGATCAATGCAAGGTGTGTAAGGAATTCCTTGAAGATTGGATCAAATCAAATCAAATAGAAGAATACTTCCTTGAAGATTGGGTCATGTGTTGAGTTGGTACCATGGTATTATGGGCCTTTTGAAATCCTTCAAAGGATTGAACTAATGGCCTATAGGCTGGATTTACCTCTATCAGTTAAAGTGCATAATGTTTTTCACGTTTCTATGCTCAAAAGATATGTACATAATTATAATCATGTGTATTATTGGTCTGTGATACAGCTTGAAAGAGAGGGAGAGTTCCAACCAAAACCACTTTGCATACTAGACCGAAGGAACCAACCACTCCAAAATTAAGAAACAGAGCAAGTCCAAGTGAAATGGAGATGCTTTGGGCCTGAGGAAGCCACTTGGAAAATGACTGACTCCATGAGAAAAGGATATCCCTTTTTGTTTATTATTTTAAAGAATTGTATATATATAATTGTAAATATTGTATATAGATGTACATATAAAGCTCCAGAAAAGAGTATGTGTGTTTTTACTTTGTTTCCTATGTTGCATATGGACATAGAACACTGAGGGATGTGTTCCCTCAAGGGGGAGGGGTATATAATAGCCCCAACAATGTTTTAGCTCATGAAATGCAAAGTAAATACTTTTTACAAAAAAAAATGGGTTGAGTAATGGGACACAAATTCTAGAGACTAGGGAGGTTGCTTGCTTGGGATGTTTAAGATTCCTTGCTACAGGAAAATCTGGACTGGTTATAACAACCATTAAAGGATGATCGGTACAAATTTGATGGCCTGCTATTTTTTGGATTAATGAGAGTGAAAGAGAAGAATGTTGACCATGCTGCTTTGGAAAGCATTACAAGGTAGGAAGGACAAAGAAATTGTTGGGAAATGGATTGAGTTGGAGTTGGGGAAAGAAAAAAAGAGAAAGGAAATGTGAGTTAAGGTGGGGGAGAGAGAGAGAGAGATATGAAGGTGTTGAAGCCTCGAAAATCAGGTCTACAACAAGGGGGATACCCACCCAGTCTGGACCTTGGTTGGCAGCTCCTTTTCCGTTTGGTATAGCGGGTCCGACTGGGGATATGGGACCAGTTTCGCAATTTATGTGTATGTGTGTGAAGAATTGATATTTCCCTTCTAAAAGTTCCTAAATGAGATGCTCTAATTCTAACTCTAATCTAATGACATGCAAATTTTATTCTAATAAACAGAAACATCTAATTCTACACTAACCCGGGGCGTAATCCTTCTGTTGTGCGATCTAAAATGATTTCAAATAACAATTCTTAATAAAGATCATTCAACTGTTATGAGAAAAGAATTCAATAAAGATGAACCACTTCGTATAAAAAGTTAGACGAAACAGTTGTGAAAAACATATCGCATAATAAGCTATTCATACATTAAGCATAAATAAATAGCTATCACTGTATAAAAGTGCCAAATGGTAACTTAGGCATTCACACATCAATATATAAACAACTGAACATAAATATCACTTTTAACACAAAGGCAGAAATAGTTAAGAGATAGAAGTACCATTTATAACTAGTCCTACTCATGAGCTTCAAGTGATAATGATTTATCTCTTCTTAATCCAACATCCACTAAGAGTACAGAAGTGCAACATCAGTAGCAGATATTAAATGCAGATATCAATAAATCTTGTTCCATTCATTCATCAAAACCTCCTCAGAGGGTACAAAAGTGCATGTTCTGGGGATAAGTTTTTGACAAATTTCAGGACCCTTCTATAAATGCATGAGAAGGGTTTAAATACTACTAACTAAATCTAAAAATAACTTATTACAAAAATGTAGGATACGGTTTAAATGACCGTCCTCATTTCAGGCAAAAATAAAACAAAATTAAAACTAAAACTGAATCTAAAATTAAAATTACTAACTAACTGTGTATTTGATCCTTGAAATCGCACGCATTTAGCATCTGTTTGAGAAGAGTCAGCTGGCCGACTTTTGATTTTAGTTGTGCTGAGAAAACAGAATTAGCAAGAGCTGGCGCCATCTTCTCGGCAGAATTGATGATACACTTGAGAGTCATGCACTGGCTATGTGGTTTTACCAAGTACATCCAGTAAGAATCCCAATTCAACTTGGTTAACCTTTGGATTGATTCTGCCTTTTCTTGAGCCTTCTATCTCCAGTCTGTCTGTAATTTCTGTTCATATGTACATACCATTTTGAAGATATTTCTGACAAATACCACTAGTTTAGGATTCAAGTTTTACTTTTTACCTCTATCGTTGCTTTCTTACAAATTTTTGGGCTTACAGGTGACTGAGCAATTAGAAGCTTTCCTTTTCAAGAAGTTTTGCTCAGCGATGCACGATTATTGGAAACTGCCTCCGTTTCTTGATCCGGGCTTCCTTGGTGCGTTTTTCGCCTTTTGCGCTTTTTCTTTTAGTGGATATAAAGCTCAAAATTTGTGAAAATAATGATTCTGTAAGCTCTTGACCCTGAGTCTTAAACTGTCTGTTTCTGATATCAGCGCTGTCCAGTATCCATTTAACCATGTCTGTGTATGGAAGAATTTTGGGCCTCGCCGCTATTCGGTGTAAGAATGAACACGCTAGCTCTGTAAGGGATGCCTCGGAAGAACCATGTGAGCCTGCGGTAGCCTCAACCTCCATTACTTTGGGATTCTCTTCATCAAGTAGATTATACATGCCTTCCCAAGTAGAAATACCAGCGTCTCGGTTACAGGTAGTGTCTGTAGACAAGGGCGCCATTTCTTTCTCTTCAGAACTTGGAGCTTTGCCTTTCTTTCCCATAGTATCCTGCGTACTGCTTTGTATCATTCTCTGCTCTTCATTCCTGCAATTTACAAATGAGATGAGAATAATGATAAGGAAAAGGTGACGGGAAAGTTTTAAATGCTGAAGACATATAAAATACACCACCTTACGTGAAATGACTTTTCGATAAGAACGAAACCCTATTCCATTAATGATTGGAAACTAACTCATTAATTAGCATTAAAGCGCATAACTAGGTCTCAGTTTATTGAAAATACTTTTTCGAACCACGAGCTCAAAAGATCTGCGATGAAGTGATTTTGCGATTTGCTTCGCAATATCACAATTCGCAACATCGCAGAATCATGACATCGCTTGCTCGCTATATCGCAAATTCACAATATCGCATTATCGCATTATTGCATCTCTATATCGCATTGCCGCTCTATCGCAATATCGCATAATCACTCTATAGCATTGCCGCTCTATCGCAATATCGCAGGAGCGTGGCATATGACAATTTTCATTATTCTGTTTCCTGCGAAATGCGATTTACGATATGCGCCATCGCATATCGGCAATTTAAAGTTTTTCAATGTAAGCGGTCTTTGATGCATGCGATGCGATATATGTTCGTAGTCCTGTATTGCGATCTCGCAATTTTGGAATTCAGCTTGCAAGGAGGTATTGTTGACACCTAATCCGAAACGGATGAGGTGAAGCCGGACAGTCATCTAGAAGATGAACTGATCCGTTTTTGTACATGTATAAATAATAATAGTTGAATGAATAATATCACTCAGTTGTTTTGCGCTCATTAATTTCTGAGCTAACCTGGCCTGACATGGTATCAGAGCACAGGTCCCAGGTTCCAGAAATAGCGTAACTCCTCTGCTGCCTCTGCTCCCTGGCGCACCAGCGCTGCATACGCTCTCTGACATCCCTTTTGACATCGCTGCATACGCTGCGTTGAGGTCCGTTCAAGGAAGAAAAGGTATCGAAGACTGCGTTTAATGAATTGATGAATGCGTTTACTGTTATGGTATATTGAAACCTGCGTATTGAAGACCTGTTATGTTATTGAAACCTGTGTTTATGAATCCCTAATTTTCATTTGAACTGCCATTCAATCACATTGAGTAAGCATCCATTCGACATCATGTTGGGCCGCTTCATAAACAGGCAGGCCCTCTGTAGCTCCCCCTGGTGCATTATGTCAACAACGTGGTTGTTTTGGTCATATGTATGCTGGTATTGAAGTGTTAAAACAAAATTTTTGTGTTGAATTTTCTGAGGACTGAACGCTGCTGGTGTATGCTGGTCGAAACTCCATTGATCGGGTTGTGATATCCGTGGCCTGAAACGTTTTGAAGAAGCCTGCGAAGCTTTGGTGAATGGTGATGGTATATAGAACTGTGGTGACTGCGCCTTTAATGCCTTTAAAGTATTGAAGCCAGCGTTTATGCGTATTGAAGCCTGGCGTTTTTAAATGCTGGATGCGTTTATGCCTTTAATGTATTGAAGCCAGCGTTTAACGTTTTTGAATAAGCCTTGCTATTTTTGTAGCGCCCTGTGAAAAGGTTGAGAAACGCTGTGTGATAGATAGAGAGTGTTAACGTTGTCTGCCTTGCAGCTTTGTCCGCGGTGTGATACCTCCGGAGCTAGGGAAACGAGCACAGTTACAGATTGGTAATATTCCGGATTCTATTGGCATTTTGTCAAACATATTTGTTGGCTATCTGTCGTAGAAAGAGGGTCATTTTTGTCTGCTGCTATTTGGAAAGAGTATTTTTTTAATCTCATTCATGTCTACTACTATGTCGTTTTCATGCTGCTGGGATAGTTGAAAGTGTTGAGCATTCAGCATATTACGTTGTCTTTCAAAGCAGTGATATATATGTGCGCCCTTTCAAAACAGTGATATATATATAGCGCTCCTTTTTTTAAAAAGTGATATACATTGATATATGTGAGAAGTGATTTGTATATGAGCCCCATTTTTATTGAACAGTGATATATGAACAGTTGTAAGCGGTGAGCGCCATCATTAAACAGTGATATATATGTGAGCAGTAATATATATATGCTATGGAATGTTAGAAGAAAAATAAATGCATAAGGCTATTACATAAAGTTTTTTTTTCCAGCAGAAGTCTTGCTGTGGCATAAGTATTTTTTTTTTATCAGCAGAAGTTTTTTGTTACAGTATGCCTTCAAGAGAAAGAAGAAGATACTTCAGAGGCAGGGGGGGCAGACACCCTCAAGAAGAAAAGGCAGACTTACATTGCATTCGCTGCAAACAAAAAGGATCTCATGATGCTTCTACATGCAAGCTACCATGGGAAAAGATTGAGCAGAGAAGAAATCAGCAGAAAGGTAAAACTGATGACTCAGACAAAGGTAAAGCACCTGAATCCGCTCACTATGTTGAGGCACAATGTAACATTGGAGTAAATGAAGATCTGTTTAATGCTTCACTTACTTCTTCGAAAAATGACTGGTTGCTTGATTCAGGAGCAACCTGTCATATGACTCATAGGAAATATTTTTTTGAAGATTTCACTGATAATGTTGATGGAGCAGTATACTTTGCAGATCAGTCAAAAATCAAGCCATCAGGGCTTGGCACAGTTAGGCTTAAACTGCCTGGTCTTCCAGACTTTCTTCTGGATCATGTTCTATATCTCCCACAGCTCAAGAGAAACTTGCTGTCCCTGGTCCACATCCGCCAACAAGGTCACTCCATTCATATGTTTGATGGAAAGCTTGAGGTAAGAAAGGCATCTGACCATTCACTTGTCATGAGGGGTATAGAAGAAGAAAGACTTCTTAAACTGCAAGGAACCTCTGCTCATGCACAGCATTTTTCATATATTTCTCATCATGATGAAGGTACACTTCCATCAAGTTTATTATGGCATGCTAGATTTGGACATCTAAACTATGATAGTCTCCGCTTGTTGAAGAAAAATGGTGTTGTTGGTTTGCCTACAATTCCTAGAAAACATAAACAATGTGATGCTTGCATTCTAGGAAAGCATAGCAAACAGTCTTTTCATGATTCACATTCAAGAGCACATAGGAAGCTTGAACTTATTCATTCAGATTTATGTGTTCCAATGCATGTTCCTTCTGCAAATGGAAATAAGTATATCATGACATTTATTGATGATTACACCAGAATGTGTTGGGTTTATTTTTTGAAGAACAAATCTGATGCTTTTCAAACATTCAAGAATTTTCATAAGTGGATTGAAAATGATGCACAATCTCATATTGGGTCTATTCGCACTGATAATGGAAAAGAATATACATCAAATGAATTTGAACACTATCTTCGCCAACATGGGATTAAACATCAAACAACTGTGCCTTATAATCCTCAACAGAATGGTGTAGCTGAAAGAATGAACAAAACAATTTTGAATATGGTACGATCCATGCTTTTCTTCAAAAATGTCAAGACAATGTTTTGGGCTGATGCTATTCTATGTGCTGCATATATAAAGAATAGATGTCCATCTAGTGCTATAAGAAACAAGACTCCTTATGAATTGTGGTATGGACATGTTCCTTCGGTAAAACATCTCAGGATATTTGGCTCCACCTGTTATGCTTTAATACCAAAGGTACATAGAAACAAACTTGGTGCTAGAAGTCGTAAGTGTATCTTCCTGGGGTATTCAAACACATCTAAAGCATACCGCCTTTATGATGAAGTAAATAAAAAGTTTGTTTTATCTAGAGATGTCATTTTTCTTGAATCATCCAAATCTGACAGTGTTGTTGAGAGGCAACTTGATCGCTTGGATAGATTCACAAAACCAAAATCATTTCAAGAGTTTGATAATCAGATTCCACATCTTGAAGGGGGGATTCCTATACTAGATCAACATGTGGAATCTTCTTCTGAAGAACAATCTCCCCTGCATGACACTCCAACAACGGATGATGATTTAAGTGATGTAATTGATAGAATTGGGAGACTCAATTTTGATTCAGACCCAACTCCATCAACAGAACAGCCCGGACCATCTCAGAAAGGTCCTCCAAAGTGGTTGACAAAGACACTTGAAAGTGTTCATCCTGATGAAATTGGAAAAACAGGAACCAGAAATTCAAACCGACAAGATGGAGGTGATGTAGATAACTCTAATTCACCTGTTGATATGGATGTTACTTATGATTGTGAATTGAACTTGTCTACAGATTTTGAACCAACTTCCTTCAAAGAAGCTGCTTCTCATGATGAATGGAAAGAAGCGATGCAGAAGGAGTATGATGCCCTCATAAAGAATGGCACTTGGAAGCTGGTTGATCCTCCATTTGGAACCAAACGAATTGGCTGCAAGTGCGTCTACAAGAACAAGTACAAAGCTGATGGCTCACTTGACAAGCACAAAGCTAGGCTTGTGGCAAAAGGTTTTGCACAAAAGGAAGGGGTCGATTATGAGGAAACTTTTGCTCCCACAGCAAAATGGGCCACCATCCGGACACTCTTTGCACTAGCTGCTCAGAACGGTTGGAAAGTCCATCAAATGGATGTAAAAATTGCATTCTTGAATGGAGATCTAAAAGAGAATGTTTTTATGTCCCAGCCTGAAGGATTTGCTGTGAAAGGACATGAACACAAAGTATGCAAACTTGTGAAGTCCTTGTATGGCCTCAAACAAGCACCACGAGCCTCGTATGAAAAACTAACTGAGCATCTTCTGAAACTCAACTTCAAACATTTTGATCTTGACGATGCAACTTTATTTGTCAAGAAAGTTGGCAAAACAGTTGTATATCTTGTGGTATATGTAGATGATCTTTTAATGACAGGGAACAATGAAAGTTATATTGCATCCATAAAGAAAGAATTAGGAAAATTTTTTGAAATGACTGATTTGGGCTATGTTCATTACTATCTTGGCATTGAAGTAACCCAACATCCAAAGTCCATATTTCTTTCTCAAAAGAAATACATTGGAGATTTGTTAAACAGATTTGGCATGACAGAGTGCAATCCCCTTTCTACTCCAATGGAACAAAACTTGAAGCTCACATCTATTGAAGGAAAAGAATTTGAGGATGCAACAAAGTATAGACAGCTTGTAGGAAGTCTCATCTACCTCACTACTACCAGACCAGACATTTCATTTGCTGTTGGAATCCTCTCAAGGTTTATGCAAAAGCCTTGTGAAGGACATTGGTCTGCTGCAAAAAGAGTTCTAAGGTACTTGAAGGGAACTCAAGACCTTGGAATCAAGTATACACAGGTGGACGACTTCAACTTGATTGGATACTCTGATTCAGACTTCGATGGAGACAAAGAAACTGGGGTATCTACTTCAGGATATGCTATGAGTCTTGGATCAGGAGCTGTCTCCTAGAGATCACGCAAACAATCAGTACCAGCAGATTCCACAACAGAAGCAAAATATGTGGCAGCAGCTGAAGCAACGAAAGAAATTGTGTGGCTCAGGAAAATTCTTGAAGATTTGCAAGTAAAACAAATACAATCTACTCCACTCATGATTGATAACACATCTGCAATAAAGTTGGCCAAGAATCCAAAGTTCCATGATCGTACTAAGCACATCAATACTAAATATCATCTGATCCGACATCATGTTGAGGCCAAAACAATCCATCTCCGTCATTGTTCCACAAACAAGCAAATTACAGACATCTTCACCAAAGCGCTTGGAAGAGAAAAGCTTGAAAGATTCAGAATGATGCTTGGACTCACCAACATCCCTTCAGATTAAGGGGGGGAATGTTGACACCTAATCCGAAACGGATGAGGTGAAGCCGGACAGTCATCTAGAAGATGAACTGATCCGTTTTTGTACATGTATAAATAATAATAGTTGAATGAATAATATCACTCAGTTGTTTTACGCTCATTAATTTCTGAGCTAACCTGGCCTAACAGGTATCCATGATCCTTTTGCGATGGATATTTCCTAAGGAATAATCCTACTTTATCATAAAACTTAGGCTTTTTTTATTTTTCAAGCGTATTCTCCTAAGCTTATGACGGTAAGTTTTATTGAAAAAGGAAATACAAGCACTAATTGATTTTTTAAATTTTGACTAAGGGTCCCCCACTTATTTAGTGTTAGTAATAACACTAAATAAGAAGGGGGGTTGTTGCTGGCGACAACAGAAGGAAAAAGAAATTGTTGGGAAATAGACTACGTTGGAGATGGGGAAAGAAAAAAAGAAAGGCAATGGAAGTTAAGGGGGGAGAGAGAGAGAGAGGTAGGAAGGACAAGGAAATTATTGGGAAATGGACTACGTTGGATCTGGGGAAAGAAAGAAAGAAAGGCAATGGAAGTTAAGGTGGGGGAGAGAGAGAGAACCATGAGAGAGGAGAGGGAGAGAGAATTCGGCAAGGCTCATTCATAAGGAAAGTAGGAGAGAAAGGGGAGACAAGAGAAGAGAATCCCACAAGTATGGACAATGAAGGAATCTTGCATAAAAAGGAAGAATAATTGGGGATAGTAGGTTTGGTTGGAAAGATTGGCAGAAGGAAGATCACACCGAGGTGATGAAAAATGGCTTCTCGATTCCCTATTTAGCAAGAGGTGGATATGCCTTTTCTCTGGCGTCCCTTGATAGATAAGGTGGAGGGTTGTTCCTTGGATTCTTGAAAGGAGGATCTCTGAAGCCTTTCTTGTTGTGTGTGTGTTTAGAGTGGTTTCTATATCCCAAAGATGGGTGGAACCATTGTGCTATTTCTTGAAGGGTAGAGACTTGTTTCCTCTGGAATCCTTAACATTCTTCAGTGGAGAGGAGGTCTTTGGATTCCCTAAAATTAATTGGTTATGAGTAGTTGAAGGTTGGAGGAAGTGGACCTCTAGATTCCTTAATATTTCTTTGACTACTTTTGTAATTGGTGGATAGGTGGGTGAACCTCTGGAGTTCTTGTTACAACTACCAGTCAATGTTTAAATTCTGTGAGAAATTACCCTCAGTCTCTGGAATCTGGCTTGGGGGTGACAACTGCGAGAGAGGATTGCCTACGACTATCTATGGTTGGGTGGAGAGTCATATTCCTTGACTTAGTTGCCCTAGAATCTTCAAGATAAGTGTTCTTATATGCTTTCTTAGAAGTTCTTAATGGTATCTTGCATTTCTAAACGAAATGGTATTATTGAGAAAACTACATGATTGCTTGCTAACCTTATAATTCTAGATGATGTAATGTGCAAGGTCTTTACAAGAGAATGAAAGTATGTTGCATTTCTAGTTTGAAATGGTGTATTGTCAGAAATACATGATTGTGTTTATGATATGATGCACATGAATAACATAAGGTGAAATGTTAAAGCCATTGGAATGGTATGTAAGAATATGGATTAAACAATACAATAATCAATAGAGGAACTACTTTTATTACGGTTTAACAATTACATTGAAGACAACTTGTTTTGACAGGGTTTGTGTGCATATATTAGCCAAAATCCCATGTCACAGTTTATGTGGCATTGTGTTGATGTTGATGATTACCTCCTCTCTTAACTTTCATTACCTATCAGTTTATATGATAGGCTTCTTTATCTTATTGTGATAAGTTCCCTGGTATAGGGTCTATATATTCACTTAAACCAAGATTTGGTCAAAATGACCTATGTGCCTTCTTGAATAGAGAACTCCCTCATAAGAGGGATTAATGAGATTTCAATTTCTATACTCACTGTAGGGTGCATTTTTCTTTGTTTGAATTAATGTTGAACCTTCCTAGCCTGGAAGCCATGTCTGGTGTATTATATTAGCACTAAGATGAAGTGATAGTTTATTTCTTAAATGGTCAGTAATATCCATGATGTCTAGGGAAGGGTATGTCATCCCTGAGGAATGGGTCACACATTACTAATACTAGCCAAATGCACTTGAAACTCCTAAATGGTGCCACAATGTTACTTATAGGGTTGCTTAAAATCATACAGAGCACCTTAGTGTTACATAGTAATTTGTCACTCCCCATTCCCAATCCCAGAGAACCCTAGTAATGACTACTATATTATAATTTCACCATGAAACCTATGCTCTTACATCCCTTGAAGTTTGAAGAAAGTTGCCCCACTCCCTTCAGAACATTTCCAGATAATCCTTCTTAAAACCCAGTTTTTAAATCAACACTCTTTCCCAGTGTCGCACCCATGCCGATGACAGAGTTTTACACCATGATCCATGCCGATCAGCGCTACTGTTAGCCCAATACTCGCGTCATTCTACTGTTGGACTGTTTTTATAAAAGGAAACAAAGTTTCACGTCTAGAAACTTCTAGTGGCGATGTGGTGGATGTTCTTTTGGTTGGATAAGGGTCGAGAACTCCATATAAGGTTCTTTCCCCCTTAAAAGTGGACCTTCCAAGGAAATAAGACCTTCTTCCCCCTTGAGTGGATCTCATTCTTATCCTCCTCTCCCTATATAAACCACTTCCTCTTACCCTTTTTTTTTACAGTACAACACATAGTGAAAGTGGTCGAGAGATAGAACCAGCTACAAAATTCTGAAATCTTTAGCTTTTGATAGAAGAATAATAGTCTTAGATGACAAAAGACTAGTCTTTGGTAGCTAAAGCATGAGGAGAGAGAGCTAGAGCTTGGAATCCATTCCATGTCAAGATAGAGGAGGAAAAGAGTGTTGAAAAGGCATGTAGTGGGACTTGGATACCGCAAAGGAGATCTCCAATTTCAAGGCTTCAATTGTATTTCTATTTCAAGTTTATTTTAATACAGATAATGGTTTATTTCCTATATCAAGTGTAATATTACATTTGATAGCTTATAACTCCTTGACCTTTTAAGTAGATTGGATTCATTTTTATGTTATCACGTTTGTTGTTGTTTCTTTCATGTTTGTTTCAAGTAATTGAATGAAAGGAACAAAAGGAAGTTGGTGCAAGGAAGAAAAATCATGATCAAGTGGAGTAGCGTTATAAGAGGTATGCCTTGTTATTCGATTCTAATCTAAGGAAATTTACATTAGATTGTGTTGTTTGTGGCTAGACCCACTCTCTTGGGCTAGATGGATTGTCTCTGTCTACAGAGAGGATATTCCTACACCACAAATTGGAGACCATATTGGGGACATACATCTCATTTTCATCACTCTGTTTTTTCTACATGTGTGCTAGGATTGTTTATTTATGGTCTTTTGGATCTATATTGACCTGTTTGAAGGAATACAGACACTAGTCCACCCTATGATGTGTTAAGTCTTGCCTTGTGTGAAGTTCCTTTTTATTTTTTCTTTGAATTCCTCAATCAATGCTAGTTTCAGCCAAACAGTCGTGTTGATCCTCGATCAACGCTAGTTTCAGCCAAACGATTACACCGATCATCACTAGTTTTAACCTAACAGTCGTGCGGGACCCCTTTTCAGCGCTAGTTTCAGCCAAAAAGTCGTGCCAGTTTCAGAGTTAAGAAAAACAGAGTTGACCCTCATAATCTCTTCTTCTGCCCAGAATTGACTAGGATGCTTTGTTTGTTGGGTTTGATTGATTGGTTGGCTTGAAGTTTCATTGCTTGATTTGTTTTATTTTTTTGGATGGTTTGTATGACCCTAGGGAATCTAGGTCAATTACCATTCATTTGTTTGTTTACTCATTGTGTCAAGTTTCTTATTTGCTACTTCATTTAATCCATCTTTCAGTTGCAACATCTTCATTACTTCATTTTCAATTGAATGAGTGAAAGTGTCTCATTTTTTCTCTTATTTCGAGTGTCTCTTTTCTCTTTCTGAGCATAGATTACATTACTTGGTTTGTCGATTGAAGAATTTACGTATTTGGTTTGTTCGATTCAGGGAAGAAGTTGCTTTTAGTTTCATTTATCATGCTTTGGATTTGATCGATGCTTTTTGGTTCAGAATTGTGAAAATTTTCATTAAAGTGCTTTATGTGAAAGATTCATTTTTCATTTTATGAAAAGAAGAACATCATTCTAGTTTACTTAAGCGAAAATATTTCATTAGTAGCTCTATTGAGAAGCTAGAATTGCATCATCATTATTGTGTGTTCTCTATCCCTCAATTAATGTAAACTTTCATCGAAGGCAAAGATTTATTTTCTCATATAGTTGCATATAGAAGTTTTCAGATGGCAGCGGTAGGGCCTTGAAATTGAAACCTAATTCAATATAAATAGTTAAAATTGATTGAATTAACCTAAGGAAGGATTGAAACTTAATGCTCACATTTAGTGTTCTAGGCTAGATACGTGTTTCAACATCTTTAACCTAGCCATTGTCGTTCACAACAATCTTGCATTAGACAACACTAGCACGGACTTGTGCTCCCTGTACCGTCGTGTATATAAAGGGAGACCCCTATAGGTGGATATACTTTATCCATAGGAAGCTAAGTTTACTGCCTTGTAAAGGTGATACAACGAACACAACATTTGGGGAGATTCCTTGCTCATACTTTTCAGTTCGTTGGGAGGTATTCCACAGTTCACATATACTTGGTAATCCTTTCTGCCTAGAGTACCTTGAGTAGTCATTTCTTATCTTTACTAACTCTTTAAATTTGAAAATATCATCGAGCACTTGTCCTTTTGACCTCGTTAAATCTAAAAGAGACTAGATTCACCTTTTGTCCTTTTCTTGACTCTTAAAACAGGAAAAGACAAAGTTTTGTTTCAGTGTCTTAAAATTAACTGCCCATGAAATATTCTTGGTTAAGGTTATCTTCTTTAGTGATTCTTTAGGGTCGATTCCAATGGAAACATTTCCAAATTTTACTAGTCAAGGATTCCCCTCCAATGGGAGTACTGGTCCTTTTCCTTCTTTTGGAAACGTTGGTGCTCCTTATGTGGAAATGTTGTCCCTTCCTAGGTTAACTATTGGTTTACCTGTCTAGTTATTTTCAAACTCGGTGGTCACGAGTGCCCCAACTTCTTTCCAGCCATTTCCTCCACCTAAACAACACCATGTTGCTTCTATGGTTGACCTCTCACCTTCTTCCCCTATTTCTTCACCTTCCTCTTCTAGTTCACTTGGTGAAAGTTTGAAATCCAGTAACCAGGAGGCTAAGAGGAAGAAGAATAAGTCAGATAAGCAAGAGGCCAACTGTGCAACTGTTACTCCAAATGTACCTCCCATAGACAAACCTTCTGATGCTCCACGAAAGGCCAAATTCCCTTGCAAGATGTGTAAGTGTGACCATCTCCTTCGAGACTGTCCTCAAATTCCCAGAGTCTTAGAGGTGTGGTCTCAAGACCTGAATTGACCATCCCCGTCAACCTCTGGAGATCATGTCGATGCTACACCTTTAGCTAATGATGGTAAGAAGAAGGGAAATATTAGATTCCCTTGTAGGTTATGTGAAGGGAAGCATCTCCCTAACCTTTGTCCTCTTATGGATAAATCTTCCAAAATTTTGGAAAACCTTACAGCTCCTCAAGCCCAACTCCCTGTTGGTTATAAGAGACTTTCTTCTAACCCTCTTCTAGTTGGTAAAGAGATTGACTTGTATACATACATGCCTGTCATGCTCTTCCTAAGCATGACTCTCTTCTATCTGTTCCCAACCAACCATAGGTCTCAAAGAGTGTCGAATTGGCTCTGCCTTCAATTGTTCACTCTGTTCCTGAAGAGAGTAGTGGTCATACTGCTCATGTTCTTCTCATCTCCTCGGATTCTCATGAATCGAAGAGTGAAACTCCCATCCCAATTGTTCAGGAGAGTCCTTCTCCTATTCTTGTAGAGCATGGGGGGAATCATATGATACCCCGACCAAGTCATTTTTTTGTTTCTTTTGATTGGAGTCAATTGACTGCATTCCACCTACCATCTTATGTGCCTTTCTCGATTACGGTACAACACTATAATATGGTAGTACATGGCACTCTATTATATGAAGGCTCATATGTTAGCATCATGTCTTCTACTACTTGGAAAGCTTTGGGTTCCTCACAGCTTGTGCCTGTCACCCAGAATCTGTTGGCTTTTAACAAAGTAACCAGTCAGCCCTTAGTGATCCTTTCGAAGTTCCCTATTACTTTTGGAGGAAAGACCATATATATAGACGTGATGGTAGTCCAAGGTCCCTTAGATTTCAATCTTCTCCTTGGATGTGACTATGTTTATGTCTTGGGAGCTCTTGTTTCTTTGATTTTTCATGTGGTTTGTTTTCCACGCGAAGTGAGAATAATGACCATTGATTAATTGTTGTTTGTTGGTCACCAGGTTCCCCCTATGCAACCATCTTCCCCTGTTGGTTCTTGTTTGAAAGAAAGACCCTCCCAGCCATAGGTCAATAATGTGGCTACCTGTTCCGTCTCCACATCTGTTGATAATCACATAGATGGTATAGTACATTATGTACTGGGAGCATTGGAACCGGATCTATCTTTGGCACAAGTTGACATGTATTCGTCCCAGAGCGCGGTTCTCCTGTCTAGTGAGGACCTGTTGGGAGCCATGTTCTCATATGGTCCATGAACAAAGTGTCAGAGCATAGTTCCTTGTCTTATGTTAAGCTCGTTAAAAAATGAAACAAGGGACAAGATCATAGTTCCTTGTCTTGTGTCAAGCTCATTAAAAATTGAAACAAGGGGCTACAACATAGTTCCTTGTCTTGTGTCAAGCTTGTTAAAAAATGAAACAAGGGGAAAAAGCATAGTTCCTTGTCTTGTGTCAAGCACATTAAAAAATGAAACAAGGGCTATGGAGCAGATTTCCTTGTCTTGTGTCAAGCTCCTTAAAAAATGAAACAAGGAATGTGAGCATAGTTCCTTGTCTTGTGTCAAGCTTGTTAAAATGAAACAAGGGGCGAAAGCATAGTTCCTTGTCTTGTGTCAAGCTCGTTAAAAAATGAAACAAGGGCTATGGAGCAGAGTTCCTTGTCTTGTGTCAAGCTCCTCAAAAAATGAAACAAGGAATGTAAGCATAGTTCCTTGTCTTGTGTCAAGCTCATTAAAAATGAATTAAGGAGTCATAAGAATAGTTCTTTTTCTATATCAACCTTGTTAAAAAATTGAAACAGATTGCAAGGATAGTTTGTTCCTGTATCAACCTCATTAAAACATGAAACATATTTCGAGGATAGTTTGTTCCTGTATCAACCTCGTTAAAAAATGAAACAGATTTCATGAGGATAGTTCCTAGTCTTGTGTCAACCTTGTTAAAAAATGAAACAAAGTGTCGAAGCATGTTTCTTGGTCTCGTGTCAAGATCCTTAAAAAATGAAACAAGGAGTCCCAAGGATAGTTCTTTTACTATGTCAACCTCATTAAAAAATGAAACAACTCCCTTCTCCAAATCGAGTATTTGATTAAGATCTCATAAAATCCCAGTCGAGTCTTTCCTAGATCTCGAAAGTGAACCTTCATTCCGTTCACCTAGCTGAATGAAATGAAGCTTGGGGGGATGTACCTCGAATTGAGTCATTATAATAGGGGGATGCAAACTTAACTCAAGCATAGTTTGACTTTGTTTCATGCTTGGGTAAAAATGAAACCATACTCAAGCATAGTTTATCTTTATTTCAAGCTTGTATAAAAATGAAACCAAAATCAAGCATAGTTTTTCATTTCAAGCTTGTGTAAACATGAAGCTGAATTCAAGCAAAGTTCCCCATGGTTCAAGCTTGTGTAAAAATCAACCCTAGTAATGACTATTGTGTTATACTTTCACCATGAAACCTATGATCCTGCATCCCTTGAATTTTGAAGAAAGTAGTCCCCACTCCCTTCATAACATTTCCAGAGAATCCTTCTTAAAACCCAGTTTTTAAGATCAACACTCTTTCCTAGTGTCTCACATGCGCCGATGGCAAAGTTTTACACTATGACCCACGCCGATCAACGCTATTGTTAGCCTAATGCCCTCGTCGGTCTACTTTTGGACTATTTTTATAAAAGGAAATAGAGTTTCACATCTAGAACCTTCTAGTGGCGATGTGGTGGATGTTCCTTTGGTTGGATAAGGGCCGAGAACTCCATATAAGGTTCTTTCCCCCTTAAAAGTGGACCTTCCCAAGGAGATAAGACCTTCTTCCCCCTTGAGTGGATCTCATTCTTATCCTCCTCTCCCTATATAAACCACTTCCTCTTACCCTTTTTGGTTACAACACAACACATAGTGAAAGTGGTGGAGAGATAGAACCAGCTGCAAAATTCTGAAATATTTAGCTTTTGATAGAAGAAGATTAGTCTTAGATGAAAAAATACTAGTCTTTGGTAGCTAAAGCATGATGAGAGAAAGTTAGAGCTCGGAAGCCATTCCATGTCAAGCTAGAGGAGGAAAAGAGTAATGAAAAGGTGTGTAGTGGGACTTGGATACCACTAAGGAGATCTCCAATGTTAAGGCTTTAGTTGTATTTCTATTTCAAGTTTATTTTAATACAACTAATGTTTTATTTCCTATATCAAGTGTAATGTTACATTTGATAGCTTAGAACTCCTTGACCTTTTAAGTAGATTGGATTCGATTTTATGCTATCACATTTGTTGTTGTTTCTTGTGTGTTTGTTTCAAGTACTTGAATGAAAGAAACGAAAGGAAGCTGGAGCAAGGAAGCAAGATCACCATCAAGTGGATTAGTGTTATAAGAGGTAGGCCCTGATATTCAATTCTGATCTAAGGACATTTACATTAGATTGTCTTTTTTGTTGCTAGACCCACTCTCTTGGGCTAGAGCGATCGTGACAGGAGAACCACACTTGGCATGTGGCAGGAGAACCTGAGGCCCTTTAGGAGTCTACAAGTTCTTAGCAGGGGGTGGCTGAAAGGTCACTAGTGTGGTGATGCCTGGAATTCCCTATCCCTAAATGGGGAATACTTGAAAGCTGGGAACTTTTCCATGGCGTACTTTCCCAGAAGGCTCTTGCTTGTATTTAGACCTAAGATATGAACTCCCTATTCCTTTAAGGAGGGTTGATCTCATCATGACCTTCACAATGGTTCAGAAATCTCGTGGACTTGGGAAGAATGGCTCTAGCTTAAGCTTAAGAGGGATATCTCTAGTGAGTGCTTTACTAAACCTTAAAAAACATTATTGAATGCTGATGTAGATCTACACATATGAAGAACTATTTCATCCAAGCCATAACCAAATCCACACCTGAATGGAGAAGTATGCAAGAAGGGAGTGAGTCTTCATGAAAACCACTGAATTTAAGAATTGAACATTTGCTCATGATCTAGTCCCAGGTAAAAGGTGTCACAAGGGAAGGGATTGAGATGATGTGTATCAGACATTTCTTCTTGGAGGTTTCCTCCCAAAGGTTTAAGGGAAGTAGGATAGGAGAATCGTTGGGGTTACAATGACCGAGATGATGTTTCTCAGAGGTGTCAACCCCAAAAGTTAAAAAAGGAGGTCATATTAACGGAGTGTTAAGATGATAGGACTAGGACAACATGGAGGACCTAGTGACATGTAGAGGATAATGATGTGGGTCTAATGTGACATGGTAGGATATTATAGGTGTCAGAGATACACGTACGGTGATAGGCTGAACATGTTAATATTCACATGTCTACAAACCCATAACTAGTTTTCCGACACCCCTTTTAGTGGTTTCTGAAAGAGTGATGGAGGGGTTTTGAAATTGATCCCAAGCCTAGATCTGGAGATGGGCAGTTTTGATAAACTACTTTGTGCCATTAGGATAGCTCGGGACCCGTCAGGATTACATTGATATAGATCATGACTATCATGGGCCATTGATGTAATTTATATATTGATTTAATATATATATATATATATATATATATATATATATATATATATATATATATATATATATATATATATATATATATATATAGCTACGGAGGGAGCCACTGTGTTGATCAAACAGTCGTGAATCATTGTGGAAAATAGACAACATGCGCACTGCCAATGTGTAGTGATTATACCAACCAATAATGTGTAGTGCTGGGATAAGAAATCAATTTAATAGATATTTATATTTATAGGTCTAACATAAGAGTAAAAAAATTTATTATCCCATTTTTCTAACAGTACAAGAGAAATTGTATTAGTAAGTTGACATTCCACTATGGTAAGTGCGGTGTTTATAAGCTTCAAAATTACTCTCCTTTAGATAATCAATATTATACCCTCATTTTCTTCATGGACTACTCTCACCGTCCAAGGCCTCCACTTGGTATAGTATCATGAATCTACAATGTCTTGTTGTAACCTACCACTTTTGCTTTTGGTATGCACACTATGAACGTATATACAATTGTTCACTTCAGTTAATAGAGCTTTCCAACGTTTACCAATCAATCTCCAGTACCGATCTCAATAGGTCCAAAAAATCCACGAGACTATCATTCTCTAATAGGGTATATTATGAAAATACTTACAAAGTGTTGGCAACATGGTGTTGACATTGATGTCATCCCTGGATGTTGAAATTGTAGCTAGTTTTGGTCTTCATAATGTAATGTAAATTCATCACTTAATATGTTTATCATATTCATTATTAATATTCTTTTAATTTTGGTCAAATCATGTTCTTCATGCTTATAGAGTCAATAGAGTAAAAAATAATTTATTATGAGTCAAAAAGAAAATGTATTTGAGTAAAGTGCCATTGATACTTTTGTAAGAAAGGAATTTGAATTTTATTTTTGAGTCAAAAGTTAACACAAAGACCACTTTTTCCCTCCTTGGACAAGTCGGCCTATGTGGCATCTATTCAACCCTTCTCAACATATATATATAAGAGTAAACTCAAAATTTTGAAGAACCATTTAATCATCACATCATCATCTATCTATTTTTTTGATTAGGTAAGAAGAAAGAGAGTTGAAATCAAAGCAAAGAGAAGCAAGTCAAAGAAGAAAGGAAGATTGAAGGTTTTCTGCTATAATTTAGCTCACATATGATAATTTTTTTGAGGCAATTTCTATGGTATTGCACGGCTAAGATTTTCCCTTTATTGCAAGGATGAAATCCAAATTTTGACTAGGTTTGAAGAAGGTTGACTAGCATTGACTTTGTCTATTAGAGGAGACTTTAAGGAGGGTTTGAATTGGAATCTTTGTGCCTGCTTTTGTCTTGGTCTTGAGTCATGGATATCTCATTTTGATCTAATTCTATAATAGAACAATTGTTGGGTTTTCCCCTTTATGGGGTTTTTCCGTGGCTTGGAGCCTAATTTATGGTCTTCTCTGTCTCTTTGTGATCTTTATGCTTTGAAAAATTGTATAATTCCTTAATAAATAGAACATAAAAGTAATAAGAAGAAAAATAATATTCATATGTAATTATCAAGAGAGAGGAATGAAGCATTAAACTATCTAGCACTTGATTCCTCAACATGGTTTTAGAGCTAAGGTGATGGAAGGAAGCTTGAATATCATCGTTTGTTGGCATTTTTTATTGAAAACATCTTTCCAACAACTATATTTTCTCAACCTTTCAATGGTAAGGTACATGAAGGAAGGTCTCAAGGCTTTAAGTAGTCTTTTTGAATCCATCAAAGGATACATCACCGACTTTGTCTCTAAACTATCTATAGAAATCAAGGATGGAAGTATCTACTTAGCACTTATAGGTTCATTTGAAGATGTCAACGCATGGTAATCGATAATGCTTGAGGGCATATGACGGGTGAATGTAGACTTCTCAATACCCTATATAAACGAAGCTCTTCTCAAAAAGTTAATTATTGACCCATTTCTTGGTCAGATTATCCCAGTTCGAGTTTATCATATTGGGAAACCAAAATATAGAGGAGTTGCCCCTCCATCACCACTTTGCTAAAGAGAATATGTTATGTAATGAGTTGCATTACTTTATTATCACTAGAAAGTAGCAATGGCATACTGAGTAGTTGAGGATAGGAAGTGATGAAATCTTAAAGAAAAGTTTTCCAACAAAATGATAAGGCATGTCAACCCTCAACTAGTCTGTGTGAAAAGCAGTTCCTTATTCAACCCTAAGGATGAAAAATAAGTTAATAACATAAGTCCACCCTTCCTTCTTTCCATTGTTCTAAAAAGTAGTGGGATTAACAAAGTTCAATTACAACTGATTGGGAGAATGTTGGATTATGTTGACCTTAGCATTCTATTGGACTTATGGAAACACAATATTACCTTATGGGGTCCCTTGGAAAGATTATTATGGGTTACCCTATGGAGAGTTCACATATGAGGAATAAGTTGTCGATGCACCATCACTACAACATTAACGGTAGCAGGAGATTTTATGTATAGGTGGAGAGGTTGGCATACAGGAAGGTGGAATGTAAACTCCCAACATACCTAAGATAATGCCTTCCTCTAAGATAACGCCTCTCTATTATTAGTGGATAAAGGTGGTGCGTCAAATTGTAACCCACATTTGATGTTCTAACAATATTTCGATATGTAGTAGTTCTTGTACTGATTGTTGCCATGTGAAGAAAATGGTCTTCCATATTAATAAATGTGAACCACCGTGTTAAAAGTCTCAAATTTTGTTTTATTAAAAAATTAAAAACATATAGATCACTAAAAAACTATATAAATTATGTGTAGATCATATATATATATATATATGAAACTATTAGCAAAATTTGAACATCTAAGAAATTTCTTTAAAATACATTATTCATTATCAATCTAAAAGGTCATAGCACTATCTATCATTCTTTTAATTATAAACAAATTTATATACTAATTTTTTTTTTTTATTATTAATAATCTTTTAAGATAAAATAGAAATTTGATCTATTTGTGGATTAGGTGAGTCAAGTCACATTGTACCTTTTATATAATTATTTTAATCATAAACAAATTTATATATTAAAACTATATTTTTTTATTAATATACATTTTAAGATAAAATAGGAATTTGACATTAAATTTTATTAATCTCTTGATTAGGTGACTCGGGAGTCAAGTCACATTGTACAATATGTACATGCAAAGCATACGAGGGCAAAAGGTAAAGGGACAGCTTGGGAAGTGTGGTATGATATTTAAAGTAGAGTAAAAATAGGAATTTAAGATTAGTTAAGTCAAGTCACACTGTATGTACATTAAAGCATAGTCGGGCAGTTAATGTGGAAGGGTAGGTGGAGAAATGTGGGGTTGGCGAAAGGTGGTGGAGGGTGGCAGAAGGGATTGCCGATTGCTGGAGCTTTTTTCGGGGCGGCCTTTGAAACCGAGCAATTCCTTAGACTTTTTTTTTTTTTTTTTTGACTGTATTACAATATTTAAATGGGGTGAAAATAAAAAATTAAATTTTATTATTTTTAAAAATTTATTTTGAAAATCATTGATTTAGCAAAATAACAATATTTAAAACAATTAATTATTATTAAATAAAAAAAATAAATGGATAAAATTTAAAAGTAACCAAACAAATGAAACCTTAATTAAATCGAAAAACGAAAAAACACATATAACTTTAACGAACTGAAAAAACGAAGACCACCAAAACGGTGGCGATTTGAGTGGGCTTTTCCCTGGCTGCACGCTGTTGGCATGCGAGGTGGGTACGCAACATTGACTCAGGAGCCCCATCGTGGCTTCTCCGACCAGAGGGCTTATGTTTTCAGAACCCGAAGGAGTACCACTGACGTCATTGGGATAACTGGGTACAACACACCACATCCCTTCCCGACGGTTTTGGAATGCTATAGATAATGTTAATTCTAGAAGATGCTGATGGCGAGGAGGAGTCCTCTCGATGTACGAACAATGTCGATGATTTCATTAAGAATAGTTTAAATCTGTTACAAAATAGTAGAAATTTTAAGCACGATTTTTGTAAAATATGGTAGAAATTTTGGGAAATTTTGATTACAGCAGTCCAACTTCAAGACTCAAAAATTTGTAATGATGGTCAATAGTGAATTAGTCCATTAATAAAAAAAACCATTCAAACAATGTTATGATCAGATTTTTAATTTTAGAAAATGGATAGAACCATGTATTCGAACTCCTCTAGAAGTATTGTTTTCAGAGCAGTTAGCCTGGAAAATAGTAACTGAATGAAACTGATCTCTGCTACTCTCTCAAAAAGTCTTACTATCTAAGCTCTCTCAAAAAGTCTTACTATCTAAGTTCTGATAACATGACAAAGAATGAAACTGAATAATAGATTAGAGATTGTTTTTCTCAATGTTCTGAACGACTAAATAAATCACATTGTAAACATCAATAATAAAATCAACCCCTACAGAGTGAAACTCAAGTAAAACTAAACTGCTTATGACAACTAACCTCCAAAGAAAAATCAATTAAAATAACACCTAACCCACAGTAAGATTAATATCTCAACAAATTACAGCATCATTTTCCATTCTCTGTTCAAGGGTGGCCCTCTCCGATTTCTTAAGATGGATCGATGGATGCATGTTCGGTATACGCGTCCGGGTTTCACCATATCCTGGTTTTGTCATTCAGTGTTATTCCCCACTTCATTTCTGTCATTGTTCAGGGTTCTCTACGTGAGCTGCAGATTCCACTGCAGAGGTCCTTTCAGTTTAGGGTTACAGTAGTAGGGTTCTTTAGGCCCGTTCAGTTTAGGTTTACAGCTGTAGGTTTCTGCGACGGATTCAATATTTAAGATTGGTAAGAATCCTAGCAGCAAATGAGCCTAATGGGTAATACAGACGTTTCAGAAATCTTTGGAAAATGAACTTATCCTTAATTTTTATGTCAATTCCATAAAATTACAAATTTACAGTGATGTGCCAGTTTTAATTTTTATGTCAATTCCATGAAAATAAAAATCCATAGTGATGTGCCAGTTTGAAAGATGTAAACAGCAACAGTAAAAAATATAATAAAAATAAACCAGGCTTTGATACACAATGCATATCTCAAACACCCGACAGAATCTTCATGATAAGTTTGTATTGATTGTCTATGAGATTTGGACGAGTTACTACTGATCGTCTATGAAATGCGAACAGCATGAATTACCAAGTAAACAGTGAATTTCTCTCTCCGCAATCATGCATTTCTAATGAAGATAAGAATTAATATGCCACACAAACTTATCATACAATTTATTTTTGGTACAGGTGAACAGTTATACCAGACCAATGCCATAAAAGTTAGAATTAGGATTCTTATTTATTTATTAGACAATTTTATTTTGATTTTTCCTTTAGGTTTTTATGTTTTTTATAAACCAATATTATGTTTAAAACTTTTTTTTTAAAAAAGTGATGTTTTGATAATAAATTAAGTTTTCATCAATAAAAGTTTGATTAAAAGATTATCTTTTAATAACATAATTATGTTAATTTTTTTTACATATTTATTGTAAGTAAACAACAAAATAATCATAACACATAAATGACTTATTAAATCCAAAATCTTGATTTCAAGTTGTATAAAATATTCACAATAAAATTTCTTGAACCTTGAAATTAAATGTCTTTCATCGTGACATGCCATAGTGTGTGTATCTATATCTATATATATATGCCATAGTGTGTGTTTCTATCTATATATATATATATATATATATATATATATATATATATGAGATCTTATGAAACATATAAGATGATCAACATAGTAAACCTATTGAATGTTATTAATAAAAACTCAAAAGTATATTAACTAATATGGTTTATACTACTATTTACATAATATAATATAATATATGTTATCTAATCTAAAGATAAAGTATACATTTGATAGTATATATTTTACTATTGATTTGGATCATAGGATATACACTAATATTAAAAGTGTTGAATGCATAATATCTAAACCTTTAAAAAATAAAAAAATTAAACTTATAATAAATACACATTGCATATCTCTTAACATCATATTACATGATTATGTTATGGCTTCATCCTTCAGTTTTGCATTCTGAACTAGAAAAAATGGTATTTGTGCAATTCAATAAAAAGTAGCAAAAGGACCTAGTCCACTTTCCCTTGCCACATCTACTAAAAGAATAAGTGACACAACTCCTTTTTCTTTCAAAAGAGGGAAGATGAGGTTTAATAGGAATTCAAAACATCGCCGTCTTAAGACAAAATGATAATAACATAATAAAAAAATATCACAAAATTTGAAGAAACTAACAACTCCATTCCATCATCATTAAAATGAATGAAGTTAAGTTAGTTTTCAAAACAGAACAAACCAACGGTGGAAATGCATGGCTTACATGGAAAGAAGATTCCACCATTATGTACGAGGAGAAAATTTTTGGAGGTTAAATTTCAAAAATTGGCTAGTTCCATTACATTTTCCAAAAAAATCACTAATGTACATTTTTCTAATATGTTTGGCCCAAATTTTGTAGGATAAATGTGTTTTAGATTGTAAAAGAAGCAAATTTTCTAAAAAGTGTATCAAATCATTACAATTTTCGATATTTTAATAAAATTATTCCCCAAAATTGATTCTTGACATTTTAAGAAACATAGTATGGTATGGAGAATATATATATATATATATATATATATATATATATATATATATATATATATAGTGTAAATATCTTGGCTAAATGCCTAATATGCAAATTGTAATATGTTTGGTGAAATTTTTGTAATGATTTTATATAGTTCCCTGTAAAAATTTTCTTTTTTTAAGTAAAAATAATTATATCTTACAAAATGGGGTGACTCCTTTTAAGAAAAAAAGGAAAACTATTTTCTAGGGGCAAAAGCATGAAAAATTAACTTATCTATAAAATTTAAATCCTAAATTTTCCCAAAATTTATAAAAATCAGTGAAAATAAATTGTCTAATAAAATGAAGTAATTTCAAATATCTTTAAAATATTATATAAGACAAGCATTTTTTAATTAAAAAACAACATGTCATATATTCTTCTTACATAAATATATGAGAGAAAAATAATTTTAATCCATTTTTATCGTAAAATTGTTATATTTATTTTATTGATTCTAAAATAATTATACATATAATATTTAATTCTTTATAATATGTAAAAATAAAATAATTCAAAATACCTAATTCATTAAAACTATTTTATGAAGTATTTTTAAACAACAAAGAGAATATCAATTTATAAATTTTATATAAGAAATCCCTGCCCATAAAAAAGACAAATGGTATAAATAATTTATGAAGATAAAATAAACACTTTATAAAACATATCATTTCCCTAAATTTTTAAATTAGTTTCGAAATTATTTATTTATAAATATAATTTAATTTATAAAATTAAATATATAAAATCAATGTGTTGTATATCTGAAAACCTTACTTAGATAACACTAAATTCTTGGTCATTTCTCTGACCACCACTTCTTTCGTCTTGTCTTTTGCCTATTGATCTCTCTTTCCTCGACTTTTGTATCTTGAGATAGAAAAGTGACTTTTAAAAATAGTTTCTGAAGAGGAATATTTAAATATTTCTATCCTCGCCTCATGGGATAGAAGTGATACCATCAATTCTTCAAGTGTTAGAGTTTCCAAATCCTTGGCTTCTTTAATATTTGTTTCTACAACATCAAACATAAAAGACAAATATGTCTGGATCTTCTCGATCACTACCTAATCTTTAATGTGATCACCATAAATCTATAACTAGTTTATAATAATCCTATGTTTCCTTCATCGATAGATTTTGAAAAACTTTCCTAATATTCTGCAACTTAACAATATTGACTTTTGTCATACTTTGATAGCCCATTGTCAAACTCTCCCATAGTGTTTTTGCTCAAGACATGGTCATAATCTTCTAGAATATTGCTTGGTATAGTGTTGTTGGATAAATTGCAATGTTTACACAATTCTTCATTTCGTGTATTTTCAATTGCTCCCTTTGTGCATGTATGAGAGCTTGTTATGCTTCTTCATTCTTAGTTTCTGGAAATCAAATCTTAATGTAGTCCCAAACATCATGTGTCTTTAACATCATCTCCATATTAATGACCCACATATCATAGTTCTTCCCTATAAATGCTAGTAGTCATGGCTAGAAAATTGATAAAGTCATTTTTTTTTTTAAACTAGAAAAACCTTGAACTTCCCTTTTCTAAAAACCCTTTATTAAAAAAAAAAAACTTCATAAAATAACTCTTTTTCAACATGTATAATCTCAGAAAACTTTATAACCAACCCTATCACCTTTTATATATATAACCAAACCCTTTGTAATAAAAACCTTAAGACTTTTTTATATAACAAGGAGGATGTGAAGAGAAGTCCCTACATTTGATATGGTAAGAGTTGACCACGTGCTGGTTTTAGTGTCAGCTATTATTGAATGAATGGTCTAAGCCTTACTACATTGAAACTAGTTCCTGTAGAATGCATGGCGTGAAGTGATGAATGGCTCGTGATAATCAATGCCAATCAGTGCCATTATGCCGAGACACCGAGCAATGCATACACTCAGAGACCAGATCAATCGAAGCATATACTCGGGGAATTATCTAGAACCAGAGTTGCTTGCATTCATTCATTCCGGAGGGAGCTTTTCATTACCCGGAAGAAGCGTGCGATTGCAAATCTTTGAATACATACACACTTATAGAATACATATGCGTTTATAGGATGAGTACATAAAACACGCCAGAAATATTAAAGTAATAGTCGAAGAAACGAACTCGTCGTAATGCAGGAAAGGTTAATAATTCAATGTTAAGCTTTTGCAGCGATAATAAGAATATATCATAGCTCTAATACGTAATTATAGTACTAAAGTTACAAGACTAATACAATGTATATCATAATAAGTAATAGGTAGAAGTGTTAAGGTGTTTTATATCCAAGTCGATCAAAGGCAAGTAATATGCTCAACCATTAAGGTCATAGAAACTAGGTAAGTTGGTAGTATTTAGTTTAATATATTAATTATGTAGGAGCTAATTAATTATGTAGGAGGTAATTAATGTTAATCTATGGTCTTATTGGAACTAGCTTTAATTAATTAAATACTATGTAGTATGAGAATTTAAGTAGTGCTATATATTAAGACTAGCTAAGTTAGTAGTATTTAGTTTAATACATTAATTATGTAGGATGTAATTAATGTTAATCTATGGTTTTATTGAAACTAGCTTTAATTAATTAAATACTATGTATTATGAGAATTTAAGTAGTGTTATGTATTACATGAATAATAGGGACAGATATTGGAAATTTACGGGTATGCTTTCACTACCCATAAATACACTGTAATTTATAAGCTTACTAATTGTAATACACCCAAAAACTAAAATATATCTTGAACCATCCATCTATCGATTCTCGACATACGCCCAAAACAAGTGATTCAACAAGGCCTGCGAAAAGAACGCATGTTGAAGCAAAATATAAAACAAATTCCCGGTCCTTGCCTCGAGTGACATACCAAATAGAAAATTTTCGAAAGACAAGTATAACATCCATGCAAAACACGTATAGCATGCATGCAGTGGTTAATGATGTTAGTTGAAAGCTAGTCTCTCTATGTCTTTTGCTCTTACTGTCATGTCTTTCCTCTGCAAATGAGGGAATTCTTGTATTAGTGAACCGTAGATGACATTCGCAGATATGAATGCATGAACAGTTGCAGCAAAGAATTCGACACGATTTTGTTTGCCCTTGTTGTTATGCCAAATAACATTTCATCATCTTTAATAGCAATAAATGCTTATAAACTAATACTAATAATAATTTTAATTTAATAAATACAAATCAAATAAATGCATTCAACAAACATATTCTATACAAAATATCAACCATATAATCTTTCTGCCTCCAGAAAAAACCAAATAAAACCATCAATTATGGTGTTATCCCTCAAAAGTATTACATCAATAGTATTACATCAATTTAAGAAGCCGACAACAACGACTCTGTTCATAAAAAAAACTCAAAACTTTATATTAATGTTAACATAATAATGTTAACTAATAGAATCGATTACTATAGTGCCATGTCGTCTAATGGCATGGGACTAATAAAAATCCTTTTCAAAACATGGACTCACATATTTAACTTTCAGCATTAATAAGAACTCAGACTGAATCAACATGGGTATTAACTTGCCGTATTTGATAAGTATTCAAACAAAATCAACGTGAGTATTAACTTATCCTATAGTATGCTTTCGGCTTGGTCCTCTTTTTTAAAACTTTGTTGACTTTTCCATGCCAACGCCCCATGGAATATTGTAGTTTCGCGACTCGCGTGGTAGCGCACCAACGACGCTATAAATTCACGTACTTTGGCACTTGTAACGCGACAGCCCGTCAAACAAATCTTGTAGTGTCGCGACTCGCATTGTCACACCTCTACACCTGCGGTAGTCTTTCAACCGCTTATAGCAAGATGCAGCACTACCAATCGTTTTCTTTTCACCAATACTTACGATTGTAGACCACGGCTAACATTCCATACTTAGTTTTATTTTTGTTACCAAGTATTATTTCTTTATCCTTTATACAAGTGAAAGCCCATAACATTCACATAAACAGTATTATACAAGAGAAATGCACAACAATATAAAGGGAGGGGCAACTCCCTGCAATATGAGTCTACCCGAATCAATATATATAATCTTCTTTTACAAGTAAAAGTTAAATCTTGGGAAACTTCAAATTTACACCTAGCCAATTTTCAACTTCGGAAAACTCGGTTGCCCAACTCGTTGGTGCCTCCGCACGGATGCCGCACGACTCACCAACCCTTCGTTCACCTCATCGAACGATCGTGTTGTTTGCCCAACTTGGGCGCGCCTCGTCGTAACCAAGTCGCCACACACGAGTGCCTCTGCATGAGTCACACCTTCATTCACAATCTCAAAACTTCACCGTTTTCACCGTTTCGTCATGCATGACGCACCCTACCCAAGTCGCCCATCCGCACGATTCTTCGTTTCGGCGTGCACGGCGTGCTCTCAACTGGCTGCTCGTCCGCACGTCCACCCGTTCACCCAACTCGTTCACCCAAGCTCGTTCACCCGAGTCGCTACACGACTTCACTCGGGTCGCCACACGACTTCACCCAGTTTGCCCGAACGACCTCACCCGACTCACCACACGACCTCGCTCGAGTCACCCGAACGACCTCACCCAGCTCGCCCAAACGACTTTACCCGGGGCACCCGAACGACCTCGCCCGAGTTTCCTGCTCGATGACCTCACCCGAGTTCTGTCTAAATGACTTTCCTAAACGACTTTCCTGAACGACTTCTCGAACGACTTTCTCGAATGACTTCTCGAACAACTTTCTCGAACAACTTCTCGAACGACTTCCTCAAACGACTTCTCGAATGAATTCTCGAACGACTTTCTCGAATGACTTCTTGAATGACTTTCTCGAACGAATTCTCAAACGACTTTCTCGAACGACTTCTCGAACGACTTTCTCGAACGACTTCTCGAACGACTTTCTCGAATGACTTTCTTGAACGATTTTTACACCCCGAGTTCTGCCCGTCATGTGGGCTCATCCACGCACTGCAGAACTCCTTGTTCGAACTCGTGTTGATCAAATGATGGTCGTTCGCCTCCAAATGCCCTCCAACATATACGAGCGGGTGGCGGGTTGTGTCACCCGACCGACCCGCACCAAACGCCCGGCCAACTCGTTCATAATGTAAACTCTCGCCCATGAGGTAGGTCGGCCCACCCAAATCGTGGGACCACCCCCTGATCGCTCGCTCAATGCCTTATAAACTCGTCCAAGGTTCGTTTCATTTCATATTTCGCACGTCCTTCGCACGGTGGAGTCGCCTTGCCCGTCACAGGGACTGTAGGTCCTAACATCCTCCCCCACTGGAAGTCATTGTCGTCCTCAACAATATCTCATCCCGACAACCCTCTGTCACCAAGATCACCATACCAAGGTATACACCTCATCGGTATGTCATACATCGGAAATCATCTCAATCCATGACCATCGACCATCTCGTCACAATCTCCACATGCTGCTCCCCATTGTGGAAGACTGGCCCTTCCATCTCAAGCTACATGCTTCTTGCAACATCTCGTGTCGACCTCATCATGTGTCGTCATCATGTGAACTATTGCCTTGATACTCCAACACAATGCTAACACACATTTGTACATGCCGGCCCCCATGTCTGAACTAGTTGGGTAGCTAATCCAACTGTCACACTCAAACCATGAGAATGCACATCCTCATGCCATCATCACCTGTTTCTCACAACATCCCGTCACATCCTCAACTCGATCAAGAATCCATCTCCATATAAGTGTAATCCATGCTCAGGCCCATGAAGTAGTCCTCATCTCATCTGCAACATGCTGTCCATGATGTCTGGTACTAATGTGCTGCATGAAATCAGCCATATCTACCCCAACATCATCATCTATCTGCAAAACATCCATCTCCTCAAAGTGAAGAGATCATCTCATCAATCTCGACTCTCGATGTGCCACATCCAGGTCCATGAAGAAACCGCCATCATATTTGCAATCTACCATCCCTCAAGTCTGCCATAGAAACAAGTACACACCTGTCTCATCTATCCATGTGCTGCCCATGATCATAGATCAATCAGCTCTCATGTGTCAAAAGTGTTTAACTCTCGACTCAACCCATGCCCAAGTGTTGCCACCAAGGCATCATCATCGTTGTAACTCCATCACCCCAAAGTGTCTCATATCGATCCTCCACATCAAGTCACTCTTCCAAGCCATTCCCATACATGTACTTGAAAGTATGCACCCCATCCTGCATCAAAGTCTCTGACCTCAGCTCCCCAATGCATCAGATCCTTTAAGTCCACCATATATGAAGTCTCCCTAGAAGTCACAACCTCATGTCATCATGAGCTCCATAAGTCATCTCCAACCAACATCTCGGCAAGCATACAAGTCTCGGCCCAAAGGTCTCTACAAGATGCCTCAGCTCTCCATGTAGTAGGAATGCTCCATAGTCTGCTCACAACTCCATCCAAGTCCATGGCCTTATTGTACATAAGTGCACAACCTCTCCATTGACTCATAAATAATAAGTCTCCATGTCACACCAGCAAATCCACCTGCACAACATCCTTGCCTTGGCACTCCTCATTGTATGCCCATAAGTGACACCTCTACAAGTGCTCCTGCATAAGATTGCCGTGCTCGATGTCTCAAACCTGATGTCCATGACTAAGTTGCCCATGTAGTCCAACCAAGTAGACCCATCACAACAATCGGTCATCCTCATTCAAGTTTGCATTCTTTAGTCTAGTGAACTCGGTCACCTAACCATATCATCATCATCACCAGTCCCTTCCATCATGGCTCCCCCACTGAAGGTTCCACCAAGACTATCTCTTGGTCTCAGCCATGAGAAGTCCACCCAAGTATCATCATATCCAAGTGTGTGCCCTCCAATTTGTCCATGAGTCATGCTAGGCACTTAGCCAATTCTCCATGTGGCTAAAGCATGACCCAATCCTCCACAATGATCATCATGTTCCTCCCTTGTCACGGACCTTTGTACCTTCTACCACAAGGTCACAAACAACCCCAACAAGTCCTGCAATAGTCAACAATCCTTGCTTCTCCATACAAGGTATCATCATAGTCATCCATGGTAAGATGCTCCCCTGCATCAGCAAACTGATTTTGCCCTTCCCTGCATATGGTCCATCTACCAAATGCTCAAGTGAAACACAAGTATCAATACCTACTTCATCATCATGAGGCTCCTCCATATGAGTATCCTCATCCATCCATGTCTGCAAACTGCACGATCCTGGTCCAACTTGATCAATCTCAAGTTCATCCTCCATCGTTGTTATGTCTGCAACATCCTCAATCATCACGGCTTCCTCTTCCTTGTCGGCACAATCTGTAACTTCATCCTGCTCCATTGTCCAACCAAGTTGAAGAAGTTCGTCTTCAACATTCTTTTCCAAGACTTCAAGCTTATCTCGAATCCGGGGATTCTCTTCTTTCATCCACTTCAACCTGTATAAGGTAAGCAAGAGCTTCCCTTCCCATTCTTCCAAACCTTTCATGCCTTGTTGTTCAGCTTGGTCCAAGCACTAAGCTTCACCTCTGCTAAACCCATTTCACCATTCACCCAAATCACCCTGATATTCTACCTGTCACCTGCAAAACTTGAACTCCCTACCAAGTCTTTGTTCTTCGTAGAATCAGTTCTTTGATTCAGTTCACCAGCTCTGATACCACCTGTCATGCCCCTACACCTGCAGTAGTCTTTCAACCGCTTATAGCGAGGTGCGACACTACCAATCGTTTTCTTTTCACCAATACTTACGGTTGTAGACTATGCCTAACATTCCATACTTGGTTTTATTTTTGTTACCAAGTATTATTTCTTTATCCTTTATACAAGTGAAAGCGCATAACATTCACGTAAACAACATTATACAGGAGAAATGCACAATAGTATAAAGGGAGGGGCAACTCCCTGCAATATGAGTTTGCCCGAATCAATATATATAATCTTCTTTTACAAGTACAAGTTAAATCTTGGGAAACCCCAAATTTACACTTAGCCAATTTTCAACTTCAGCAAACTCGGTTGCCCAGCTCGTCAGCACCTTCGCACGGTCGCCTCACAACTCACCAACCCTTGGTTCACCTCGTCGCACGATCGTGTTGTTTGCCCAACTTGGGCGCGCCTCGTCGTAACCAAGTTACCACACACGGGGGCCTCTGCACGAGTCACACCTTCGTTCACAATCTCAACACTTCACCATTTCCACCATTTCGTCGTGCATGTCGCACACTACCCAAGTTGCCCGTCTGCACGATTCTTCGTTTCGGCGTGCACAGCATGGCCTCACCCGGTCGCCCATCTGCACGTCCACCCATTCACCCAACTCGTTCACCCAAGCCCGTTCACCCGAGTCGCCACACGACTTCACCCGGGTCGCCACATGACTTCACCCGGTTCACCCGAACGACGTCACCCGGGTCGCCACACAACTTTACCCGGGTCACCCGAATGACCTCCCCCGGGTCGCCACACGACCTCACCCGGGTCGCCTGAACGACCTCACCCGGCTCGCCCGAACGACTTCACCCGGGTCGCCCAAATGACCTCACTCGAGTTTCCTACGCGACGACCTCACCCGAGTTCTGCCTGAACAAATTTCCTGAACGACTTTCCTGAACGACTTCCTGAACGACTTTCTCGAACGACTTCTCGAACGACTTTCTCGAACGACTTCTCGAACGACTTTCTCGAATGACTTCCTCGAACGACTTCTCAAATGAATTTACCGAACGAATTCTCGAACGACTTCTCGAACGACTTTCTCGAATGACTTTCTTGAACGAGTTTTACACATGAGTTCCGCCCGTCGTGCGAGCTCATCCATGCACTGCAAAACTCCTTGTTCGAACTCGTGTTGATCGAATGATGGTCGTTTGCCTCCAAATGCCCTCCAATATATATGGGTGGGTGGCAGGTTGTGTCACCCGACCGACCCACACCAAACGCCCAGCCAACTCATTCATAATGCGAACTCTCGCCCATGAGGTAGGTGAGCGCGCCCAACTCGTGGGACCGCCCCTTGATCGCTCCCACAACGCCTTATAAACTCGTCCAAGGTTCGTTTCGTTTCATATTTCGCACGTCCTTCGCACGGTGGAGTCTCCTTGCCCGTCGCACAGACCGCAGGTCCTAACACGCGTAGTAGCACACCAACGACTCTATAAATTCACGTACTTTGTCACTTGTAACACGACAGCCTATCAAACGCTATACCACTAATATAGTGCGTTACAGTTGCATTTTCAATTAATTTTTTTTAGTATTGATTGTTTTTTTTATTGTCTTAGCTCTCCCACTACTCTATGGAACTTTGATACTAATTTGTTGGAAAGATATAAGAAGGAAAATACAAATTTTAAATAAATAAATAATACGAGTTGTTGTTTTTTTATTGATCATTCAAATACAAATTTTACATGATTACAATGAATCTAATATGGGGTATTTATACGTTTTAGCAATCCGAGTGATGCTAATTTCAACATGCAAACACATATTAAATTTACCCTTTCCAAATATAACACTGAACTCAACCTAACATTCACTTGGCTCAAATTAACTTACACTCTAAATTTAGACTACTCTACATGTAAGAGTAATTAGCTATTTTTAATAGATATTCCATTTACAAAAGCCAGATTGAACTAGAAGTAACATTCACTTGACTCAAATCAACTTACACTCTAAATCTAAACTACTCTACATGCAAGAGTAATTAGTTATTTTTAACAGATATTCTATTTACAATACCCAATGACCCGACCATGAACAATTTGAAGATTTGTTCCTCAAAAGGAGATAGTTAACATTTCAGAATGTGTTCAAACATAACATGTATGGACATCAACAAGGTAACCAATTCAATTCCTTTGCTGTGAGAGAAAATAATACTGAACTTCTAATTCATATGTAAAAGGAAAAGAAAGATTGGAATGACAGCGAAGTAAATGTGACGATGGAGAGAGGTTGTCCAAATCGAATGAATGTCCTTGCTCATTTAATCCTTTTGTATATAGCAAAATTGCGAAGAAGTCTACATATTGACAAACATTTACTTGATGCCATTGTAATATAAGGAGTTTTGCCAACTCCCAAAAATGAATATAGGTGTCGTTTGCTTTGTGATTACAATGGGCAATTGATAACTCTGCATTAAAGAGGTGAAATTTATTTATCCAAACAACGCCGATTTGCAATGTCATATTTGCAATATTGACCATCCATTTATTTGGTATGGGCAATCATACATATTAGACACTGACCAGCTATTACTAGTGGACAAAAGTCATAGCAAGGGATTAACTTTACGTTCTTTCAATACCGACTTTAGTATATACGTTCGGAACAGTCTTCAAATTATGACAAACATCTTAGCAAAGCCTGAACTTAAAAATTTGAGACAATACCTTCATTGTTTCACGCATTATAGAAACGTGTCTAGGTGGTGGTACTCTTTAACAAGTACGATAGAGTATTAATGACTTTCTTAAATAAATAAATTGTCAAAATTTAGTTTTGCACACCTTACAAACACAAAGCATATCAAAATTTTAAAATTATTTGAAGGGAAAAATACCTATGAAAGGCAATTTCCAACCCTGAAAGCCATAACCACTCAAAAGAGATGTGCGTAGATCTTGGAATCAGATTTAGGTTTTAATTTTTTAAACAATGTGTCTTTGCTTTAACTTTAGTGTGAAATTCTTCGCTCACTTCACAAGGAATGAATGCCTGCAATGGATTAGTCCTTTTGAAAGACAAAGTTTGACTTTGTTTTCCGAAATGGATCCGTACATTCCTTGGAAACGCTAGTTTTTGTTTCCTCCATTACTATGTTCTTGAGTAACTTAAATTGCTTTTGATTTATGATTCAATTATCGAGTAATTTAATGAATAAATAATATTTTTAATGTGTTATAAACCATGTTTATTCTTTTAATAAATTAATTTTAAAACTTATTTATTTTATTATACTTCATTAGTTTCCTAGAAAACAAATTTTAAATTTAATAAGTGATTTATTATTAAACATAGCATTAAATTTTATTGTATCATTAATTAACTTATACTTTTTGTTTCACAAACTAAAACCCATATCCTTTATCTTTAATTTGATTAAGTTTAGCTTTAAGAGAGTTGCTCCGTTATGGCACTAGAGATGTTGTTAACCTAGCATTAAATATGATTACATTAAATAATAATAAATGTATAAAGTAACTTTAATTAAAAATAATAATAAAAGATAAGATTTCTTGCTGTGGATAGTTTGATTAGTTCTAAGGATTGTTATCCTGTGGTTATGATTAGTTTGGTAAAACATTATTTTTGTAGAGAGGTCCAGAGAACCAAAATAGAAAGTTATTGAGTATAAATGAATGAAACATATCTTTTTCCTTTTATATACATACACACAAAAGTTTTTAATACTTTACCCGTGAATAATTTAATACATTTGAGAATGTGTCTTACATTTACATTACATACTTTAATTTTTTTAAGATTCATTTAGAACTTATGCAGGGTGGGAAAAGGAACATTCAAAAATCGTGAAACTACTAATACTACAATATTGACAGATATTAGTCACATAGAGAAGGATAACAAAAAAATTGAATTTCTACTATTATTAACAAAATACTTCTTCAAGAATTGTTTTCATAATCATATGATTAGAGGTTAATTAAACCAACCTAGATCAATCTTAATCCTACATCTATAAAGCGGCGAGAGGGATCAAATCTCTCGAGGAGCAAAACTCTTTTTTGAGTGCAAAACTTGAGGCATGGTGCGCACCTAGGATGATTTAATTCATGTGTGGCCAAGGAAAATCTATTGAACATATTATTAATCTTATGAATTTAAATATATAAATACATATAATATTAATCTAACTATCTTAAATATTTTAAATACACATAATATTAATCTAATTATTTTGTTTGACAGTTGACATTATATGATTGATTGGTGGCAACATTTTGGCATTGATGTCAATTAAACTAGCATTGAGGCAGATTTGAGGTAGAGAGGTTGCAACCATGTTTTAGGTAGAAAAATGGTCTCAATGACAGCATCAGACCTTCTTCACTAGAAAGCTCTTTGAAAACGTTTTCTAGTGGTATGTGGAAGTCCATAAATGGCCATTGGGATCAAAATTTATTGATAGTTGAGGTAATGACCTTGAAGTCCTTAGGAGTAGGCCGAATTTTGAATTTTGGAAGCAGGTTGAATTTTGGACCCCGAATTTCGGAACCTCGTGATGTGAGAAGGTTGGAATATCAAAGGTTTATTTAAAAGGAAACCCGAGACAACATGGAACAATGAGAGCAAGCTGAATATCAGAGCAAGGGGAATATCAAAGGTTGGAGATTTCGTAACCTCAATATAGTGGCATTTTTGAGAAAGTTTTGATCTGATAATAGGGAGTCGATTCTTGCAATGTCGGGGCATTGGGAGATCGCAATATCGAAGGTCAGAGCCTTAGTCAATCAGAAGGTTGGATTTTGGGACCTCATTAATTCTTATTGATGTATTCCTTTAAAAGTGTTGAGGGTTGAGGGGAACATGAACTATAAAGGAATTCGTTCGCAAAACCAAAGAACCAAGGACCCTTTCTCTCTCCTTTGACAGGACACATGGCAGTAATTGATTGGCCCTTAGGAGTTGTTGGTGATAAAGGACACATGGCCATTAGATTCAACATTAATGGGCGTCCTAATGGGGAAAATCTTGGTTACAAGTGTCACCACTAAGCATACGCCATGTGGATTTGATGACAAGAGTATGACATCATTCACGAAGTACATATCGGAGGTCAAGATTTCGTAACTCCTTTGTAATTGCATTTTTGAGGAAAGTCCCGATACTAGGGAGCTCCGATGTTGATTGGTGTTTGGTCATAGAGACCTAAAGGACCAAGGGCATAGAGAAAGGCTTAGCACCTAAGTGCTATGGGGATGCCACATAAGTATATTAAAGGTCGGGATTTCAAAACTCCTTCATAATTGAATTATGAGAAATTCCCAATACCAGGGAGCTCTGTTGTGTTGGCGTTCTGTGGTGGAAGCTAAAAGAACCAACGATGGAGAGAAAATACACAAGGAGATAGGCCCCCGACACAATCTTGAAGGCCTTAGCACTTAAGTGCTATGCTGCCGGTCACAAAACTCGATCATATGGTGAAAAGTAATAAGGGCCTAACTAAAATGGGCTAAAGGCTAGGCTCAGGATTTCATGATCTCGTAATATCATAAGATCACATTAACAAAATGTTATGATATGTGGGAGATCCAAAATTCCAATACAAAGTCATATGAAGCCGCAGTCACAACACTTTGTCTCGTGGAGGAAAACCAATAAGAGGCGAAGCACAAGCGGGCTAAAGGACATGATCAAAATTTCATGTTTTCATAACATCAAAATAATAAAAGGTACTATATGTGGAGCTCCGATAATGTAGTACATAGGAGTATGAAAGATGTATGAGTCGATAGATAACAAGTAAGTACGTACAAAAGAGTTGATAGCTGGAGTTATGGAGATAAAGACAGATATTGTTGGGTCAAAGCAGCAAGGACCACAATTGTGCAGAATAATTTAAATGGAGCATGTCATGAGGTGAGAAGTAAGGCACCTCTCATCTCCCCATGCACACTTGATTGAATTGAATGAAGATCATAACCTTAGGGATATGAGATTGATTACAGAAAGAACAGAGCCATGATGGAGTACATTCTGAGCATTGTGATCAAATGGATAAGCACAAACAGCCTCGTTAGAGTGTGTAGATGGATAGAGGATGTTGGGTTCTGCTATATTCTTTCCACGACTAACCTACGTAGTGAACTAGGGGGGGGGGGGGGGGAGCCCCCCCTTCATTGCGTTGATTGCACAACGGGGGGGTCACAAGGGAGGCGACAGCCCCCCCTATCCAGGGGTTTTGAGGGGGGCAGGTAACCTCCCTCTACGAGGTCAGGGGCAGTGCCCCGGGAAATTTTTTTTGGACCCTATATTAGGTTGGGTGAACCTACCTATGGTTTTTGGTCCACGGTTTTGGACGCGATGGTTTTTCGGTCCATGGTATTGGATGCTTCGGCATGTATAAATATGTATTGTAACATTGAAAGGAACATAATGAAAAATCAAGTTGGTAGTCCCGGTTTTGGGATTCAAGGGAAAAATCTTTGTGTATATGTGTTTTATGTGTTATGCTCTCACATCATTTGTTTTCTGTGTTTAAGAATTCATATGTAGGTAATTTCTGTACGGGGTTAAAACCTACATTTGGTATTAGAGCTTTTTGGGCTTCAAGGGGACGCCTTTGTTGCTGAGGGGTTTCGCTCGGGCCTGTGGTAGACCCTGTTTAGTGGGAGATCTACGAGATCGATTCTGGTGGTGAAAGAAGATGGGGAGCAATGGAAAGATAGAGATCAAGAAATTTAATGGTCAGAGTTTTGAGTTGTGGAAACTCAAGATGGAGGATCTATTGGTGGATAAAGATCAGTGGATCACGGTAGATCCGGGTACTAAACTAACGGGAGTGTCCGATGAATAATGGAAGAAGTTGGATCAGAAGGCAAAGAGAACAATACGATTGTGTGTCTTAGATTCAGTATTGTTGAATGTATCAGGGGAAGTTACAACAAAGGATTTGTGGGACAAGTTAGGGACTTTGTAGCAATCTAAGTCTCTAGTGAATAAATTGTTCCTGCGGGAAAAGCTATACAACCTCAGGATGAAAGACAGAGACTCAGTGATAGAGAATTTGAATGCATTTAATACTGTGGTAAGTCAGTTAGCATCTGTTGATATTAAAATTTTAGATGAAGATAAGTGCATCAGTTTGTTGTGTTCTCTACCAGATTCGTGGGATAGTCTGGTTATTGCAATACGTAGCAATGCAACTGCCTTGCAGTTTCATGAAATAGTCTCATCTTTGCTAACGAAGGAGATGAGACGGAAAAATATGGAGATCGAGAATGGTGATGCCTTGTCTGTACGAGGACGACCCCAGAACAGAAACAAAAATAAGTCATCGAGTGGGAGATCTAAATCTCCAGGAAAACCTATCAAGGTGGTGTGCTAGAAATGTGGAAAGGAAGGGCACTACAAAAAGGGATTGTAAATCTAAAGCTCCTGATAAAGGAAAGGGATCTGATGATGCTCCTTCTGCAGAGGCGAAAACCACCTCAGATGAAGGTTGGGATGTGTACTTGGCCTCTTCAAGTACACATGTAGATCATGAGGCATGGTTGATTGACTCAGGTGCATCCTTTCACTTCACTCCCCATAGAGAGTGGTTCTGCAAATATGATAAATACGATGGTGGTGATGTCTTCTTAGGGGATGATAGGAAGGCTAGAATCATTGGTCGCAAAAAGGTAAAGTTGAAGTTGTAAGGTCGAAGGGTTAGAACACTTCTGGATGTTCTGCATATTCACGCATTAGCCAGAAATCCAATTTCTGTAAGCAAGTTGGATGATGCAGGTGTAAAAACAGTGTTCGAGAAGGATACCTGCAAGATGGTTCGAGGAGCACTGGTATTGATGTCGGGAGTTCGGACTAGAAATCTGTACAAGCTGCAAGGTAGCATTGTTATTGATGGGTGCAACAGTTTTGTGGTTCCTGAAAGTGGAGCAGAAAATCTAGTCATTTCTGGAGAGAAGACCATGTTGTGGGATCAAAGGCTTGGACATATTGGAGAGAAGGGCCTTCGAGTACTTCATGGTAAAGGTATGGTAGAAGGTATGAGTAATAGCTCTCTAGATTTTGATTTTTGTCAAAATTGTGTATATGGGAACCAGAATCGGGTGAGTTTCCCCTCTGGTGGTAAGAGGGCGAAACATATATTAGAGCTTGTGCACAGTGATGTGTTTAGACCTGTGAAGGTTCCATCACTGGGTAAGTCTGTGTACTATGTATCATTTATAGATGATTTTTCAAGGAATACATGGATATATTTCCTTAAGAAGAAATCTGAAGTCTTTGACAAGTTTAAAGAATTTAAGGCTCTAGTAGAAAACCAGACAAAGAAGAAGATAAAGTTACTGAGGAGAGATAATAGTGGAGAGTTTTTCAGAAAGGAATTTGAATAATTCTGTAAGAAATGTGGTACGGCACAGCAGAAGAATACTCCATATACACCTCAGCAAAATGGAGTTGTAGAAAGAATGAACAAGACGTTGATGGAAAGGGCAAGAAGCATGCTCAGTGGTGCCGGGTTAGGACAAGAATTCTGGGCAGAGGCAGTGGAAACAACATGTTACTTGGTCAACAGATCACCTTCATCAGCACTGGAGGATAAAACTCCACAAGAGGTATGGACTGGTAAGAAACCCTCTCTTTCACATCTGAGGGTATTTGGATATGATGCATATGTACATGTTCCAAAGGAGAAATGAACCAAGTTGGATAGTAAATCTAAAAAGTGCATCTTTCTTGGGTATGAGGATGGTTTAAAGGGTTATAAGCTTTGGAACGCAGCAACAAGGAAGGTTGTGTACAGCTAAAATGTGGTGTTCAGAGAGGTGAAAGATGTTATTAAACATGAAGTCCAACCAAAGGAACCTGAGAAGATAGAGTTTGAGCTAAAGGAGGAAGAATCAGACTCTACAACAGAGGAGGAATCAGAAGATGAAGAGCCACAAACTCCGGGTGTGAGAAGATCAGTTTGAGAAAGAAGGCAGCCAGAAAGTTATAGTCCATCTGCTTTCTATTCAAATTTTTCTTTATCTATTACTAATGCTGATCCCAGAACTGTGAAGGAAGCAATAGATTCAGAGGATGGAAAATTCTGGAAAGAGGCCATGGTTGATGAAATGACATCTTTGCACAAAAATGAGGCTTGGGATCTAGTGGAGTTGCCGGCTGGAAGGAAGCCCATTGGCAGCAAATGGGTGTTCAAGAAGAAGACAAATGCAGAAGGAAAGGTGGAGAAATACAAAGCTCGATTGGTAGCAAAAGGTTATTCCTAGGTGCCGGGAATTGATTTTGGTGATATTTTTTCTCCTGTTGCCAAGGTAACTTCTATTAGTTTACTTTTATCTGTTGTTGTTCCTTTTGATTTTGAGGTAGAACAGATGGATGTGAAGACAACATTTATTCACGGGGATCTGGAAGAGGAGATCTACATGAAGTAACCTGAAGGCTTTGTGATGAAGGGTAAGAAAGAAATGGTATGCAAGTTAAAGAAGTCTCTGTATGGATTAAAACAGTCACCAAGGATGTGGCATCAGAAATTTGATACATTTATACGGGACTGGGCTTCACCAGAAGCAAAGCAGATCACTGTGTGTATTTCAAATTAATTGGTGACCGTGTTATTTATCTAGTCTTGTATGTGGATGATATGTTGCTAGTTGGAAATGACAAAGAAATTATCCAAGATTTGAAGACCCAATTGTCCTCCAAATTCGACATGAAAGATCTTGGTGCTGCAAACTATATTTTGGGCATGGAAATTAAAAGAGATCGGGCAAAGAGGAAGCTCTGGTTAAACCAAAGGAGGTATGTTGAGACAATACTATAGAGGTTTAATATGCAGGATAGTAACCCGGTGAAGGTTCCTATTCTTGTAGGTGTAAAGTTATCTGCTGAACAACGTCCCAAGACACAAGAAGAGGAAGAGGATATGTCTCATGTTCTATATGCAAATGCAGTCGGTAGCCTGATGTATGCAATGGTATGTACTAGACCAGACATTGCACATGTAGTGGGAGTATTGAGTAGGTTTATGTCAAAACTAGGGAAGGAGCATTGGATAGCAGTGAAGTGGATTTTGAGGTATTTGTGTGGCACTAGATATTATGGTTTATGCTGCCAAGGAAGACCAGGATTGGACAGAGTTTTGGATATTTGTGGCTTTGTTGATGCATATTGGGCTGAAGATTTGGATCAGAGAATATCTACAAGTGGGTATGTGTTTAACCTATTTTGAGGTGCAATCAGTTGGATGAGTAAGAAACAATCTGTAGTTGCACTATCAACTACAGAGGCAGAATACATGGCAGCCACTCATGTAAGCAAGGAAGCAGTTTGGTTGTAGAGATTGTGTTCAAGTATGGGGTTAGTACAGGGAGCTATAAGGATAGACTGTGATAGCCAAATTGTAATTTTCTTGGCAAAGAACCCTGCTTATCATTCAAAGACAAAGCACATTGATGTTCAGTATCACTGTGTGAGGGATATGATAGAAGACAAAAAGATGTTGCTGGTAAAGGTGGACACTTTGAAGAATACTACCGATGAATTGACAAAATCTGTGAGCTCTAAGAAGTTCTCCTGGTGTAGAGAAACAATGGGCGTTTTAGGGCTTGAAAAATGACTAAGCTCTCCTGTGGCCCCCTTTGGAAAGAAAACAACAAGTGGGAGAATGTTGGGTTGTGTTATATTCTTTCTACGACTAACCTACATAGTGAATCGGGGGGTTAGAGGGGGGCTGGAGCACCCCATTTGTTGCACCGATTGCGCAGTGAGGGGGTCATAGAGGGGGCGGCAGCCCCCCCTGTCCGGGGGGTTAGAGTGGGGTGGGTAGCCCCCCTCTACAGGGTCTGGGGTAGCACCCCGGGAATTTTTTTTTTGGACCCTATATTAGGTTGGGCAAACCTACCTATGGTTTTCGGTCCATGGTTTTGGACACGGTAGTTTTTTGGTCCATGGTATTGGATGCTTCGGCATGTATAAATATTTATTGTAACATTGAAAGGAACATAATAGAAAATCAAGCTGGTAGTCCCGGTTTTGGGATCCAGGGGAAAATCTCTGTGTATATGTGTTTTATGTGTTATGCTTTTGCATCGTTTATTTTTTGCGTTTAAGAATTCATATGCAGGTATTTTCTGTATAGGGTTAAAACCTACAGGAAAAACAATAAGAGGCAAAGCTCAAGGGGCTAAAGGACATGATCAAAATTTCTTGTTTTCATAACATCAAAATAATAAAAGGTACTATATGTGGAGCTCCGATAATGCAGTACATAGGAGTATGAAAGATGTATGAGTCGATAGCTACGAAGTAACTACGTACAAAAGAGTTGGTACCTAGAGTTATGGAGATAAAGACATATATTATTGGGTCAAGGCAGCAAGGACCACGATTGCGCAGGATAATATAAATGGAGCATGTCATGAGGTGTGAAGTAAGGCACCTATCATCTCTCCATGCACACTTGATTGAATTGAATGAAGATCATAACCTTAGGGATAGGAGATTGATTACAGAAAGAATAGAGCCATGATGGAGTACATTCTGAGCATTGTGATCAAATGAATAAGCACACAGCCTTGTTAAAGTGTGCAGATGGACTGAGGATTTATTTCTCAGCATGGAAACTCTTAGGAGACCATTCCCAATGTTTAATGTGCTTGAAGATATTAGGTAGACTGATGCAAAATCAACATGGACAACCATGCAGGAGTACTCTTTGGCAACATGAATGACAAGTTAATGGTCAACAAAAAGAGCATCTTTCCTTTCACTATAGAGGAACAAAGTAGAGGATCACGGTTGAGCAAAGTGGGGAAAAAAATATTGTTGTGCAAGATGAAGAGAGTGGAGTATGCGAAAGTTGAGAAAATGACCCATGTCTTGAACTAAGGTAGAGTGTTGCAGAGAAATGTGATTAAGAGTTGAAGGACCACATTTCAGAGGAGAACTACAGTGGCTCAGATTTACATTTCTCTATATTTGTATTTTCCCCTATTTTCAGTTTGAAAATTGTATGAAAGGTAGAACAGTTGCTAGAGCAAGTGGCAGTTTGCATTCATAAGAGGTTGCTACCTCTTTGAAAGTAGGTGCTTGCTATCTTAAGGGGGTCGGTGCTTCCTGTGAGTGAGTGCTCACAAATAAATTGATGTAATTAAGTAGGTTCTTAGTTTACATCATAATAACAAATAGATTGGAGGTTTTTTCCGTTTGGGTTTTCACGTAAAAATGCATGTGTCAATATGTGTATGGTGCCCATATGATGGATTGTATGTACATGTGAATGCCTTATCTTGATGGTCATTTGTATTGTGTATGAAAGCTCTCACAAGTAACTGACCATAGTGAAAAGAGTTAATGACTTACACTTAAGACTTGAAATAACTTGACTATTACATATTGCCTCCCTCTTATTAATTCCGTATTCCAACAATTCATATCAGATCTAAGTTCCTTGAAGAACAGTATAAGCACTATAAGTTACTTCTGGAAATTTAGGATGGAAACCTCTCTTATGTCTCTAGGAGTAGATGTTTGGAGCTCTATACTAGTAGATTATGATGTTCCTCCCACTGATGCAGATGGTAAAATATTGCATGGAAATAATGTTAAAGCCAAGAATGCCATTCTCTTTGGTGTAGTCAATTTTAACTCGTAAAGGTTATGCACTATAAGTCTGCCAAGTGTAGGTGAATCTCAATCAAAGTCATGAAGGAGATGACAAAGTCAATCAGGCCAAACTTAAAACCTTCAGAATAAGGTTTGAAATCTTAAAAATGAGTGAAGAAGAAATCATAGCCAAATACTTACTCAGAGTTGATGAAGTAACCAATATGATTAAGGACATAGTGAAGTAGACAAGGAAGATATGATTGTTCAAAAGGTCTTAAGATCTCTACCCGTGATATTTAATGCCAAAGTCTTTGATATTGAAGAAATGGCTAATTTAAAGAACCTCAAGATGGATAAGTTGCTTGTTACTCTCATAGCCTATGAGATAATATTAGGAAGAGAGAATTCTGAACCAAAGGAGGTAGCATTCAAAGTGTCCAAGAAGGCCAAGGGGCACAATGGTCATCAAAATTTATCCATCTGTGAATCTGATCAGGAGATGGCTCAATTTTCCAGGAATCTGAAGTGTGGCTCAGGAAAATATAAAGGGAAGTTTCCCTTTAAATGCTTTGACTGTGGGAGAGTTAGACCTTTTTTTTCCAAGTTCCCTTACAAATAAAGGACATAAAAGGAAGATGATCATAAATTTAGAAACAAATCTCAAAAACATTGGAAGAAGAAGTTATATAAGAAAAAGGGGCCCTACTACAAAGAGGATAGTTTAGCACCAAAGTCAAATACCAAAAATTGTTCAGAATATTATTCAGATAAGTATTTACTTATGGTGTGTGGAGAAGAATCCAAGAAACAAAATATTACCGACTCTAAAAAGGAAGAAGTAGAAGTAGTAGGATTTGAAGGGGAACTCATCAATTTTCTTGGTGAGTTAAATAAGGCAAGGAGAAAGAACCAACAACCAAAAGAACAACTACAACATGTTGAAGAAGGTACGTACCACTCTGACAATGAGGAGTTGGTTTATCAAAAATAAAAACTTGAGAACTATTAAATTTGATGATGAAGTTGATGATAATTTGTTCTTGTTTTAGCAATGTTTATTTTCTTCTTTACACTACTCAAGGTAGAGAGCTTATTTTGATTTTTGAGTTTTGGGTTAACCGCCTCCTTATACTATCTTAGTTTTCTCTTTTTCCATGACTCTTTTTCACCCCATAATTTATCCTTAAATTTTGATGTAATAATCTATCCTTATTCTATAAAATTATATCCTCCTCTATCCCCTAATTGTCAATATAGGATTGGGAATCCTTATGCCATTTGTGCTTGAGGCTAAGGTGGTAATTTTGAGTAGATTTAGAATAAATATAATGAATCCACTTGTATTAAATGTTTCTTAACTTCTACTTGTACATAAAATACCTAGGCATAGCCACTTTTTTAATGGTAATAATCCATTATTTGATTAGGAGGATATGATATGGTGCATTTCCTTTATTCTTGAGATTGTACATTATTATTTTCCTTTAGATATATTCTATCTTCCTCCATGAATTTATGGAGATACTACAACCCCAAACCTCATATTCGTATAAAATAATAACAGTGATGAGAGTCTCAAAGAGGATTTCCCATTTTTCCCATATCCAAATATCTATTAACTTGCACAATTTTTTTAATCCAACAATAAGATTTTCATCCCTCATTTATCCTTTCTGTAGAAATTCCCACTCTAGATCAACAGATTATGCAATATACTAAAACACAATACAAGATCTACTCCTACAACACTTTACGGAAGCTTAATCAAATTGAGCAAGATCAAGAGAACACATATAACTGAGAATGAGAAATTAATCACACATAACGCAGAGGAAATAACTTGGGGAAAGCGTCAGCCTAAAACCCCAACTCTGTATTATCATATAAGTGGAAATCTTGTTCAAGTTACAAAAAGAATCAGCTTTCTAGCTATCCTGCTCTCTCTGCAATCAAACAATACAGCTCACAGATTGAATAGACACTGTATATGTCCTCCTCAAGCCCTCCAAGACTCCTATTTCCTTGCACAATTTTTCTTGGGGTCCAATGATGTCACATGTGTGAATTGGCCTCATCACACTCACCAAACCTAAAGAAGTGACTGCGCAATCCTCAAGGAAAGAATTCCATCTGCATGTAAGGAATATTCATAATGGAATATTCTAGCAACTGATAGTACACTGCCCCTCCATCTGATCTCAACTGGGTCTCTATCTAAACTGACATACGTTAGTTATTTATGAGAGAATACTCAGTTATCTGAAGTGCTGTAGTTACATGCATGCAAGCATTAACTAACTAAACTTACATTAATTCAACAAACAGTTTGAATTAATCTAACTAGACTTGACTCAGTTAACTGAGCCAACTAATTACAACTCATCCTTATCTCTTTAACTGATGGATAAATTCCTCAATTAATGGAGAAACTGTTGCATGTCCCCACACAGACTTCATGTTTGATTTTCCTTAACTAATTAACTCAAGATGAATTAATTAATTATTTTACAAACAACTGCTAAGATCAAATTCGAATTTTACTTCACTATTTTAGTTTAGGGACTAACTAAAAGAGGAAGGTATCCCGAAATGCTATTTATAGAATGCTATTTTTAGGACTTCCATTTTTCCATCCATTATTGGTAAGATCAACATTGGCTGAATTGCTATTTATAGTAGTGCTATTTTTAGCAATTCTATTTTTAACATTTCTTGTTGCTATTTTCAACACTCCCTCTCAACAAGAAAGGGATTATCAGTAACCCCAATCCTGTCTCTGTGGAACTCAATCTTGCATCTTGACAATACCTAAATCAAGATATCTGCATCCTGTTCCTCAGTCGAAACATACAACAACAACATGATCCTCTTGACCACACAGTCTCGAAGATGGTGATACTGGATATCAATGTGCTTGGACCTATCATGAAAAACTGGATTCTCAGAGAGTTTGATACAACTCTGGTTATCGTAGTAGATCACTGTAGAAGCCATCATCTGACCAAACAATCCCACTAGAATCTTCCGCATCCAAATGGCCTCACATGCAGCCTGACTATCAACCATGTATTTAGCCTCTGCTGAGCTAAGTTCAACTGATCTCTATTTCCTAATGTACCAGGAAACTGCAGCTGAACCAAGGTTGAAGATTCCTCGAGAAGTGCTCTTCCGGTCTGATGGACTCCATGCCCAATCCGCATTTGTGAAGCCCTAAAGCTTCACTCCCTCTGTCCATCTGTCCCACAATCGGAACTTAGATATGCCTCTGAGGTATCTCAGAACATGCTTCGCTGCCTTCCAAAACAGCTTGGTAGGCTGAGCCATAGCTTGACTCAACTAGTTCACTGCAAAGCACAACTCGAGTCATGTGTTCACTAAATACATAAGTGAACCCACCAGCTACAAATAAACAGTAGCAGCTACTACCTCAACTGAAGTAGCATCCTCCTTCCTCCCATTCCCATCTAGAGGAGTCTGCATGGGCTTGCACTTCTCCATGTGAAAGCGCATGAGTATCTCATTGGCATACTTGCCTTCAGACAAAAATACTTCTCCATCTTTCTGCCACACCTCCATGTCTAGAAAGTAGTGCATAAGGCCCATATCCTTCATCTTGAACTCTCTTGCAAGGTCCTCCTTGCAAGACTGTATCAACTGATCATCACCTGTCAAAATCAGATCATCGACATAAAGAACAATGATCAATGGTTTACCTTCTACCATGATGTGGTAAAGGTTTACATCTGCTTCACTCTTGGTGAAACCCAAACTGGTGAAATAGTTGTCGATCCTGGTGTACCAAGCTCGGGGTGCTTGCTTCAGCCCATACAGAGCCCTCTTGAGTCTGCACACATGTGACTCATGATCGAAGGTTTCGAAACCTTCTGGCTACTCAATGTACACCTCCTCCTCAATCTTCCCATTGAGGAATGTTGTCTTCACATCCATCTGGTGGATCTTCCACCCAATCTGAGCTGATAGTGCCAGTATCGATCTAATCGATCAGTACCTTGCTACGAGAGAAAAAGTTTAATCGTAGTCGATCCCCTCGACCTGTGAGAAACCCCGGGCAACAAACCTTGCCTTATGTTTCTCAACACTGCCATCAGCTACCTCCTTTACCTTATAAAGCCATTTGGAAATCACGACTGACTTGCCCTAAAGCCTTGGGACAACATCCCACACACTGTTCCAAACGAGAGAGTCATACTCCTTTACCATTGCATCAACCCAGACTGGTTGCTATACTGCTTCCTCGAATGGAGAACGTTCGATATCTACACACTCCCCAACCACGACCATGTACCTAGTGTACCGCTCGAGTGACCTCCTCTATTTGCGCTGAGAAGATGGCTGTCCCACATTCTCTCGCACATCTAGCATCAACCTGTCAGCTTCCCTTGAGCGTTTCCACCCATCTCTGGAAGTCTCAGCATGAGTGGATGTGTCCACTCCCAGATCCTCTAGATGCAGCTGCTCCGCATCAATTTGAGGCTCATCCTCCTTAGGAACTGAAGGTTCCTCATCTGCATGCAACTCAAGCTCCCTCTCAAGTGATAAGTGCATAGATTTCTGCTCGTCAAACTTCAGATCCCTGCATGCCACTGTCCTCTGAGTGGAAGGAAGGTACACTCGATAGTTGTGGGGTGTATCCGTGTACCCCACAAGTATTCCCAACTCAGTTGTTGGGTCTAGCTTCTTTCTAGCATCTTTAGTCACATGACAGTAAAATAATGATCCAAAGATTTGGAAGTGACTTACATCAGGTCGCTTCCCAGAATAGGCCTCCATAGGTGTCTTCATCCCTAGTATACGGTGAGGGCTTCTGTTTTGCAAGTATATTGCTATATTGCATGCCTCAGCCCACAAATGTTGTGGTTGGCTTTGGTCATGCAAAATCGCTTGAGCTAATCCCGCAATCAATCTATTCTTCCTTTCAGCCACCCCATTCTACTATGGGTTATGGGGTGCCGTCAATTCCCGTCTAATACCTTCTACGGCGTAGAAGTCTTTAAACTGTTGGGAGACATACTCTCCACCATTATCGCTACGCAAGGCTTTTATTTTCTTTCCAAATTCCTTCCCTACCAAGGCTTTAAACACACAAAACCTCAAGAAGGTCTAATCCTTCTTTTGCATAAAGTAGATCTAGCATTTATGAGAAAAATCATCAATAAAAATAACATAGTAACTTTGCTTAGCGATGGAGGCTGTAGAGAATGGTCCACAAACATTTGAGTGAACTCACTCTAGAATTACTCCAGCTCTACTGTCTCGATCCGGAAAGGAAGATTTCTCATACTTACCCAAGTTACAACATTCTCATGTACTCGTCTACTCAATTTTTCCCTTGGGTAATCTGGTAGAAATCTTCTACATGATCTTCAGGGCTCCATGGTGTAAGTGGCCTAGTCTTCTATGCCATAGCTCGCCAATATCTTGGCTCTGCACCATCTCAGCTTTGGAACTTAAAGCAGCATAGTCGTTTACCTCCATATTGTAGAGATTCTTGACTCGAATCCCTATTTTCTTTGTCTGTCTAGTACCGATATGCCTCAGGAATACCTTCCCTTTACTAAAGACTACATCATAGCCTTTATCTTCTAGCATAGCAACAGACACAAGATTCTTCTTCAAACCTGGTACATACTTTACATCAATCAGAGTGAGGGGAGCTCCATGCTCCCTTTGAAACACAACCGTAACTTCACCTGAAACATGGTACTTTCCATCATCGCCCATCTTGATCTGCATCTGGAGATCCTTCTCCTCCAAGGTACTGAAAATATTCTTATCACCTGACATGTGGAATGAAGCTCTATTGTCCAGGTACCACACACATCCCACCATGGATGAAACCATGCATGCGATAAGCGAGAAATCCAGCTCAAACTATGAGGCCAGTGCCTCACCATCAGATCCCTTCGAGGAACCCTTCTTGGATTTCTTTTGTGGAAAATTCATAACATAATGGCCCACTTCATGACAATGAAAGCATCACACTTTCAATTTGTTAATATTCTTCCCACCATGGGAAGAACCGGATTTAGAAAGGGACGCCTTCCCTTTCCCTTTCCTCGCCTTACTCGCTAAGGCTAGATTTTCCTCATCATCTTGCTTCAACGAGGATCCATCTCTGGTGCTTCTTCTTATTTCCTCCTGCATCAGATCTAACCAAAGTCGTTCCCAATCTGGCATTTTTTCTCTTCCATTAACTAAGTCTTGGTAGCTATGCCAGCTCTTAGGAAGACCAAGGAGTGCAAGACTCACCATGTCATCATCAACGGTAGTGATCCCTACACTTCCAAGCTCATCCCTACAGGTGGTGATCTTGTTCAAATATGTAGAGATCGTGTCACCTTTTTCACACTTGATATTACAAAGCTTGTCATTCAGCGCCAGCTTCCTCTGATTGATGTTGTTCTGATATAAATCTTTCAATGTTTTCCACATTGAAAATAGAGTCTCCTTCCCATGGAGGCTCGAGACAATGTGATCTCGAAGTCCCTCCAAGAGTATTTTCCTTGCTCTAGCCACACATTTTTTCCATTCCACCAGTTGAGTAGCATTAGTCGGCTTGGGGACCTCTTGATCAATGAAGTCCTTTAGACCATTATCGTCTAATAATGCCTCCATGTGATCCTTCCAGGCTATATAATTCGAGTTGCCATCAAGGGCATACCCGAGTCTTAAACCATTGAACGCCATAGGTGAAATAGATATGTGATAAGAACTCGATTTCTATATTCAGGAACCAAACTTCAAACTTCACCTTCTTCTATATTGTTCTTCGCCTTGATCACCTTTTCTATGATAGCATGTAGAAATTCCCACTCTAGATCAACAGATTATGCAATATACTAAAACACAATACAAGATCTACTTCTACAACACTTTGTGGAAGCTTAATCGAATTGAGCAAGATCAAGAGAAACATATAACTGGGAATGAGAAATTAATCACACATAACACAGAAGAAATAACTCGAGGAAAGCCTCAGCCTAAAACCCCAACTCTGTATTATCACACAAGTGGAAATCTTATTCAAGTTACAAAAAGAATCACCTCTCCAGTTATCCTGCTCTCTCTGCAATCAAACAATACAGCTCACAGATTGAATAGACACTGTATATGTCCTCCTCAAGCTCTCCAAGCCTCCTATTTCCTTGTGCAGTTTTTCGTGGGGTCCAATGATGTCACATGTGTGAATTGGCATCATCACACTCACTAAACCTAAAGAAGTAACTGCGCAATCCTCAAGGAATGAATTCCTTCTGCATGAAAGGAATATTCACAATGGAATATTCTAGCAACTAATAGTACACTGCCCCTCCATCTGATATCAACTGGATGTCTATCTGAACTGACATGCATGAGTTATTTATGAGAGAATACTCAGTTATTTGAAGTGCAGTAGTTACATGCATGCAAGCATTAACTAACTGAACTTACATTAATTCAACAAACTATTTGAATTAATCTAACTAGACTTGACTCAGTTAACTGAGCCAAGTAATTACAACTCATCCTTATCTCTTTAACTGATGGATAAATTCTTGAATTAATGGAGAAACTATTGCATGTCCCCACATATACTTCATGTTTGATTTTCCTTAACTAATTAACTCAAGATGAATTAATTAATTATTTTACAAACAACTGCTAAGATCAAATTCGAATTTTACTTCACTATTTTAGTTTAGGGACTGACTAAAATAGGAAGGTATCCCAAAATTCTATTTATAGAATGCTATTTTTAGCACTTCCATTTTTCCATCCATTGTTGCTAAGATCAACACTGGCTGAACTGTTATTTATAACAGTGCTATTTTTAGCATTTCTTGTTATTTTCAACACTTTCAACAATTTTATAATTCTAATTGAGGTTGTGATGTGTATGAGTTCCAAGATATTTTAATAAGGAACTTCCTCATATGAAAGTATCAGTTGCAATCTTTCTGGATTTAATTATCATGACTTTTGTTGTGTTGATATTAACAGTCATACTAACCATGCAATAAAAATATTGGAGGATTCCTATTTCTTCCCAAGATTTTAATGGCTCATAACCAAAAGAATAATATCTTCGTCATAAAGGGGAAGAGTTATGATAATACTTGTGAGCATGGAATCAAGAGAGCCTACATCTTCCAAACACTCTTCTAGCTTATCAATGTATATGCCAAAAGGGGTAAGGGATATGGGACGCCCTTTCTTGAGCATTATATTGCAATTAATTTTTTTTAATGAACCCTTAGTGGTCTTAAACATGGAAATAACATTTTCATAAGACATTGTCACTTGTAACAATCCTTCACTTTAGAGGAGTCACTATGTTTTCCACCCTCTTCCACAAGTTTGTTGTATGAATGGTATCAAAATATTTTCTAAAGTAAATGAACAACAGAAAATATAATTTTATTATTGTGACACTCCCCCGCAATGATCTTAAGATTAAGAAGGTCGCTCATAGTTGACTAAAGCCTTGCTTACATGTTATGTCTGAAGCCCATTTTAGCCTTTAGCACTTTTATCTTGGATTTCTAACCATGGGATAATCTTGTGTTCCAAAATAATTCACTATAGCTTAGCTAAAATGTGGCTAATCATAATGGTCCTATAATCAGAGAGAATGTTTCTATCCCCACTTTTAAAGATAGGTGTAACCAGAATTTACATTCAAGTCTTATGGAAGAATCACTTAACTTCCAAATTGAAGAGCTTATGTATGTAAGGGATAAGGATAAGCCCTCCTATTTAAAAAAATCATTGCTAGCCATCGATATCCTTAGCTTTCCCAATTTCAACCTACTTAATCCTAGACACAATGTCTTCTAGAGAAAAGATTTCATCTTCTATATGAGTATTCAAAATGGTGGTCATGGCATTAGGGGATTCATAATGATTTTTAAGCTAGAAATTTCAATTCTCAAAGGTAATCAACCTTTTTTTTGCAAATTTTGCAATTAGAATTTTCCTCCAAAAATTCCTATGATATCCATCAATAGTTATATAATACCTTTTCTTCCTTTTAATGAGTTTTATAACTCTTTAAATGATCAAGCTTTAAAAATTCAACAAAAGCATCCTAATTGCTTTTCTAGTAATTTTACAATCAATATCATACCAAGGTTTGGACGTTTTATTATTCTTTTTAAATGACACCTTGATAGAGAACATGTCGATGGAAGGAGAGAGGGATTTAGAAAAGTTATATATATGTTTTTAATATAATCCTTAAAATTTAAAAGGTGTAAATACTTATTTAATTACTTTAGGAAGATATAAATTTTATCTTTTTCAAAAAGAAGCACCCTTGATTCTCACAATTCTCTTGCATGGAGATTTTAGGCATGGAAAAGGTTAGAGTTAAGGTTAAAGGCATATGATTAGAGTGAGGCTCATGGTCATTTAGGAGGTAAAGATTTACTATTTGCTATGAAACTGGGATATGAGATATCACATAATCCATGACACTGTTGTCAAGCCTCTCAATAGACTTGATCCACTTGGAATTTGGTCACTTGATTACACAAAAGCTTGAATAACTTAGTACTAAATAAATTATTGGTCATATCTTTGGAGTTTCTTTTGTATGTAATTAGCTAAAATAAGATCATCATCTAGCCGTACAAGCTAGAATTTGAATCATTGCACAAAATAATAGTTTGGTTAATTGTACTTCTAGAGTTAAAGTATAGATACTACCTTCATTCCTTACACTATAAATATCTTATTTCAAGGTTTTATAAGGACAATTTTTATGTAAATTATTTGTTCATAGATGCAAATTAACAAACTAAAACATAAATTCTCTTAACATTAAATTCAGCTATCCAACTATATCTTGACAATGAACCAAAGTAAATGATTCCAAATAAGTGGACTTTAAAATCTATAAATAATTTCATCCAAAAAAATATTTAATATAAAACATAAGTTCTCTCAGCATTAATATCAAATATTTCTATCCAAATATACTAATTAAAAAAATTTATCATTTTTATAATGTAATAAGCTATTCCTTCTATTACCAATCACTAGAAGGGAAGACTCTTATGTTTTTCTCCTCCATCCACAACATTAATTATCTATACTAAATTATAGCGTTTTATTTTTTTAATTAATAATTTAGATGATTAAAGATCGAAAGAATAAAACTTCCAAAAACAAAATCTTGAAATTTAAAATTCATTTGTACCACCTTTCTATACCAAGAAAAGAAAAGGTCAAGAAATTGTAAACATCCCCAAAATTCTTTTTCTAGATTCGCCTACAAATCATAAAATGTGATTCATTATTTATAAAGTGTGATTCATACTTTTGAAATAAACTACAATAAATGGTTTCAAACATCACCTCAAAAAGCATGCATATTTTTCAAACTATAAAGTGTGAAGTGTGATTCATCATTCATTTGTTCAAAAAATCAACCTTACAAATCATTTAATGTGATTCATTATTCATTTGTCCCAAAAATAACCCACACTAATAGTTCTAAACATCTCCAAAAAAAAAAAAAAAATATTCAGGTCATTAAACTTAATGGGTATCTCTAGTTTAACAAGAATTTCATAATAAAAAAGAATACTCTTTCATAATAAAAAAGAATACTCTAGGTCATTGGGTATCTCTAGTTTAACGAGAATTTCATAATTTCAGACATCGTCAATCAGAAATCTAAAACACAAACACAGAAATGAATAGAACCGAATCTGACGCTACCCATATTAAAACTGATCACTGGTATTTATATAAAGGATTACAAAAATATGTAATATGAATAAGAGAATAATGCCTGGTCTTCACCGTATGCCTGTTGCCCACTAGTCTTTTGTTTGTTTGCCCTTTGGATACCCGAATAATCCATTCCAAACCTCCATAAATATGTAATTATGGAGGAGGAAGACAAACAAAAGACATTAGAGGTACAACACACCTACGAACCCAATTCGCTTCTACGGACTTGGGCCAAATTATTGTTAAAGAAAACTCGTGGTAAAAATCCTCTGAATCGCCCTGACGATACAGGAATTCAAACCCCTTTGGTTTCGAACTGCCGACATACTGGTCTTGGACTCGGGAAGGGAAAACCCTGCAAGTAGGCTTCATGTTTTCTGGCCTGTGCATATCTAAGCTCTCGGCCCTGATCTTCTGTTGAGATTCGTACCCATATTACATAATGAATCCACCGAAGAAGCCGAGTGCTGTAACCCTAATTTTAACCGGCGGCTTGCTTGTCAAGATCTAAAACTGAATTAATGTCGACCCGGTGAAAAAGAGCACAATCTGAGGATTCCTAAAACGACGAAACTCAAATGGGGCTAAATTCTATTATCAGAACAGGGAAGGTACCTGCGAATGCCTGCAAGGGTATACACAGTGTGTATATATCCATCCTTATTAAAAAGACAGTGGGCCACCGAACAGATCCGTGAATTTAGGCGACCTTTATGGACATGTGGAGAGTCCTCTCAATAATGGATTCAACTCAACGTCGTGATCATTTTCTACACTCCCATATAACCTTAACCTTATATGTGGGCTTGGAAATCTCGAGAGTACTCTCGATAATGGATTCAACGCCATGACCGTTTTCTACACTTTCATGTAATTTTATAGGTAGGGTTGGAACGTTAAAGTTATTGCTTTTCTTGGGAAATGTTTAAGCCTTTGGTAACTAATTTTTCATTTCAGCATCTTAGGTAAGATTTTGAGGAATAAAATCAGATTTTTATCTTTTCGAAACATTTTGCATAAAATTTTGAAAAATACAGAAAAAAAAATGTTTTTTATGTTTTTTTCTTTTTATTCCAATTGAACAGTTTTATATTATTAAAATGAAAATCATTTTATTCAGAGCAATTTTTAAAATAAAATTTTTTATTTTATAAAATTTTATATATGTTAAAAACATTAAGTCAATAAATTATTTATTTGAAAATTATGCACTAATCTTATAACTGTTAACATTGTAGTGAATTTAGTGAATTGACAAATTTCCTACTATAGTAATTTTGCATTAGAGTATGTAAAGTTTTATGCAAAGCGTTAAAGTTGAAAAGATGTATCAAACGTTTGAAAAGTAGAGAATCTATCACTTCAATTTGTTCAATAGAAAATTTATTACATTTTATGATAACTTATTTTTCAAATTATCACTTTAATATTTGTAAGAGCAATTCCAACATTATATATGATCAAGTAACATAGCATAAATATTATAATTGGATTGAATTTTCTTAATATCTTCCAATAACATGATAAGATTATAATTGGATTGAATTTTTGTAGTATCTTCCAATAACATGATAAGAGTGTTAGAATTACTAACTTCAATAAAAGGTTGTGTTTGTTATAAGTTTGGTCATCATGAGCTATGGCCTTTTCTTACCTAAATAGTTTGATTATTCAGGAGGTTGTTAGATTTAGTTAGATGTGAAAATTTCTCTCCAACTACTTATTACCTTTTCAGGTGTAGTTGAACTATTATCTCAATAATTTCTTTGTATTTTAAGATACTGTATTGATTTTGAGACACACTTTCATGCATTTATATCAACATAGTTTCTATGTATGAAGAAGCTCTATGTACAGTAAAAAAACTCTCTCATGAGAAGGGTTCAGGATTAGGGAATTCAATAGTAATATTTTGTACATATGTAGGATCTATGTAGGTGAGACTGTTTATACCATTTTGTTATCGAGTTCCTGTAGTGTTGCTTATCATTAGAAAAACTAGCTTGTTGTGAATTAAAAATTCAATTTAAATAGTGGTGTGTGCCTCTTCAAGGTGATACATATGACCTTGTGGTTATATATAGAGCTCAATAATCATTGGAGCATAATTCACTCCATTATGTGTAGATTCAATTATTATGTTGCTATGTAGATAATTATATGCACTGTGAAAATAAATCCATCACAAAAGAAGAAAAACTATAGATTAGTGAATAAATAGCTATGTAGAGGTGTGACTAAGGCATTTGGTAGATTAGCTTACAACCATCATTTGGCAAGTAGAACTAATTTCATAGGGAAGAATGTGGAGAGAAAGCCACCCTTTAATTCATTCAAGGATTTTGATGATGTAGTTACTAAATTAGTGCATGTCTCATTTTTATTGAATAACCATGCATTGATTTTTCTTTACATTTAATCGAGAAAGTATCGCATATCCTAGGATTGTAGGGGGTCATGTTTTTTTATTTATGGAAAGGTCATAGTTCAATCCCTAAGAATGCTAAAAATCTAGATGATTGTACAAGTGCAAAATCAAAAAGTACTAAGAATGGTAGTGAAATGAAGAGTATACAATTTGAGTCACCTTGTAGTTTTTCTAATATAGTGTATCATAATACAGATGTCAAAGAATGATCAGTGTTAATGACCATTATTTAGGTAGTTGTAACCTTTTTTTTGTTTTAATGATCATTGAGGTGCCATTGGGATTAAAATAAACGATATGAAAATTTTCATGGATGCCACTCATTTACCATCATGTAACTAAATTTCTATGACCTTAGTAACAATTTAGGCATTTGGTTGAGAAGAAGCCCTTTTTCAAACTTTTGTATTTTTTCATATTGTGATGTGCATTCATGTTCATAATGCATGGCACATGACATATGTTAGATAGGTTGTTTTTTAGTAATCAACATGATGAAGATAATTTTATCTTTGAAATTTCATTGGGTTTGTAAAATAAAGCATATTGAAACTAGTGAGCTCAATATGTGACAAAATCTTTATTTTAATTGACTACTCTAATAATTCAATGACAAAGTATATAATCTCCAAAAATAATGTTGGACAAGCATGTTGAAGATTCAACCAAATATCAAATGAAGATGCTTAGTATCTGCATGTCTCTAGAAAGCATAAACCGTAAAGCTTCAAATCATGTGTACAATTATCTCTTATTGATTTTTTACATGCTTATATGGAAATATTATATGAATAAAAAAATATTAGGATGTAGGTTTTCACGTTCCCAATTATGTTTATGTGAGCTTTTTCTAGTAAACTATGTAGTATCATTAAGGTGTTGGAAGTTTGGGTCCAACACTTCTGTCATCTTTAGCAATAGGAATTTATATTATAGATAAGAAGAGTGCTAGATCATGATTAAATAGATGAAGAATCTAGCCCTAAGATGTAAGGAAATTGTGAATGAGTATAGATGTTAAAAAATACATATTTTTTTGTTTGTTAATTATTGATTATAAAGGGAAAAAATGAAATATATATATAGATAGATATAGATATAAAATAGTGGGGGAAAGTAAAATTAGAATAATTATAAGAATTAAGAATTATTATAAATTTTAATTGTTAATTATGCAGAGGGAAAGTCAAATTAAATAATTATAAAAGTAAAATTGAATGAAATGTTAAATAATTAGATTAGATTTTTGGTCATAAATATAACACTCCTCATCATTCAAAATTATTTTGATTATTCTTATTTAAATTTTCTCTCTATATTTAAAAGATATATACAAATAGCTTATTATTATTCTAATTTGACCTCTCTCTCTCTCTCTCTCTCTCTCTCTCTCTCTCTATATATATATATATATATATATATATATATAGGTTCATAATCTTTCACAATTTCCTTACGTCTCCTAAATTTCAAATTCTTCATCTATTTAATTATGGTATAACATTATTGATATCTACAATATAGCTTTTTGTCACTTAAGATGAGTGAAGTGTTCCCCCAAAACTTCGGGCACCTCAATGATACTATATAGTTTACCATAAGAAGCTGAAATCAATATAAAAATATTTTGTGGGTCTCCTTGGTATGGCATGGTATACTTGTAAGTAAGAAATGTGTTTTATTTTCTATAATTGCACCTTAAGAAAAAAAATTCAATGAATGTTAGACCATAAGTCCTTATATTTGTAGGTGAAAATAATGTAATATTCACTTGGATACAATTTGTGTCTAGAATATTTTAAAACATAGTTGATAAAAGCCATAGTTGGTTACTTAGATGTTTGACTAGATGCAAATATGTCGATGGGATGACCAATTAATCAATATTAATATCAAGTTGATTTTAAACAATAGAGTGTAATATAAGTTTAATTAAATTATGTGGTATTGTTGTTGTCCCTAAAGGTATGATCAGTTCCTAGCTAGTATGATCATTCAAGATGATAGTCATTATAGTGAATGGAGGATCATGAACACTTTGGTTTATAGATGAAATAAATTTTCTTTAGTGAATAACCATTATTATATTATCATCATTGATCATTTACACTAAAGTTTGATTTGGAATGGTGAGATTCATGGAGGAAGGATTCATATTTTCTTATAGATACGTTAGAGAGGCTTTAGAGTTTATTTTGAATGACATTTGTGACAATTCCCATGGTCTTAGTGGATATTAGATGGTGATGTTTGTGTATTATAATAAATAAAATTGATGACTATATGAAAATGTTAATAAAAATTTGTATTTATAGCGGGTCTATGATGTTATTCATAAATCCTATATATTTACTCTTGAAAATTGTATCTTATATCTGGCCTAGCGTTGGCACTTTGAAGAAATATTACACAACACATGGATAGTGCTATAAAATATTGTACCTTAAACTTACAATCCTTCCCACAATCTACTCCATAATCATGTTTTGAAATTTTTGTTTCCTATTTGCCCAATCCATTAAAAACTTTGAGTTCACTTCGACTTGGATTCTTCTCTCCTATTTTTTTGTTGCTACTTGAATATCCAAAGAACATATTATCTCTATTGTTACTACCAAAACCTAAATCTTACCTTGGTAAGAAATAATGAGTATTACATAAAAGAAATAAAGCCCAAGCTCGATATACACCCAGGTACTTTAATAAGCTCCATCGAGGAATCCCTAAGGATAGGATAATTAATCATATCCGAGAGGCTTCATCAATGGATCTTATCAAGGTATCCGAGGGGTCTGTGGAGCTAGGGATTTGCTCCTTTTTTGTAGCACTCATTATTTATTATTAAGGTGTAGTGTAGGTTTAAACACTAGTAAAAGCTTATATTGGTTACACTTATGAAATCTGAAATATATGCATTTCTTTTAGTAAAATATAATAAAATATTGTACCCACTTTTTCATGGACTATATTCATTATATGTACTTATACCTATATACGTAACCTATATATGGCATATCACTACAAGACATCGATGGACATACACTTTGTATACCACTATATTATGTATCTCTAAAAATTTGAATAAGTTATATTTGTTATAGTGTAGAAACTTATATCCTAAAGTTGTTAAACACATGGAATGGGCCTTGTGTTGGCTAGATGTTTTATAAGTGGAGAACGTTGGTAGTAAACTCTAAAATGCACATTAAGCCTAGAAATTATAAGTTTTATTCATAATTGAGTGGATTTTAGCTAGAAGTTTAATGAACCATGTCCTTGAGAGACATCCTATTAAAATAGGGTTATAATGGTTAGGTAACCATGTATATTTCAGTGATGCTTACATAACAATGACACAAGTTTTAAGTTTCAAGCTAGACTAGATATATACTCTCTTGGTTAGGAGGTTCTTCAATTCATGGTGGAAAGTTTACTATAAAGGGCTTAATTTTCATGGAAGACCCAATTTTACAAAGTTTAAGCTAAATACTCATTAAGGAGGAGCGTTGGAATGAGTAACTCCTACTTCTCACATGCTTGATGATACTAAAGGTTATTTTTGTTATTAGTTTGACCATTGAGAGGTAGAGCTCTATCTCTAATTAATAGTTTGACTATTTAGGACGTTCCTAAATCTTCTTAGATGTGGAAGATTTTGTCTAAATAATTAACTCTCATTTTGGAGTGTAGTTGAGATTAGATATTATAAAATATGAGGCATATGATTTAGTTTTAAATTGAGAAAAAAAGGAATTAATCTTATTGTAAAATGAACCATTTTGTTGTCTCTTCGAAGACATTCGATAAAATTGGAGCGATACATAGAAGATTAGTGTCGCCCTTACCCAAGGATGACACCCAGAAATTGAGAAATGGTCCAAATTTATAAAATTACTCCAAAAGGAATTACACATCTTATTGTAAAATTGACCATTTTGTTTTTTGTTTGGAGACATGAGATAAAATTGGAATGATACAAAGAAGATTAGCATGGCCCGTGCGCATGGAAAAATCAATAAATGGTATAAAATTACACATATTATTGTAAAATAGACCATTTTTTTGTTTCTTTGGAGACATCTGATAAAATTGGAACGATACAGAGAAGATTATCATGGCCCTTGCGCAAGGATGATACCCAAAAATCGAGAAATGGTCCAAATTTATAAAAAAAAAAATGATACAGAGAAGATTAACATGGTCCATGCATAAGGATGACAAGCACAAATCGAGAAATAGTAAAAATAAAAAAAAAATGGACCACCAACCTTCGCGCAGTGATTAACGGCCAAGTCAAAATGGACCACCCACCTCCCTGCTGTGATTTGACTGCTAAGTCAAAATGGCCACCTCTGCACTGCTAAGTATACAAAGGCATACATACTCTACCCCCTTTGGTTTTGAATGTGTGACTTGTTAAGAGGAAACACATGCTATTAACCATTAGGCCTAGTGAACCATTAATTTCCCCATCTAGTTAGAATAGGAACTTATTTGAATTGGAATAATCTCAAATCCCTAGTAAATTGGTGGATGGTGAGCCACTTGGCATGAATATAATTTAACTTGAGAAAGAAAAAAGAATTACACATCTTATTGTAAAATTGACCATTTTGCTAAATAAAATTTTCTTATATTTATTTCTCCGTCTAATTAGAATATGAACTTATTAGAATTGGAATAATCTCAAATCCCTAGGAAATTGGTGGGCATGGGGCCACTTGGAAAATCTAATTTTTTAAATTTATTAAAATTCAATGCAACCTAACAAACTTTGTAACACATTACAACCATTGATAAGCATTCACACTAAGTATATGTTGAGCATATTCCCTTGAGAATCAATCTTGGTCCTCAATTAAAAAAATAAAAATAAAAAGACAACAAATCCTCGTCCACCTTAAGTTGAAATAAAAAACCTTCGACAATTATGATTAGGAGGAATGATGACTCCCAGTGGACACCATTGATTTTTAAATAAAAGTCAAAAAACTTTTGACTCAACAAACCTGGGTCATACCATGTTAAAATTTTCCATTACACCAAAACCTTCCAACATTAGTAACTTCCATTATCTTTTTGAGTATCCCAAAATGAATCCCCTGAAAATTAATCCATGTAATAGATTCCCAATGAATAAATATGAAAATCTAACGGTTACTTTCTAACTTATAAGTCATGACAAGATATTTTATAAGCTCCTACGAGATTCAAAAATACAAGTTCAAAATATTATTTATAAGAATTGGACTTGCTAAATGAAATATAAATACAAGTTTCTACGAGATTCAAAAATACAAGTTCAAAATATTATTTATAAGAATTGGACTTGCTAAATTAAATATATATAATAAGTATTTTTTTATATAAGGAAAAAGATAATCAATTTTTAAATTTTTAATATTTACATAACATTTAGATATTAATACTTACATAATAGAGTTGTCTATAGTGGGATTTTTTGGAAGTTTTTTGGTGGGTTTTTTCGGTATAATTTATCTAAAATCGGAGAGGAATTTATTGAAATCACAAGTTTGATGGGTAACCCCTGCACATTCGAATTGCTCTAGAAATTTCTCAGGGTGTTGAATTCATATATACAGTCAAAAAACCAGTTTAAATAACACAAATCAAAATTTCACCTCAACTTTTTGGGCGAAATCTCAACACGAAAAAGTCCAAAAAAATCACACTACAAACCACTCAAATATTGTCGAATTGTCTAAATTGATTGTATGGATATAGATATCACTGAATTTTATATCTTGATGTTCGGTAGATATCGCCAACTTGATTTTTCCTATATGTTATTATCAACATTGTATCGTATCTTGTGGGTTCTTAGTTGGTGGTATATCATCTCCGAAGTTGGTGTTATGTTATCTCCGATACAGTGACGTTTACCAATATCATTCACGTGAACTTTCATTTGAATTGATTTGGTGATGAGATTGTTCATTTGTAGTCTTAATCGTTTACTTTAAATGCACATTTTTTAAGGTTTTGGACCCACTGAAATTTGAAAATTGAACTTCCTATTCCTTTTTTCGAAAGAACATTTTGTTACGTCAATGAATGGCAACTTCTTTCACACTGTGAGTCACAACTCAAGCAAGCTACAACATAGTTATAATAATGTTAAAATCTATAGATGTCGTAACTCTCTCTTATTAAGTTAATAATAATAGAATTATAACATGTTTACTAAAATTAACTAAATGACATGGATATTTATTAATATTTATATGTCAATTGCGGATTTAAATTAATATAACGTAAAGTAAAGTATATATATATAATTTTTTTATTTATAAATATAGAATAGTGAGGTAAAAATGTTTTTTAATAAGTTTTTAAAATTAAAATACAATAAAAAATAATATTAATTCTAGTTTTCTAGAAAACAAATGTTTGAGATTAACATTTTTTTTTGTTTATATCAATATTATTATGACTATTTAATTTTAATCATTTGTATTAAAGTTAAAATAATGATTTGTTTTCAATAGAATATTTGTTGTGAAATAAAGTAAAATTTCAATAGAATATTTGTTGTGAAATAAAGTAAAATTTCCACAATGATCACATTTTTTAACACCAATACATTTCTTTTGGTAAAATAATTCATGACTTTCTCTCACATAGAATTTCGGATTCAATTTCTTCATTGGAATCTCTTTCAACATTTTCAACAACATCATCAATTATTGGTTCATTATCTTTTTCAATTTGTTTTTCAACATTTTCAATCTCGTTATCAATGTTATGAGGAATATCTCTCTATCTTTACATTGGAAAATATTTTTCAAATTAGTTCATCAAATAAAAATTAAATTTCACAATACCGTAGTTAAATTTTAAATATCATTTATAATATTTACATTTACATACCTGCTTCACTTCTAGTTGAGATTGATTTTCCCTTTCAATATTTGTGCTTTCTCCCTTCTTTCTTTTGTAATAGTTTCTTCTGTAATCTCTACGAGCCTCAATGTCATATTTTCTTTTGCAATTTCTTTGATTCCATGATAATTCAATCTATGTAGATTTTTAAAATGCAACCGAAAAGAGTCAATTTCAAAAAATCCTACAAAATAAATTCACTCTCAAAATTTAAACAAAAAAACTCACTTTAAAAATTCAGCGCAAAAGAGTTACTTTAAAAAAACTCACTTTAAAAATTCAGTGAAAAAAATTCACTTAAAAAATATAGGGCAAAAAAATCACTTTCAAAATTAAAAGTAAAAGACTTACATTAAATATTAAGCCTAAAAACCTTACTTTAAAAGTTAAGCTAAAAAATCTCAATTTAAAAATTTAGTACAACAGATTTACTTTAAAAATTAAGCTAAAAAATCTCACTTAAAAAATTCAGCCCAAAAGACTTCCTTTAAAAACTAAGTTAAAAAATCTCACTTAAAAAACTCAACCCAAAAAACTTACTTTAAAAATTAAGCTCAAAAATATCACTTCAAAAATTTAGCCCAAAATACTTACTTTCAAAATTAACTCCAAAAAATTCAGCGAAGAAAATTTACCTTAAAAGTTCACTCCAAAGGAGGAAATTGTGCCAAAATGAAGTTTCAGCTCCATTTATTTATATGTAATGAAGTTTCAGCTCCATTTATTTATATGTAATGAAGTTTCAGCTCCATTTATTAATCTCGTTTCGGGTGAAATGTTTTTTCGAAGAGTCACATCATTTCATTTTCGTGGCAGACGAAAAATATCGAAACATTTTCAGCCAAACATTTAACGTATTTAGCCAAATTATTTTTCCGTTTATTTTTCAGCCAAACATTTAACGTATTTAGCCGAATTATTTTTCCGTTTATTTTAACTGGCATGGACGACAAACACAAGTTCGAAGGAATGTAATTTAAATTCCGCCGAAGTGTTTTAACTTGCAGCTCTGCAACAACTAGACTTTAATCACCCTCTTCCAATTTCGGAATTTGCAACTCTACAACAACTTATCTTTAGTCACCTTTTTCCAATTTTGGAATGCTTAAACTCTATCAAATTTGGAAAATTTACTTTCGGAACCCAATTTCAGAATGCTTAAACTCTGTCAAATTTGGAGAATTTACTTTCGGAACAAAAACCAGAATTTGCAGAATTGAATCTACTTTTAGTAGATATAAATTTTATGGAATTTCATAGAAATTTGATAATTTTAATTAATTTCCTAAAAAATAGTGTGCAAAATATTTCTAAAGGTCATTATGATTCAGTGAAATAAAAAATTTGTATCTTCTAAAATACAGTATGAAAAAATATGAAAAATTTATGTTTTATTACATTGGTCTGTCTTTTATAATGGGTAATTTTTATATTTTTAGTTTATAGTCAATATGTTGATAAATTTGACACTCAACTAAACAACTTCAAAATCTATAGTTTTTCATATTGGTTCAATTCAAAAAATTCTAGTAATTGTGATGTGCATTGGTTGGTTTCCTAAACAGAATGATATTGAAGTAGAGTATGTCTATATCGCTGCAACATGGCTTTTTCTTTCAAAAAGGCCTAGTTAAGAAAGAATACACTAGTGCTAAAAAATATGATGTGTTATGAATCCCTTGATTTTTAAAGAACACACAATCAAACAATTGCTAAGTTGACATATCAAACGTAAATAAAAAAATCCAAAAAAATTAGTAATAGAAAACTAATAAATTTTCTAACAGGTTTCCCTTTTATTGTAAAATGAAATTCTAAACAGAAAAATTGCTTTGGCTTGCCGAAAGTTAAAGATCTTCTAAAAATGATATTTTTTTCTTGAAAAATGGCAAAAAGTGTAACCCAACTTCACATTTTCACCATACTTAAAGTGGTTTTTTGAGTGCATATTTGGATTGAGCACCCCCAAAAACCCTCGGAGAATTTCAATTGTGAAGGGTTCATATATCAAGTTTGTGATTTCAATAAATCATTCCTAAATTCTATAAAAAATAGATTAGAAAATAAATTAGAAAATTTTCCTAAACACCACACTCAAAAACTACTCTTAATTATTCTAATTTCCCTTCCCCGTTATAATTAATAATTATATATAAGTATCAATTAAGATAATTCTAAAACAATGGTAAAATACTAATGATAAATAAATTCCATTATGAAAAAAATCATAATTATTCAAAATTATTTTAATTATTATTATTTGAATTTTACCGTTATTTACCATTCAGACCGAAAAGCTAATCTACTTATCTAATAATTCATTCAATTTTATACGTGTAATTATTCAGAGTAGTCCTTATATTTGTAGGTGAAAATAATGTAATATTCACTTGGATACATTGATAAAAGCCATAGCGGGGTACTTAGTTGTTTGACTAGATGCAAATATGTCGATGGGGTGACCAATTAATCAATATTAATATCAAGCTGATTTTAAACAATAGAGTGTAATATAAGTTTAATTAAATTACGGCGTGTTGTTGTTGTCTCTAAACGTATGATCAGTTCCTAGTTAGTGTGATCATTCAAGATGATAGTTATTATAGGGAATGGAGGATCATGAACACTTTGGTTTATAGATAAAATAATTTTTTCTTAGTAAATAACTATTAATATATTATTATTGTATTTAAATATATAATGAATTTACATTTTTCACATTTGAGAATCCAATCATTGATCATTTATACTTGAGTTTGATTTAGAATAGTGAGATTCATGTAGGAAGGTTTGAGATTTTCTTATAGATACGTTAGAAAGGCTTTAGAGTTTATTTTGAATGACATTGGTGACAATTCCCATGGTGTTAGTGGATATTAGATGGTTATGTTTGTGTATTATAATAAATAAAATTTATGATTATATGAAAAGGTTAATAAAAAATTGTATTTATAGCGGGTCTATGATGTTATTTATAAATCCTATATATTTATCCTTGAAACGTTTATCTTATATCTAGCCTAGCGTTGGTACTTTGAAGAAATATTACACTACACATGGATAGTGCTATAAAATATTGTACCTTAAACTTACAATCCTTCCCACAATCTACTCCATAATCATGTTTTGAAACTATCTTTTCCTATTTTCCCAATCCATTAAAAACTTTGAGTTCCCTTCGACTTGCATTCTTCTCACCTATTCTTTTGTTGCTACTTGAATATCCAAAGAACATATTATCACTATTTTTACTACCGAAACCTAAATGATACCTTGGTAAGAAATAATGAGTATTACCCAAAAGCAATAAAGCCCAAGCTCCATATACACCCCAGGTACCTTAATAAGCTCCATCGAGGAATCCCTAAGGATAGCATAATTAATCATATCCCAGAGGCTTCATCAATGGATCTTATCAAGGTACCCAAGGGGTGTGTGGAGCTAAGGATTTGCTCCTTTTTTTTAGCACTCATTATTGATTATTAAGGTGTAGTGTAGGCTTACATTTCAAACCTCTAACTACTAACTTGACTTTCCTAACTAGCTAACCAATCCCTGACTATGCCTTTTAGGCTTACATTTATACAAAAGGGATTCTACAACCAATTCCTAGTTTAGATCCATAATCTTCTAAGCAAAACCCCAAAATCTTTTCCTTATCTCTAAGGATCCTCTCTAATCCACAAAATCATGAATTAGCTCATAATATAAGATTTACAATTAATTCTCAATTCTCTCAACTATCATGATTCTCTCATGTTCTCCTACATTCGAGAATATTTACTAATATGTTTCACTATACTCAATTAAATCCGTATTCTAGCTTCTCTCATTAAAATCACTCAAAACCTTAATAATTGCATTAATTCAAAACATAGGAAACCAACTTCCTTGAAAATACAAGACCTCCTATGTCTACTAAGATACAATGATATTGTTGAGCTAAATGCTCCTGCATCACATTATTTATATATTACCAGAGTCTTGAAATATAGCCCATTTCATGGCTATAAGGATGAATATAATGTATTGATGTAAGATTAAGTATTTTTTAAAGTTGTATATAGTGGATAGTCGAAGATTTTTGTACTAAGCCCAAAATCTAGTAAAAGCTTATATTGGTTACACTTATGAAATCTGAAATATATGCATTTCTTTTAGTAAAATATAATAAAATATTGTACCCACTTTTTCATGGAGTATATTCATTATATGTACTTACATCTATATACATAATATATATATGACATATCACTAGCCGGCGTTGATGGACATACACTTTGTATACCACCATATTATGTATCTCTAAAAATTTGGATAGGTTATATTTGTTATAGTGTAGAAACTTATATCCTAAAGTTGTTAAACACATGGAATGGGCCTTGTGTTGGCTAGATGTTTTATAAGTGGAGAATGTTGGTAGTAAACTCTAGAATGCACATTAAGTCTAGAAATTATAAGTTTTATTTACAATTGAGTGGGTTTTAGCCAGAAGTTTAATGAACCATGTCTTTGAAATACATTATATTAAAAAAGGGTTATAATTGTTAGGTAACCATGTATATTTCGGTGATGCTTACATAGCAATGGCATAAGTTATAAGTTTCAAGATAGACTAGATATAGACTTTCTTAATTAGGAGGTTCTTCAATTTATGGTGGAAAGCTTACTGTAAAGGGTTTCATGGAAGACCCAATTTTACAAAGTTTAAGCTAAATACTCATTAAGGAGGAGCGTTGGAATGAGTAACTCCTACTTCTCACTTGCTTGATGATACTAAAGGTTATTTTTGTTATTTGTTTGACCATTGAGAGGTAGAGCTTTATCTCTAATTAATAGTTTCATTATTTAAGACATTCTTAAATCTACTTAGATGTGGAAGATTTTGTCCGAATAATTAACTCTCATTTTGGAGTGTAGTTGAGATTAGATATTATAAAATATGAAGCATATGATTTAGTTTTAATATTTCTAAATGTTTATTTAAAAATGTATAATATTCAAGTTAAGATTATCATATCTATTAAAAATTTTCCATTTCAATGTTTAAGCAATATATTTTATGATACCAAAAATACTAAATGATTTTGGTGATAAGAGAATAAATTTTAGTTTAATGAAAGTGGTCTTAGATTTGATATTCCATAAAATATTCTTGCTTTTTAAAAGTATTTGATTGTGATTTTTTTTCCCAAACTTTAATAGTCAGTTAGCTGTATGTGTGTGTGTGAATGAAACTATAAATTCGACATTTAAATTGTTTACATATCATAAATTATAATCGCTAATTTACTAACTATTGAGTGTGGTTCATCATCAAGATAAGATGAACCAAATCTTGACATCAAAGTTAATTTAAAAATTATAATAATCATTTTATCATGTTTTACCTTCTTTAACATTAATTTATTCATCATTTAAACTTTATAATTAATTTCTAAATTATATTTTTCTCTCCAAAAAAATTAAATTTCAAAAATTTACACAGATCACCCTAGGAAACAAATAACGCTATAAATTCAAATTTTTACCTCTACATATCAGATAAAATTGAAATTCCCAATAAGAATAACTTAAATTTCAAATTACTAACCTAATTACTAACCTGATTAGAGTGTCTAAACCAGAATCTAAAACAAACAGCTATCTGTAGCCTGTACAAATATAATCAGATGCCATGAACCCTTGTGATTGATGTCCACCATTTTGTAACTATAGTTCCACTGGATTACGTGTCGTAAAAGGCACGTGGATTAAATCGATAATCTACGGCGTCCTGATCGAGCCTGGCCTACACTGTGCCGCCACGGCAATGCAATTTCTCCTTCACTTCAGTCGTGTGGCACCACCTAATGTGGGCGGTTCTTTGGAATATAATATTGCATGCACGCTAACCATATCTCATAAGAAGAATTATCTCGAAGACACTGTTAATTTAATTATATTAATTTTTCTAGAATATAAGTATTTTTGTGTGTAAAAACATACATCGTAAAAGGCACGTGGATTAAATCGATCATCTACGGCGTCCTGATCGAGCCTGGCCTACACTGTGCCGCCACGGCAATGCAATTTCTCCTTCACTTCAGTCGTGTGGCACCACCTAATGTGGGCGGTTCTTTGGAATATAATATTGCATGCACCCTAACCATATCTCATAAGAAGAATTATCTCGAAGACACTGTTAATTTAATTATATTAATTTTTCTAGAATATAAGTATTTTTGTGTGTAAAAACATACATCGTAGTGCATAAAGTAATTAGTTATATACATATAATTATAATTCAATGTTATAAAATTTCTAAGTTTATAATCATATTAAAAATATTAATGTGGTTGATATAGTTCAAGGCTTTAAAAATATAAGAAAAAAATTATTGCAATATGAAGAATCTCTTATCAATACACACATTTACTTCATTAACCATGTCTAAAAAAATTATGGATCAACTTTAGTTTGAGAAAAAAAGAAGGAATTACACATCTTATTGTGAAATGAACCATTTTGATGTTTCTTCGGGGACGTCCGATAAAATTGGAACGATACATAGAAGATTAGCATCGCCCCTGCTTATAAAATTACACCAAAAGAAATTACACATCTTATTGTAAAATGGACCATTTTGTCTTTAGTTTGGAGACATCCGATAAAATTGGAACTATACAAAGAAGATTAGCATGGCCTCTGTGCAAGGATGACACGGAAAAATTGATAAATGATCCAAATTTATAAAATTACACAAAAAAGAATTACACATCTTATTGTAAAATGGACCATTTTGTTGTTTCTTCGGAGACATCCCATAAAATTGGAACAATACAGAGAAGATTAGCATGGCCCTTGCACAAGGATGACAAGTAGAAATCGAGAAATGGTCCAAATTTATAAAAAAAAAATGATACAGAGAAGATTAACATGGCCCATGCACAAGGAGTACAAGCACAAATCCAGAAGTAGTCAAAATAAAAAAAAAAATAAAAAAAAATGGATCACCAACCACTGATTTGATAGCTAAGTCAAAATGGACCACCTACCTTCGCCCTGTGATTTGACTATTAAGTCAAAATGGCCACCCCCTTTGATTTTGAATCTATGACTCGTTAGGAGGAAATACATGTTTAGGACCAGTGAACCATTAATTTCCACATCTAATTAGAATATGAACTTATTTGAATTGGAATAATCTCAAATCCCTAGTAAATTGGTGGGTGATGAGCCACATGGCATGAATATAATTTAACTTGAGAAAAAAAAAAGAATTACACATCTTATTGTAAAATCGACCATTTTGCTAAATAAAATTTTCTTATATTAATTTCTCCATCTAATTAGAATATGAACTTATTAGAACTGGAAAAATTTCAAATCTCTAGGAAATTGGTGGGCATGAAGCCACTTGGAAAATCTAAATTTTTAAATTTATTAAAAGTCATTTCAACCTAACAAACTTTGTAACACATTACAACCATTGATAAGCATTAACACTAAGCATATGCTGAGCATATTCCCTTGAGAATCAATCTAGGTCCTCAATTAAAAAAATAAAAATATAAAGTCAACAAATCCTCTTCTACCTTAAGTTGAAATAAGAAGCCTTCGACAATTATGATTAGGAGGAATGATGTCTCCCAGTTGATACCATTGATTTTGAAATAAAAGTCAAAATTTTTTTGACTCAACAAACCTCGATCATACCACGTTAAAATTTTCCATTACACCAAAACCCTCTGACATTAGTAAACTTTCAAACCATTATCATTATCTTTTTGAATATCGCAAAATAAATCTTAACAGAGATTAATCCATATGATGGATTTCCAATGAATAAATATGAAAATCCAACGCTTACTTTCTAACTTATAAGTCAGGACAAGATATTTTTACTTTCTAACTTATAAGTTAGGACAAGATATTTTATAAGTTCTACGAGATTCGAAAATACAAGTTCAAAATATTATTTATAAGAATTGGACTTGCTAAATTAAATATAAATATAAGTTTTTACGAGATTCAAAAATACACGTTCAAAATATTATTTATAAGAATTGGACTTGCTAAATTAAATATAAACATAAGTTTCTACGAGATTCAAAAATACAAGTTCAAAATATTATTTTTAAGAATTGGAATTGCTAAATTAAATATAAATAATAAGTCTTTTTATATAAGAAAAAAAATAATCAATTTTAAAATTTTGAGAACATTTACATAACAGAATTGTTTATATTGGGACTTTTTAGAAGTTTTTCTGGTGGGTTTTTTTGGTATAATTTATCTAAAATTTGTCAGGAATTTATTGAAATCACAAGTTTGATAAGTAACCCCTGTGCATTTGATGGCCCAGCCCTGGTGACGTGGACACAGCCACGTGACTCACCTCAGTCCCACGTGGTCACTTGTGCGCATACAAATATCTGCCCCCAATCCGAGGCGCATTTACAACAATTATCTGCCGGTTTTGGGTATGGTCACCGGCTCGTCCCGTTGAAAAGGCTTCCCGCCTATGTTAAACCCTTAAGGGTTATCCTCGGCTCATTTACACTCTGTCTTTCTACTGTTACATGCTCCGTGTTGTTGTGGCGATGCTCTCTGTGCGCTAACCCACCGAATCCTTTGCTCCGTCACTGGTTATGGTCCTGTTTGAGATGCGAATCCTTCACCTTCGCTGCTGCCTTCAATGGTCTGGTTCGGAAGTCTGTGGTAAGGGTTTTATACTTTCATGGATTCTGTGAAGATATCCTCTTGGTTTTCAACTTCTGAGCTCCAATTTTGTGCAGGTGTTTGCAACCACGAGACTGTCACTCTTCCGAACTCAACCTGGCCTCGAGGTAAACTCTCGTGCTATGTTTTACCCTTCTCTGTCACCTGTTGTCGACACTTACAGGTTTTTGTGCATTTCAGCTTGTGGAACTGGTCTATGTCTCGGCAGTCTCCGTCGACCCTTGGGTAAGTCCGCAATTCTCTTCCACTCGCACCTTGCTGTCTTTACTTCTCTCACTTTGATGTTTGTTCTGGTTGTAAAACGCACTAATTCATATTGTTGTTCTGTGCAGGTTGGCTAGGAGACCTGCTCACGAGGGTTTCAAGCTTGCAGTCTTCAACTTTCTCCAACCCTGGTACCCTTTGTGACCGGGTAGGGTTTACTCCTGTTCCAGCGTTTCTATAGTTTATACAATGTGGAATTAGCTGTAGTTTTCTGTTGGTTAGATTCTGTAGGGTTAGCCGTGCCCCTTTGCTGGCGTTTACAATCTCAGGGTTTCGTTCCTTTGTGTCATTATATGACCTCCATGCAACAAGGTTTTGGACTTTATACTGTTACGGCGGTGCCGGATTTGATATATGATTCTGTGTTATTTGTCGAACTGTTGTTTATAAAGACTTATGAAATGCTCTATTAATGGAATCAGTGTGGTTTGAACTGTTACCTCTCTTTAATAGTCGTTGTATTTGATTTGTAAACGGCCGTGTTGCTCTTTGTGTTTGCTTGCGGGTTCTGTTCTGTTATGGCCGCAACCTGGGCTTACTACGATGCCTGTATCGTTCCTTTATTCTCGCAATACTTTGTATGCATATGCTGTAAACTTGATCGCCTTACGCTGCCTTGCCTGCGTATTAGTTCTGATAATATAGTTTATGGTTTTTGGCTCAATGCCTGTAATGCTCCAGAATTTCTAGTTACAGCATGATAACTTCGTTCTATATCAATTTATTTCTAAAATAACAAATGCTTTGTAATGCTCAGATGTACAATATGGAAGAGTAATTAACAGTAGTTTATATTCAGAAAAGAAAACAATATTTCTGTTACAGAGGGTTTTTTTGAAGTATTGTCTTGCTGCTTCTTCTTATTTCGTTCTGAGGTGAACCAAAAAAGTCCCTCTTACATTCGTCTTTTTCATTTTTAGCTACACTGAATATAACCGTCTAGAAACTAAATTCTATAACTGTTACCTGTTTCTTTAAACAATAAATTAACTAAACAGTTGTTGGTTACCTAAGCTAACAACCAGTAACTTAACTTGTTCTGAAAATAAATAAAAGAAAAGAAATGAACAATGATTAACAAAAGACAACAACCAGTTTTTATTTTGATGACCTGTCCAACCACTCTTGAAGTCGTGTCCTGTTTCTTCGCGAGCCAGTCATCGATCTTCTGTCTCCTCGGAGCTGGATGCTCCTGCATCAGGCTCCCGGGGTGGCAAAAAGTCATGGCTCCGTTCCATGAGGTCGTCAACAGAATAGCCTGCTTTAGTTATCTGCGCTGCGTCGAGCCAAGAACTGTCCTCTATTGGACGGTTCCGCCACTTGACCAAATATCGCAGATACTCCTTCCTGCGCGTGCGTCTAGCTACCTGTGTATCCAGAATTCCTTCGATTTCAAGGGGTGGTGCCTTTGGTAATTGTCTTGTCCAAGAACCTTCCTCATAGCTGTCTTTTTGTGGCACTGTAGTTGCTGTATCGTTCTCTGAGTTGGCTACATAGGGAAACAGATCTGCCACGTTAAAAATGGGAGAAATTCCTATCTCGGGTGGCAACTGTATTTCGTAAGCGTTCGCAGAAAATTTGCGGATGATTTTGCAAGGGCCGATCTTCTTAAATTTTAGCTTGTTGTACTCCCGCTTCGGAAACCTCTCCTTACGTAAATACGCAAGGACTTCATCCCCAACGTTAAACTGAACTTCCCGACGCTTTGTGTCAGCTCGCTGCTTGTATTTCTGACTGCTGTCCTGTAATTTCAGCTTGACTTGTTCGTGTAAATTGCTCATTGCTTGAGCGAATTCTTCCCCATCCGCACTCCGTTTCTCAAGTTTCCCCAAATCCCGTAATTCATGCACTCCTCGCGGATGCATACCGTACAAAATCTGGAACGGACTGTAACCAGTGCTGCGGTTAGGTGAATCGTTGTACGCGAACTCTGCTTGAGCAAGTACACGGTCCCATGTCCGGGAATTTCCTCCTGTCAAACTGCGAAGTAAGTTCCCTAGGCTTCTGTTTACGACTTCCGTCTGACCATCAGTTTGCGGATGATAAGCAGAGCAGAACTGCAATTGTGTATTTAACTTTTTCCACAGAGTTCTCCAAAAGTGACCAGTAAACTTTACATCCCGATCAGAGATGATGGATTTCGGGAGTCCATGTAACCGAACGACTTCAGTAAAGAATAGGTGTGCAATGTAGGTAGCGTCGCTGGTTTTCCTGCAAGGTACAAAATGTGCCATTTTTTAGAATCGGTCAACTACAACCATGACTGAATCGAAGCCCCGCTGTGTCTTTGGTAAACCCAAAACGAAATCCATGCTCACTGAATCCCATGGTCGACTCGGAATCGGTAATGGTGAGTAAAGACCAGTGTTTTGACTATGACCCTTTGCTAGCTGACAAACTCTGCATCTGCTCACGTACCTCTGCACATCTCGCTGCAGTTTCGGCCAAAAATAAATGTGTTGTACTTGAGCAACCGTCTTGTCGATACCAAAGTGTCCAGCCAGTCCTCCACTGTGCTTCTCCTGTATTATATTTTCCCGCATGGAACAGTTGGGTATACACAGTTGTCCTCCTTTAAACAGCAGTCCTTACTGCAAATTATAATCTAGCCACATGCTATCATTCCTTAACAAAGGGTTTTGACAGGCTTCATATGCCTCCCCAAATTCAGTATCAGTTTGATACAACTCCTTCAAATGCTCAAAACCCAAAACTTGCATTGTGCTTTCCTGCAGAAGCAATGTTCTTCTGCTCAGTGCATCTGCCACCTTATTCGCTTGGCCACTAATGTGCTTTAATACGAATGTAAAATTCTGCAGATACTCCACCCAAGCTGCATGTTTGTGGTTCAATTTATGCTGTTGCATAATATACTGCAAGGCAGAATTATCTGTAAACAAAACAAACTCATCTCCCAGTAGATAATGCCGCCAATGCTTCAACGCTTGTATGATTGCATAAAATTCTTTGTCGTAGGTTGAGTACTTCTGCCTGCTCTCATTTAGCTTTTCACTGAAGAAAGCGACCGGTCTGTCCTCTTGACTGAGGACTGCTCCAATGGCTGTCCCACTGGCATCACAACGAACTTGAAAAAGTTTGTTGAAATCTGGCAGTCTCAATATTGGTCTTTCAGTAATCTTCTTCTTCAAAGTTTGAAAACTACTTTCTGCCGCTTCAGTCCAGTGAAAAGGCTGATTTGCCTTCTTGATCGTGTCCAACATAGGTGCGCAAATCTCGCTGAAATTTCTGATAAATTTCCTGTAAAAACTGGCTAGTCCATGGAAACTCCGGACTTCAAATAAACTCTTTGGTGACGGCCAGCTAACTATAGCTGCCACCTTTTCCGGATCCATTTTTAGTTCATTTTCTGCAATAACAAACCCCAAATACACTAGTTCTCGCTGAAAAAAGGTACACTTTTTCAGATTAATCAGCAGCTTGTTTTGCTGCAGCTTCCTCAACACACTCTGTAAATGCCTGAAATGATCCTCTTTAGTCCTGCTAAAAATCAAAATATCATCCAGGTAAACTATCACGAATTTCCCATTAAACTCTTTCAACACCTCATTCATCAAACGCATGAATGTGCTGGGAGCGTTACTCAATCCAAATGGCATCACCAGCCACTCATATAAGCCTTCGTTTGTCTTGAAAGCTGTCTTCCACTCATCGCCTTCTCGTATTCGAATCTGGTGATATCCACTCTTCAGATCAATTTTTGAGAAATAGGCTGCCCCACTCAAACAATCCATCATATCGTCCATCCTCGGTAGAGGAAACCTGTACCTGACAGTAATTTTGTTTATGGCTCTGGAGTCTGTGCACATTCGCCACTCTCCTCCCTTCTTTGGAGCCAAAACAGTCGGTACTGCACAAGGGCTCATACTCTCTCGAATCAACCCTTTATCAAGTAGTTCCTGAACCTGCTTCCTAATTTCCTCATGATCCTTGGGACTCATGCGGTAAGCAGCCTTATTTGGTAAGCTTGCACCTGGTATAAAGTCAATACAATGACTAATACCCCTCCTTGGTGGTAACTCATTTGGAAGATCATCCACCACTATGTCCCCAAATTCTTGCAGTAACTGCTGAACTTCCTCAGGCAAATCTGATAGCTGTGTGTGTAATACTACTGCCTTTGGTCTCCTTATGACAGCAAAATTGATTTCGCTGTCCCCAATCTGTTTCACGAACTCCTTTCCTCCCAACAGCAATGCCTTCACTCCACTGGCTTCTGCTGTATTTTCCTCCTTGATGGGTACAAGCGTGTGCTTTATCCCATCTTTAACAAACTTGTAGCAATTCTTTTTCCCGTCATGAACTGCACCTCTATCGAACTGCCAAGGTCGTCCCAACAGTAAGTGACAGACATCCATTGGCATGACATCACAAAGGATCTTATCCTTGTACTTACCAATCTGAAATTCTACTTCACATTGTTCATCAACTAACAGCTGATGTCCTTTCTGCAGCCATGACACTTTGTAGGGTGTAGGGTGCTTTAATTTCTTCAACCCCAACTTTTCTACCATCTCCACCGCCACAAGGTTGTCTGTACTCCCACTATCAATAATCAATTTACAGCACTTGCCCCGCGACTTGCAGACAGTGCGGAACAAAGCTTTACGCTGATCTGGTTCTGCAATCTCCTTTGCTGGCTTCAACAGCACTTTGTTCAACACCAAAGCTTCACCTGTCTCCGGTGCATTTTCTGCTTCCTGAGGTGTTGTCTCAGCATCCTCTGTCTGAACAACATAAGTTCCTCTTCCGCCTGCTGGTTCAGCTTCAGGACACTCATAAGACTTGTGCCCCCATTTGTGGCAGCGATAGCACTGGACAGCTCCTCTGCCCCGACCATTTCCTCGCCCTCGCTGAGGTGGTCGTCCTCCTCTCGTGCTATTGTCTTTTTCTGTCGCTCCAGCAGTTTTAGAACTGCTGCTTTCTTCACTGGGGCCTGTACCTCGGCCTCTTCCAAACACTTTACCCTTTCCCCTGCCAGTTCCACCTCCTCTCCTGGCATTCTGCTTCCGTTAATCTTTTCTTCTGCCTTCAGTGCAAACTGATAGGCTTCTTCCATTGTCCGGGGTGAAAGGATACCAATTTCATCTAAGATTTCCCCCCTTAAGCCATTCACAAATCTGGCTGTTTTCTCCGGGGTGTCCTCCACATATCCTGCTCGCAAATTTAACTTGTAGAACTCTTCTGTAAATTCTTTCACAGTCATTCCCCTCTGCTTCAAGTTCTGTACCTGCCTGTACAGCATAATCTGATAATCCTGTGGTAAGAATTTCTCTTTCAGTTTGGCCTCCATTCTAGACCATTTCTTTATAGGCTGTTTGTTAAGCCTCCTCCGTTCCGCCTGAATGCTGTCCCACCACAAGGACGCATGTCCTTTCAGCTTGGTGGCGGCGAACTTCACCTGCTTATCTTCGCTGGTTTCCTCAAATTCAAAATACTTGTTGACTTCACTTAACCAATCCAACAACACGTCTGCGGACAGACTTCCGTCATAAGTCGACAACTCATGTTTTGGCTTATGACTTGACAGCAAGACCGACTTCAACAATCTAAATTCTGGTGTCACCCCCTCTAATTCCTCCTCTGGTTCAACTTCTTCTTCATCACTGTCATCTGCTGGGTTTCTTCTTCCCCCAGCTTCCACCACTGCCAATCTTTCACGCAAAACTCGAATCTCCTCTCGAAGTCCATCATCTACTACCCTCCGGACTACTCTTCCCCTTCCTCTTCCTCTTCCTCTTCCTCTTCCTCTTCCTTCACCTTCACCTTCTACCTGTTCCATTGGTTCTAACTCAAGAAACTAGCTCTGATACCACTTATGATGGCCCAGCCCTGGTGACGTGGACACAGCCACGTGACTCACCTCAGTCCCACGTGGTCACTTGTGCGCATACAAATATCTGCCCCCAATCCGAGGCGCATTTACAACAATTATCTGCCGGTTTTGGGTATGGTCACCGCCTCGTCCCGTTGAAAAGGCTTCCCACCTATGTTAAACCCTTAAGGGTTATCCTCGGCTCATTTACACTCTGTCTTTCTACTGTTGCACGCTCCGTGTTGTTGTGGCGATGCTCTCTGTGCGCTAATCCACCGAATCCTTTGCTCCGTCACTGGTTATGGTCCTGTTTGAGATGCGAATCCTTCACCTTCGCTGCTGCCTTCAATGGTCTGGTTCGGAAGTCTGTGGTAAGGGTTTTATACTTTCATGGATTCTGTGAAGATATCCTCTTGGTTTTCAACTTCTGAGCTCCAATTTTGTGCAGGTGTTTGCAACCACGAGACTGTCACTCTTCCGAACTCAACCTGGCCTCGAGGTAAACTCTCGTGCTATGTTTTACCCTTCTCTGTCACCTGTTGTCGACACTTACAGGTTTTTGTGCATTTCAGCTTGTGGAACTGGTCTATGTCTCGGCAGTCTCCGTCGACCCTTGGGTAAGTCCGCAATTCTCTTCCACTCGCACCTTGCTGTCTTTACTTCTCTCACTTTGATGTTTGTTCTGGTTGTAAAACGCACTAATTCATATTGTTGTTCTGTGCAGGTTGGCTAGGAGACCTGCTCACGAGGGTTTCAAGCTTGCAGTCTTCAACTTTCTCCAACCCTGGTACCGTTTGTGACCGGGTAGGGTTTACTCCTGTTCCAGCGTTTCTATAGTTTATACAATGTGGAATTAGCTGTAGTTTTCTGTTGGTTAGATTCTGTAGAGTTAGCCGTGCCCCTTTGCTGGCGTTTACAATCTCAGGGTTTCGTTCCTTTGTGTCATTATATGACCTCCATGCAACAAGGTTTTGGACTTTATACTGTTACGGCGGTGCCGGATTTGATATATGATTCTGTGTTATTTGTCGAACTGTTGTTTATAAAGACTTATGAAATGCTCTATTAATGGAATCAGTGTGGTTTGAACTGTTACCTCTCTTTAATAGTCGTTGTATTTGATTTGTAAACGGCCGTGTTGCTCTTTGTGTTTGCTTGCGGGTTCTGTTCTGTTATGGCCGCAACCTGGGCTTACTACGATGCCTGTATCGTTCCTTTATTCTCGCAATACTTTGTATGCATATGCTGTAAACTTGATCGCCTTACGCTGCCTTGCCTGCGTATTAGTTCTGATAATATGGTTTATGGTTTTTGGCTCAATGCCTGTAATGCTCCAGAATTTCTAGTTACAGCATGATAACTTCGTTCTATATCAATTTATTTCTAAAATAACAAATGCTTTGTAATGCTCAGATGTACAATATGGAAGAGTAATTAACAGTAGTTTATATTCAGAAAAGAAAACAATATTTCTGTTACAGAGGGTTTTTTTTTGAAGTATTGTCTTGCTGCTTCTTCTTATTTCGTTCTGAGGTGAATCAAAAAAGTCCCTCTTACATTCGTCTTTTTCATTTTTAGCTACACTGAATATAACCGTCTAGAAACTAAATTCTATAACTGTTACCTGTTTCTTTAAACAATAAATTAACTAAACAGTTGTTGGTTACCTAAGCTAACAACCAGTAACTTAACTTGTTCTGAAAATAAATAAAAGAAAAGAAATGAACAATGATTAACAAAAGACAACAACCAGTTTTTCTTTTGATGACCTGTCCAACCACTCTTGAAGTCGTGTCCTGTTTCTTCGCGAGCCAGTCATCGATCTTCTGTCTCCTCGGAGCTGGATGCTCCTGCATCAGGCTCCCGGGGTGGCAAAAAGTCATGGCTCCGTTCCATGAGGTCGTCAACAGAATAGCCTGCTTTAGTTATCTGCGCTGCGTCGAGCCAAGAACTGTCCTCTATTGGACGGTTCCGCCACTTGACCAAATATCGCAGATACTCCTTCCTGCGCGTGCGTCTAGCTACCTGTGTATCCAGAATTCCTTCGATTTCAAGGGGTGGTGCCTTTGGTAATTGTCTTGTCCAAGAACCTTCCTCATAGCTGTCTTTCTGTGGCACTGTAGTTGCTGTATCGTTCTCTGAGTTGGCTACATAGGGAAACAGATCTGCCACGTTAAAAATGGGAGAAATTCCTATCTCGGGTGGCAACTGTATTTCGTAAGCGTTCGCAGAAAATTTGCGGATGATTTTGCAAGGGCCGATCTTCTTAAATTTTAGCTTGTTGTACTCCCGCTTCGGAAACCTCTCCTTACGTAAATACGCAAGGACTTCATCCCCAACGTTAAACTGAACTTCCCGACGCTTTGTGTCAGCTCGCTGCTTGTATTTCTGACTGCTGTCCTGTAATTTCAGCTTGACTTGTTCGTGTAAATTGCTCATTGCTTGAGCGAATTCTTCCCCATCCGCACTCCGTTTCTCAAGTTTCCCCAAATCCCGTAATTCATGCACTCCTCGCGGATGCATACCGTACAAAATCTGGAACGGACTGTAACCGGTGCTGCGGTTAGGTGAATCGTTGTACGCGAACTCTGCTTGAGCAAGTACACGGTCCCATGTCCGGGAATTTCCTCCTGTCAAACTGCGAAGTAAGTTCCCTAGGCTTCTGTTTACGACTTCCGTCTGACCATCAGTCTGCGGATGATAAGTAGAGCTGAACTGCAATTGTGTATTTAACTTTTTCCACAGAGTTCTCCAAAAGTGACCAGTAAACTTTACATCCCGATCAGAGATGATGGATTTCGGGAGTCCATGTAACCGAACGACTTCAGTAAAGAATAGGTGTGCAATGTAGGTAGCGTCGCTGGTTTTCCTGCAAGGTACAAAATGTGCCATTTTTGAGAATCGGTCAACTACAACCATGACTGAATCGAAGCCTCGCTGTGTCTTTGGTAAACCCAAAAGGAAATCCATGCTCACTGAATCCCATGGTCGACTCGGAATCGGTAATGGCGAGTAAAGACCAGTGTTTTGACTATGACCCTTTGCTAGCTGACAAACTCTGCATCTGCTCACGTACCTCTGCACATCTCGCTACAGTTTCGGCCAAAAATAAATGTGCTGTACTTGAGCAACCGTCTTGTCGATACCAAAGTGTCCAGCCAATCCTCCACTGTGCTTCTCCTGTATTATATTTTCCCGCATGGAACAGTTGGGTATACACAGTTGTCCTCCTTTAAACAGCAGTCCTTCCTGCAAATTATAATCTAGCCACATGCTATCATTCCTTAACAAAGGGTTTTGACAGGCTTCATATGCCTCCCCAAATTCGGTATCAGTTTGATACAACTCCTTCAAATGCTCAAAACCCAAAACTTGCATTGTGCTTTCCTGCAGAAGCAATGTTCTTCTGCTCAGTGCATCTGCCACCTTATTCGCTTGGCCACTAATGTGCTTTAATACGAATGTAAAATTCTGCAGATACTCCACCCAAGCTGCATGTTTGTGGTTCAATTTATGCTGTTGCATAATATACTGCAAGGCAGAATTATCTGTGAACAAAACAAACTCATCTCCCAGTAGATAATGCCGCCAATGCTTCAACGCTTGTATGATTGCATAAAATTCTTTGTCGTAGGTTGAGTACTTCTGCCTGCTCTCATTTAGCTTTTCACTGAAGAAAGCGACCGGTCTGTCCTCTTGACTGAGGACTGCTCCAATGGCTGTCCCACTGGCATCACAACGAACTTGAAAAAGTTTGTTGAAATCTGGCAGTCTCAATATTGGTCTTTCAGTAATCTTCTTCTTCAAAGTTTGAAAACTACTTTCTGCCGCTTCAGTCCAGTGAAAAGGCTGATTTGCCTTCTTGATCGTGTCCAACATAGGTGCGCAAATCTCGCTGAAATTTCTGATAAATTTCCTGTAAAAACTGGCTAGTCCATGGAAACTCCGGACTTCAAATAAACTCTTTGGTGACGGCCAGCTAACTATAGCTGCCACCTTTTCCGGATCCATTTTTAGTTCATTTTCTGCAATAACAAACCCCAAATACACTAGTTCTCGCTGAAAAAAGGTACACTTTTTCAGATTAATCAGCAGCTTGTTTTGCTGCAGCTTCCTCAACACACTCTGTAAATGCCTGAAATGATCCTCTTTAGTCCTGCTAAAAATCAAAATATCATCCAGGTAAACTATCACGAATTTCCCATTAAACTCTTTCAACACCTCATTCATCAAACGCATGAATGTGCTGGGAGCGTTACTCAATCCAAATGGCATCACCAGCCACTCATATAAGCCTTCGTTTGTCTTGAAAGCTGTCTTCCACTCATCGCCTTCTCGTATTCGAATCTGGTGATATCCACTCTTCAGATCAATTTTTGAGAAATAGGCTGCCCCACTCAAACAATCCATCATATCGTCCATCCTCGGTAGAGGAAACCTGTACCTGACAGTAATTTTGTTTATGGCTCTGGAGTCTGTGCACATTCGCCACTCTCCTCCCTTCTTTGGAGCCAAAACAGTCGGTACTGCACAAGGGCTCATACTCTCTCGAATCAACCCTTTGTCAAGTAGTTCCTGAACCTGCTTCCTAATTTCCTCATGATCCTTGGGACTCATGCGGTAAGCAGCCTTATTTGGTAAGCTTGCACCTGGTATAAAGTCAATACAATGACTAATACCCCTCCTTGGTGGTAACTCATTTGGAAGATCATCCACCACTATGTCCCCAAATTCTTGCAGTAACTGCTGAACTTCCTCAGGCAAATCTGATAGCTGTGTGTGTAATACTACTGCCTTTGGTCTCCTTATGACAGCAAAATTGATTTCGCTGTCCCCAATCTGTTTCACGAACTCCTTTCCTCCCAACAGCAATGCCTTCACTCCACTGGCTTCTGCTGTATTTTCCTCCTTGATGGGTACAAGCGTGTGCTTTATCCCATCTTTAACAAACTTGTAGCAATTCTTTTTCCCATCATGAACTGCACCTCTATCGAACTGCCAAGGTCGTCCCAACAGTAAGTGACAGACATCCATTGGCATGGCATCACAAAGGATCTTATCCTTGTACTTACCAATCTGAAATTCTACTTCACATTGTTCATCAACTAACAGCTGATGTCCTTTCTGCAGCCATGACACTTTGTAGGGTGTAGGGTGCTTTAATTTCTTCAACCCCAACTTTTCTACCATCTCCACCGCCACAAGGTTGTCTGTACTCCCACTATCAATAATCAATTTACAGCACTTGCCCCGCGACTTGCAGACAGTGCGGAACAAAGCTTTACGCTGATCTGGTTCTGCAATCTCCTTTGCTGGCTTCAACAGCACTTTGTTCAACACCAAAGCTTCACCTGTCTCCGGTGCATTTTCTGCTTCCTGAGGTGTTGTCTCAGCATCCTCTGTCTGAACAACATAAGTTCCTCTTCCGCCTGCTGGTTCACCTTCAGGACATTCATAAGACTTGTGCCCCCATTTGTGGCAGCGATAGCACTGGACAGCTCCTCTGCCCCGACCATTTCCTCGCCCTCGCTGAGGTGGTCGTCCTCCTCTCGTGCTATTATCTTTTTCTGTCGCTCCAGCAGTTTTAGAACTGCTGCTTTCTTCACTGGGGCCTGTACCTCGGCCTCTTCCAAACACTTTACCCTTTCCCCTGCCAGTTCCACCTCCTCTCCTGGCATTCTGCTTCCGGTTAATCTTTTCTTCTGCCTTCAGTGCAAACTGATAGGCTTCTTCCATTGTCCGGGGTGAAAGGATACCAATTTCATCTAAGATTTCACCCCTTAAGCCATTCACAAATCTGGCTGTTTTCTCCGGGGTGTCCTCCACATATCCTGCTCGCAAATTTAACTTGTAGAACTCTTCTGTAAATTCTTTCACAGTCATTCCCCTCTGCTTCAAGTTCTGTACCTGCCTGTACAACATAATCTGATAATCCTGTGGTAAGAATTTCTCTTTCAGTTTGGCCTCCATTCTAGACCATTTCTTTATAGGCTGTTTGTTAAGCCTCCTCCGTTCCGCCTGAATGTTGTCCCACCACAAGGACGCATGTCCTTTCAGCTTGGTGGCGGCGAACTTCACCTGCTTATCTTCGCTGGTTTCCTCAAATTCAAAATACTTGTTGACTTCACTTAACCAATCCAACAACACGTCTGCGGACAGACTTCCGTCATAAGTCGACAACTCATGTTTTGGCTTATGACTTGACAGCAAGACCGACTTCAACAATCTAAATTTTGGTGTCACCCCCTCTAATTCATCCTCTGGTTCAACTTCTTCTTCATCACTGTCATCTGCTGGGTTTCTTCTTCCCCCAGCTTCCACCACTGCCAATCTTTCACGCAAAACTCGAATCTCCTCTCGAAGTCCATCATCTACTACCCTCCGGACTACTCTTCCCCTTCCTCTTCCTCTTCCTCTTCCTCTTCCTCTTCCTTCACCTTCACCTTCTACTTGTTCCATTGGTTCTAACTCAAGAAACTAGCTCTGATACCACTTATGATGGCCCAGCCCTGGTGACGTGGACACAGCCACGTGACTCACCTCAGTCCCACGTGGTCACTTGTGCGCATACAAATATCTGCCCCCAATCCGAGGCGCATTTACAACAATTATCTGCCGGTTTTGGGTATGGTCACCGGCTCGTCCCGTTGAAAAGGCTTCCCGCCTATGTTAAACCCTTAAGGGTTATCCTCGGCTCATTTACACTCTGTCTTTCTACTGTTACACGCTCCGTGTTGTTGTGGCGATGCTCTCTGTGCGCTAACCCACCGAATCCTTTGCTCCGTCACTGGTTATGGTCCTGTTTGAGATGCGAATCCTTCACCTTCGCTGCTGCCTTCAATGGTCTGGTTCGGAAGTCTGTGGTAAGGGTTTTATACTTTCATGGATTCTGTGAAGATATCCTCTTGGTTTTCAACTTCTGAGCTCCAATTTTGTGCAGGTACTGTCACTCTTCCGAACTCAACCTGGCCTCGAGGTAAACTCTCGTGCTATGTTTTACCCTTCTCTGTCACCTGTTGTCGACACTTACAGGTTTTTGTGCATTTCAGCTTGTGGAACTGGTCTATGTCTCGGCAGTCTCCGTCGACCCTTGGGTAAGTCCGCAATTCTCTTCCACTCGCACCTTGCTGTCTTTACTTCTCTCACTTTGATGTTTGTTCTGGTTGTAAAACGCACTAATTCATATTGTTGTTCTGTGCAGGTTGGCTAGGAGACCTGCTCACGAGGGTTTCAAGCTTGCAGTCTTCAACTTTCTCCAACCCTGGTACCCTTTGTGACCGGGTAGGGTTTACTCTTGTTCCAGCGTTTCTATAGTTTATACAATGTGGAATTAGCTGTAGTTTTCTGTTGGTTAGATTCTGTAGAGTTAGCCGTGCCCCTTTGCTGGCGTTTACAATCTCAGGGTTTCGTTCCTTTGTGTCATTATATGACCTCCATGCAACAAGGTTTTGGACTTTATACTGTTACGGCGGTGCCGGATTTGATATATGATTCTGTGTTATTTGTCGAACTGTTGTTTATAAAGACTTATGAAATGCTCTATTAATGGAATCAGTGTGGTTTGAACTGTTACCTCTCTTTAATAGTCGTTGTATTTGATTTGTAAACGGCCGTGTTGCTCTTTGTGTTTGCTTGCGGGTTCTGTTCTGTTATGGCCGCAACCTGGGCTTACTACGATGCCTGTATCGTTCCTTTATTCTCGCAATACTTTGTATGCATATGCTGTAAACTTGATCGCCTTACGCTGCCTTGCCTGCGTATTAGTTCTGATAATATGGTTTATGGTTTTTGGCTCAATGCCTGTAATGCTCCAGAATTTCTAGTTACAGCATGATAACTTCGTTCTATATCAATTTATTTCTAAAATAACAAATGCTTTGTAATGCTCAGATGTACAATATGGAAGAGTAATTAACAGTAGTTTATATTCAGAAAAGAAAACAATATTTCTATTACAGAGGGTTTTTTTTTTAAGTATTGTCTTGCTGCTTCTTCTTATTTCGTTCTGAGGTGAACCAAAAAAGTCCCTCTTACATTCGTCTTTTTCATTTTTAGCTACACTGAATATAACCGTCTAAAAACTAAATTCTATAACTGTTACCTGTTTCTTTAAACAATAAATTAACTAAACAGTTGTTGGTTACCTAAGCTAACAACCAGTAACTTAACTTGTTCTGAAAATAAATAAAAGAAAAGAAATGAACAATGATTAACAAAAGACAACAACCAGTTTTTCTTTTGATGACCTGTCCAACCACTCTTGAAGTCGTGTCCTGTTTCTTCGCGAGCCAGTCATCGATCTTCTGTCTCCTCGGAGCTGGATGCTCCTGCATCAGCATTCGAACTGCGCCAGAAATTTTTCAGAGTGTTGAATCCATATATAGTCAAGAAACCAATTTAAATAACACAAATCAAGATTTCACCTCAACTTTTTCCCCGAAATCTAAACACCAAAAAATAATCACACTAAAAACAACTCAAGTATTGTCTATTGTCTAATTGATTGTATGGATATCGATATCAGTGAATTTTATATCTTGATGTTCGGTGGATATTTCCTTTAACATATGTAATTATCAACATCGTATCGTATCTTGTGGGTCCTTGGTTGGTGGTATATCATCTCCAAAGTTGGTGTTATGCTATCTCCGATACAGTGACGTTTACCAATATCATTCAGGTGAACTTTCATTTGGATTGATTTCGTTTGATTTGGTGTTGAGATTGTTAATTTGTAGTCTTAATCGTTTACCTTAAATGTACATTTTTTAAGGTTTTGGACCCACTGAAATTTGAAAATTGAAGTTCTTTTTCCTTTTTCGAAAGAACATTTTGTTACGTCAATGAAGTTCTTTTTCCTTTTTCGAAAGAACATTTTGTTACGTCAATGAACGGCAACTTCTTTCACACTCTAGTCACAACTCAATCAAGCTACAACATGTTTACTAAAATTAACTAAATGACATGGATATTTATGAATATTTATATGTCAATAGTGATTTAAATTAATATAAAGTAAAGGTGGCTATATAAAAAAGAAATCGGCATACCTACTTTATAGGTAGCTATATAAAAAAGAAATATATATATATATATATAAATTTTTTGTTATTATTTATAAATATGGAATAGTGAGGTAATAATGTTTTTCTAATAAGTTTTTAAAATAAAAATAAAAAAACAAATAAAAATTTAAATTTAAATAATAAAATAATATTAATTTTAGTGTTTTAAAAAACAAATGATAGAGATTAACACCTTTCTCTGTTTATATCAATATTATTATGACTATTTAATTTTAATTATCTATATTAAGTTTAAAATAATGATTTAATAATTGTATAATAAGTTCAAAATAATGAATGATTATAAAAATGTCTAATTATCACAAATTTGGAAAAGTAGTTATGGTATATTTCAACTGGGATGAGAATGTTTACCTATGACAAATTTGGAGATAAGTGAGAGTTATGTATGACTCCACATGACTCTAGATTGACCTACTACTTGGGAAATGTAGGCCCCTTATCGCCTACATATTCTTAACATGTACATTCTAAACAACAATAGGAAGGTCTTCTAGCAGAATCCGGATGCTTGTGGAATATTACATATCCACTCGATCTGAACCTCACATTGATTGTGAAAGAGATCTAGGGCCAAAATTATAAGGCGGATTCACTAGTGAGATTCTTCAAAGAGCTATTCCAATGTAAAATGTTGATGGGCATATCTCCCTGCTCATTATGCCCTACATGACTAAATGGGCATACTATTGGTGATGGCATAATCGAGAGGTTAGATAGGTATCTTGTTCATAGAACCTTGTTCTTGAGACTTAAAAATTTGGTTTCTACATCCTCCTTTGGAAGGACCTCAGACCATGATGCTATTTTTATAGAATGGGAGGGAGAGCATGAGGTTGGATCCCTTCCCTTCAAATTCTTCCATTTGTGGCTCAAAGATAAAGAGTTAACAGACTTGACTCACGAGTCTTGGACATAACCAATTAAGGCAGTACTCCCGAGGAAGATGGATATACTCACATATAAGCTTGGGCATTTGAAACATGTGGTGAAATCCTCGGTAGTAAAGTGAAGGAAACAACACACTTGGGAGCTCATCTACATAGATGAAGAAATTGCCAGATTGAGTGGTCCCTTACTACTAGTTTGCTTCTTATAAAAAATAAAGAGGATGATTTTGGACATCTTGGTACGAAAGGACGAGATATTAAAACTCCAGGAAAATGAGTGGAAAATTAAAAGAATATTGGCTTGGATATAAGGTGGTGATAAAAACACCAAATATTTTCACGAGGTAGCATCTAAAAGAAAAAGTGTTAACACAATCTGGCACATTCATGATGTAGAAGATCAAATTCTTATGTCTCTGCAAGACATTCAATAGGAAGTTGTCTTTCACTTTAAAAAACCAATTCTCATCACTAGAAGTGACCATCATAGAAGACCAAATTGTATTTTCCTAGTTATTCCCCCACATGGTCAAAGAGGAAGTCATTGAATGCTTGGACATATCTATCTCTGCAGAAGAGCTACATGGTGATTTGGAAGAACTGGCTAAGGACAACAGTTTTGGACTAGACAATTGGTCGGTGGAGCTATTGCTATTTTCTTTGACCTTATGGTTTATGATCTCATCAAAATGGTAGAGAAATCTAGACTACAGGGTCATAACTTAGGTGCAATCAATGCCACATTTCTTGCTCTTATTCTTAAAAAATCTCATTCCTCTCGCTTCTCTGATTATAGACCTATAGCTCTTTGTAATGTTGCATATAAGATGGTTTCTAAGTTAATCGCTAACAGAGTTGAAAATATGTTATCTGAACACATCTATGCAGAATAGTTTGGTTTTCTCGTTGATAGGAGGATATAGGATGCGATGGGGATCACCCAGGAATGCATTCACTCCATAAAATCCCATAAATTAAAAGCTTGTTTGATGAATATCGACCTTATCAATGCATATGCTAGGGTTGATTTGCACTTCCTCGGGTTGATTTTATATAGAAATGGACTCCCCTCCCGACACATTAATTGGATCATGCCACGTCTAAAAACGACAAACATGGTGGTTCTAATCAATGGGATACCTATAGATTTCTTCCGGATCTCCATAGGCCTAAGGAAATGTTGTGTACTCTCACCACTTCTTTTCATTCTGGTAATGGATGGGTTGAGTATGAATAATAAAAGCAAAGAGGATTAATTGCATCATTGGTTGCACGGTCACATCAAACATGTATCTTTAACATTTATTGTTTATCAATGATGTCTTAAGCATGGGACTGGCTAAGATCTCTGAATGGCACTCCTTCCATTTTGTATTTATGAAGTTTGGTAATGCCTCTAGCCTTATAATAAATAAATAAAAATCAGAACTAATTACAAATTGTCAAGAGGATGAGGAGACCAAACATATAACTGAATTATTTTGGATTAGAATCAACTTTTGGTTGTTGGCTTTAAGTACCTAGGTTTCCACTTAAAGCCCTACAACTATGAGAAAAGGGAATGATCATGGATTATTTGGAAGATCCAAAAGACATTGACCATATGGGAGGAAAAATGGCTAACACTAAGATGCAGGATGGTCATGATTAAGGTTGTTCTCCAAGGAATATCTATATATTGGATATACCTTTTTCTCCTACATATGTCAGTAATTAACAAGATTGACTCTATTCTAGCCAGTTTCCTCTAGACTAAGACTAGAAATAAATCAAAATTCCACCATACTAAACTCTCTTCAGTTTGCAAACTAAAGGAGGGAGGTGGTTGGGCTATTAAAGACACAAAGCTTTTGAACACGACACTACTTACTAGGAATTTATGAAGGGCTTTGATGGGGCCAGGCACTTGCTATGAAATCATTCAAGAAAAATACCTTAACAATGTTAATCTGGAAGAGTGGATATTGGCTGGGGCACCAATGAAGAAAGGTGCCTCTTTCATATGGCAAATCCTAATGATAAGTAGGCCATGGTTGTGGAGCAACCTCAAGTGGAAGGTTGGTTGTGGCAGTAGAATTTCTGTGGGGATAGACACCATCATTGGAATGGAGGGAGTACATATTATTTCACCTCCCTTCATCCTCTTTCTACAAGAGCGTGGGTGTAAATTCCTTGCAGATGTTGGCCTCCCACAGGATGCTAGACTCTCCTCTACCCACTGGATGCATGGTGTTCAATTAGACATATCTCCAGATTTGGTGCTTGAATGGGAAAGCTACCATTATCATTTATGCTAGGTTGGGATTGTCTTATCGGAGAAGGCCTTCAATCTCACTTGGGATGGATGCTCATATGGTGGATCTATCTCTACCAAAAAAGGCCATACCTTTACTATTAAACGAAATCAATAGAACTTGGGTTCTATTTGGCTAGCCAAAAAGGTCTATACATTTGCCATTAAACGTAATCAATAGAACTTGGGTTCTATTTGGCTACCCAACATGTAGAGATAGAATATACCAAAGAAGTTAAAATGTTTCATCTGGCTTGTTTTCCATAATAGAATCCTTATCGGGGAGAAATTGATTTTGAATCTTGAAAAAAAATCATGACGGAGGGATTTTGTCTTTCACATACTCAAAAGAATTATTTAAATTTTTTTTAAGGATTTGAGCAAATTGTATATATAAGTTTTTCGGATTACTCACATTGTTAGGATTTGATCGTCTAAGACTTTTGTGATCCATAATGTAGATATAAGTCTTTCAGATTAATCACATCGTTAAAATTTGGTCTAACATATTGTATATATTTTTGCTTAAAGAACTTTTAAAAGAAGGATCTCGTCATCTTTTACAAAGTTTAATGAAATTTCACATGCTTTATAAGATTTGAGTATATTGCATATGTTTTTTCGGTTGAGGAATTTAGATATTTATTTAGAAACATAAATATTTGGTATTTTAAATTATTTATGTAAGATCGAAAATTTTATGAAGGAGATGCTTTTGGTTAAAGATATTCGTTGAGGTCGAGGATGGAACAATAAAATATAAAGTAATTTAGAAACATAAATATTTGGTATTTTAAATTATTTAGGTAAGATAAAAAATTTTATAAAAGAGATGCTTTTGGTTAAAGATATGCGCCGGGATTTCGTAAATAAAATATGGAGTAGGATTGCAAAAGTTTGTCTTCTATTGCTTTAGAACTACAAATAAATAACAAATATATATATATATATTACATAATCAACATATTTTATAACTTATGTATACATTATATAGTTAATATATTTTATTTTTATAATGATTTATATAACCATAATTTATGGTTTTTTATTTTATTTTATTTTATTATTATTTAAATTAAAATTATTTTTCAGTCTTCTAATAACATTTACAATTATTTTTAATTGGTTAAGATATTATTTTTTTTATGTAAAGAAATAAGTTAATGCCTAAGATATTTGGTGAGAGTGAAGTTTTACTTTGAGTAATAAATTATTTCAATTGTTATAATTTTCCTTAAATAACAATAATAATTGTAATAAACTATTAAAATTATTGAAATTCTTATTATTGATTAAAAACTAAATTATATTTGTTTACTATTTAAAATAAAATATTAAAATAAGAAATGTTTTGTGAAAGTCAATGCGAGGATCCTGTTGAAGAGTGAATATTATGCATCTAAATGAAAATACCATGTTTTGCATAATATCTCCATTATGGTATTCACACACACTATTTTAAAAATGATAAAAAAATATTCATTTTAAATTCAAATAAAGATCAAATAAAAAAATGTGATAAAACAAAAAAATATAATTGAAAACATACACATTAAAGTGAAATTATGAAAGATGTGATTCATTCTTCTATGATGGGTATCAATTTTACTCAAAAACAATTTAAGTTTACCTAAATTTAATATAAATATAATGTAGATATATTATAAAATTAGTGATTATTATTATATATAGTATATTATCTTATACTATTTTATAAAAGACAAAATTTATAATAATAATAACATATAAAAAAAACTCTAATTTTAATATTATGGTTATGTCAAACTATATAAAAAATAGTAGTTGTAAAATAAAAAATCCATTTTCACATGATACTTAAAAATAATTCCATATTAATTTGAAATAACTTATTTAGTTTTTTTCTAGAGAAGCTTTTTAGACGTTATAGTAAAAATATAAATGCTTAACAAAATATAACAAGTCAATTTAAATAATTAATAAATGTTAAATTGTAAGTATATATAATATATTTAAAAAAATACATATTTTATTTAAAAATATTTATAATATGTTTAAATATATTTTTAATAGTTTTTAAATATAAATATAATTACAAAAGCCATATTAATATTTCCCAAAACATCGGACTCTTGGCATGGTATTGAGACAACTGAAATACAAATCAACCTAATTACTTAACCTAATTAACTAAATTTTAATATTTTAAATGACATATTGAAATTTTAATAATTTAACATTTAATTTTATTAAAAAATGTAAAATAAAAAGCACCCGATATAATATTATATTATAATGGCTTAAATATTTTGATTTAAATATTATATTTTGGTTTAAATTTGTATAAAAAATTATGTATAAGTAAATAATATCATACCAAGAACTTGACCTTGCTCCATTAGAAAACAAACCTATTATTTATTATATCAATTCATCGCTCAAAGTGGGAGGGTTGACTAGATGAAAGCAACAATTTGACTTAGTGAAATAGTGTTTGATGATTGTGTTGTTTGAGATAAATGTCGGTGTGTAGAACACCTGACATAGAGGTCTTGTCCCATTTCCATTTAAAAAAAGGGGATAACCATGTAAAAGGAGGACACCTGTTATTAAACACCATATATGACCATTTCTTGAGAGGATTCTGGTCAACCTATGTTATATTTTTGGTCGTTGATGACATAAGCCTAAGTCACCCATGATGAGACGAATAGTAAATTAGTGGGACAAATGGTCATGGTGTCATAAATTTGGGTTAGATGTTGCGAGTCTACAAACTTCTCGGGCTTAGCGATCTCAAACAACGTTTCATTCACTAAATGTATTAAGAAATCATCCGTCTTTCCCTTTGTTTATGAGTTGTTAGATACTTTGTTGTTGTTTTGAATATATTTCAAATTATGAAGAAAGAAAAATATTAATATATATTTTTAATTTAGTATTTCACACATTTTTATTTTTGAGTTTGATTTTTTCATTATTGTCCAATGTGAATGATTTTTAGCATGTTTCAAAGGAAGCATAAAGTTTGATATATGCTTTTAACGAAGTAACATTTCACAATAAATTTTAGTTTTTTTCGTTATTAAATAATGTAACATGTTAGGTAACAAGTGAAAAAGAAAAAATCCAAACTACTTCTTAATTTTTAAATAAGTAAACATTTAGTTATTCAATAATTTTTGGTGTGTAGATTTTAGATTTATTTTGATTTATTAGGCTGTATTTTTCGAAATAAAAATTAGTTTTATATACTAATTATTTTATTTTATTTTATTTTAGAGAGGGACGGTAAATGAAAGTGTTTTCCATCCCTCCTCTTTTTAGTGTCACTAAAATTACATATGTTTTCTTCCCATGATATTTTAGTTCTTGTCCAATGCCTAGTTTCATTATGGTGATAATGAGAATCTATTTTTATTTTTGTAAATTTTCTCATTTTTAAAAAATGGTTGTAATAATAATATAGCATTGATATCTAGATCTAGGTTGATGATATATATCTATATATATATATATATATATATATATATATATGATGAAATACATATCTCAAGGAAATTCACTAGAAATGTCCCCTCATTCCAATGATGGTACCTAAAGTAAACTAGATTTGTTATGGCTTAAGGATGATACAATAATATATTCATTACAATATGAACATAGCACTTTTGAGGATTGATCATGAGTGCAGAGGATAACTAACCTCTTCTCAACTGATTTGATTATACCTAATTTAATAGTTGGGTTAATTATTGATTTGTGGTACATTCACTTTCTCTTATTCATTGTTTATTTCTTGTAAATGTTTTCATTAAATTTAGTTCTAATGATTATTTTCATTTTATCTATATTTGAAGAATAACCTTATCTAGGTAGTGGACTTCGGTGGAATTCAAATAAATTCTAGGAGTCCTCTTATTTTAATGTATCACATTTGATTTCTTAAGGTTGTCATTTAGTTGTCCTTTTCCATTGGCATTACACTACCACTACCCATGACTTGATATTTATGTTCAACTTGTGCAAAGTTTCAAGTTGAACACCCTCATTGGCCCAAACAGTAGCTTATTACACCAATCTAGAGCCTCACTAAAAAGAAATTGTATGAATACCTACATTAGTCATTTGGATAATTGAAGTTAAGTTCTATTCCAATCTCGATACATGATGCAGAATGGAAATTAGCTTCATGGACCCATGTTTGTGTTGTACCTTTTCTTCAATGTGATTCCTAATAATCCAAAAGAAAATCCCTAAGGGGATATTAATAAAATGAATTTCTTCAATAAATAAACCATCCCTCCTCATGGGCACTAGTTAACAAGAATGTCAAACATAAAAATATGTGTTCATCACAACAAAAAAAAACTAGTAACCAAATTATCGGATGCCTTCCTGCACATGGGTAAACAAAAAAACCTATTATATATCTTGCAAGTAGTCCAACAAGAAATCTATGAGGATATCTATATAAACCATAAGACTGGCACAAATCCATATATATCTATTCATAAATCTGTGGAAATTTCCAAAACAAAACCAAAAAATAGAGACAGAAAATATGAAATCATATATTGTATGAAATACTCAAATAAACCCAAATGTAGAGGAATTTATTGATTAGACACTTGGTGATAAGCTCTGATTGAATCTTGTTCAAAATACCTCCTCCTTAGGAGGGTTGGTATACAATCCTTGTAGTGTACGATTCCATCTCTTTAAAGGGAGGAATAATCTGCAAACGAAGAAAGAGAATAATGTTAGAGAACTTTAAGTGGATAATACTTGAAAGTTGTAGGATCATATGTTTAGTGATCAAAATGGATAATGAGAAATGAGGAGAAAAACATCTTTGTTTATAGTAAAATTCTAGATAGGCTTGATGAAGTCAAATATGATAAAATATTTTTTGGACCAAATCATGACCTAAATAGTTTGGTATTCTATGATTATTTGTGAGAGGAGAGTGTCACAATAAAGATTAATAACCTTTATTTTGGTAACTAACTAAAAAATAATGATATATTGAGTTAATTAATGAAGATTGGGTAAAATAGTTAGAAATAATTAACAAACAATAAGTTTATTAAATTAATTCTAGGTGAGAGGCTAAAATGAGTTAGAAATAATTCATAAATAATGGTTTAATAAATTATTTCTATGAGAATGTTTAAAATACTAAGAAATAATCAATAAATAAATGATTTACTTGATTATTTCTATGGACACAAATAATCTGAGTGAAAGTATATTAACTTATTTCGACCTAAATGAGTAAAATTATGAGAACAACATAGAATTAATGATTTTCTGGGTTATTCTCTTGAAAATAGGTTAATTATGCAAACAACTAAGTAAAGGTGTTTCCTTAGGCTATTTCCATAGGTGAAATTGGGTATTAATGTGTAAAACTCATACTAACATGACATATTTTGATCCAACTAATGATTTTGGCTAGGTGATCATTTTTTTGGTGATAATAGACTCACCCCAAATATATGAGTGTTAGGAGCACATTGTATAAACAAAATGCATTGTAGTTTTCTTTCACTAGATGTAAGAGGTGGTTATGAAGATAAAGAGAAAGGGTCATTATTAGAAGGAATCAAACCATAGTAGAAGGTGGTAACTCCACAGTAGGAAGAGGTCATTACCACTCACCAACCAAGAGTATTAAGGTGGGTGTACATGATCTCAATGAGGAGGGTGAGGCATACCCATACCCACTGAGACAATTCAGTACGATGAATAATGATGTTCCAAATAAAGTCGATATGAGAAAAAGAATGTGTGGTACTTCAATGTACTAACGTCATCGAGATAAAAAGTGATAGAATGAAATATATAGTCCCATGTACATGTTCCTAGAACAAAATGGTTAGGACTGACACAATAATTATTTTCATCTTGATACATAGGACCAAATCCCCCCATGTTGATGGGAGGGGATGATCTCAATTAGACAAGCTCTGCAAAATAGAAAGAAGCTCTCAAAATATGAATAAGAAAGCATAAAGGAGGCACATTCTATAGGTTGTGAGAATAGTGGAAACAAAGCAAATTAAATCTATTAGATAACATCTGACTGTAGATCACGAATTTCTAAAGGCCAGGCAGGCGGGAGAATACCTGAATGAAACCCCTCCTAACATCTAGGAATATCTCACACGTAACTAGTGAATCATCGTACAATTTGTTGAAGCACTGGACCATGAAGTGCATGATTCTTAATCATCTAATAATGAGTTGAAGTCGAGCATGGAAGAAAAAACCAAGTCAAAGGGCACTAAGGTATCCCTATGTTTGATTTAAGGCACACACCAATGAAAAAAATGGATCCAAGGTACACAGTCTGCTAGACCCAACCCTTGGAATACATCTGCTAAAGTCGATAGAAGAAGGTCTACCACAACTGAGGAAATTCTAATTCTTCAACAAAGGATCAACGTACATAATATAATGTGACTAATAAACATTCACACCAATGTTAGAAAAGACTAGTCTAATGGATGGACTTACAACTTCCCTTGTTAGAGCAATAATATAACGTTGACCTAGCAACAACTGAAAACATTCAACAAGGAATAATTAATCATTAGGGGAGAGGATTTTCAAAGATATATCAATAAACTAATAAGACATATAGAGGTCAAATCCCAACAACAAAGGACAATTACAACAGGTGGAGGTGTTGACATACAGTAACAACACTTAATGTAATTCTAAATATAGTTACGTAATGGTGACTCATATTTGATGCTCTGAAAAAGGCTGACACCATGATGCTACCACTAAATGAACCAAGTACAAGTGCTACAAGGCCCACTTGAAGTAAACCAAGAGGTTATAAGTGGGGTATTCTAGGGAAACATGGGTTGTCATCATGAAAAATGAAAAATGTAAGCGGTGCTGGGTCTTGTATGAAGACAAACTATATATCCAATCCAAAAGGAATTGAAGGGCATGGGAACCAAAACTAAAAAAATAAAAATGGTTCTAGAGTTCCCATGTGAACAAGGCTCTAACCATTGATAGATGGAAAATGAAAAATGTGGTTGTGTTGACACACCTATCAGAGTATGTGATCTGAAATGCAGAAAATAAAATCATACTTTCTCTCCTTGGCAAGAATAATTAGATGATGCTTCATGAAACTCTATTAATTAGTTGTTCATTATGGATGACTTCATCACATGTGAAACTAACTACAAAGAACTTTTAACAAAATTTATGCAAATCAACATGATAGAGAACACTGATGTTGATTACGGAGTTCACCCCTCCTAGTCTACGTCTCCAGGACCTATGAAAAAGGCTAGGCCTCTTATATTTCAGTGGAAAAAGAGGTACATGACAATTTTTGACATAGTTGCAGGTATTTCCTCAAATTCAAAATGCACTAGTGCACAAAACTCTCACAACTTTACATAGAATTTCTTCAAGTGACTTAGTCAAACTCAAAAAAATAAAAGAGTCTTAGAATGCAGACTCAGACCTCTACTAAAAACAAGCAAGCATCAATAGAAATGAGAATACAAATCAAACCTCCCTCAACTTGACATAGGAGTCAGATTGTCTCTGTACTGAAATCTAGAATTTTAGCTGCTTCATTCACCGAAAGGACCTGTCAGTGTCTTCGGAGCACCTTGAAACCCCTCTCTAGGCTTTTGAATCACTCCATTTGGTTTCCATATGACTCTGGAAGGCCCAAAATGGACTAGCTCATGACTTCAAGCTTCTCAATGCCCTGATCTGGCTCAATGGTTCTCTACCTTCTACACTCAAATCTAAACTTCAACTCTTGTAATCGAGTTAAGTCTATTGCACTCCCCATCAGCATCTAAATACACATCTTAGAATCACTCTAATTCCTTTTACATGAGCATAAGGATGAATTTATAGTCTCCTAAGGTTCACTTGAACTCCCTGAGGCTAAGATAGGCATTTATGTGGTATATTGAATGTAAAATTCCTTGGTCTTGTCACCTTGTGACACTTAGGCAGGAGATTACATGGTGGTTCATTTAAATATTGAACAAACATAACAAAAATCTAAATATAAACTTTGGTTTAAATAAACCTGTTGGCGGTCAGGCTAACTTCGCAGAGAGATGGTGTCTGCATGTGACTGGTGTACTCCACTATGGTCTAGTAATAAGCCACCACTTGCGCGGTCATCTCCAGCGGTTCCGGCTAACGGTGCGGCCAACTGCATGTCACAACTATCTAACGGTTGTGGTTTGCGGTTTCCAACATGGTCCACTTGGTGGTAAATGTTAACTGACATCTCTACATTCACATGCTTCTGACGCAGTTAGGACCCCCATCTGCACTGTTACACTAGGCGGCTTCCAAACTAGGCTTCCCACTCCCGATTGTTCACATGCCAAATTCCTATTGGTTCCACTGCGGTCTAGTTTCCCTGTGCAGTTAACTGTGTGGGTTATAACATTTGCATTGTCTAACATATTGTATGATAGGTTTAGGTCTTTAGGTTTTGCATTAGGTCTTGTCACCATGGTGCTAGATGTAGCCACTTAGGTTTATTCCTTAGGTCTTTAGTACTTCGGCTTTTAAACATAGTTTTTTAGACCTTTGCTTATGATTTGAACCTTTTTACATCACCATAATAAAAAAACCTATTTCAATAATATTGTCACATTATGACAATAATCTCGACCACATTTCCACCATTACTATATTCACTTAGTTTAATCTTTAGGTATAGAACATGACATGTGTTGCATTTGTGCCCACTTTGAATGCCTTTCACCATCATTCTTTCGTAGGAACCTGGAGATAAAGTTTGTACTTTTGAATTGCAACAAGTCACATAGTCAACAAGGCATTTTTTGATGCCTCAACTTCGCTGAATGATTTCTCCATCACCTGGAGTCCAAATGAGAAACCGTAAGAACCATCGGATTTAGAACGACGGACACTTTAACGTGACACCATTTCTTGGGATGATCTGGGACTGACCATTTCCTGCACAAGTCGAAAACAAATTTACTACATGGGACCATCTTGGTTGTTAAGAAAATTTTGACTTATCCTAAAAGAACGATTTTGGATCACACCTTCCAACGGAAATAACTTTTGTTCCTCCAAAAGTTTTTATTACAACCATGAACTTTATTACAAACATGAGTTAATGTAAAAACCATCTAGACTCTAGTTACAAACATTGACTAGGCCTACTAATGTGTTGACAATTTACAAACTCACATTTATACATATGGCATATAATTTGCCTAGTTCAAATATGAAGACTTGCAATTCTCAGCTCCAGGTGCCTTTGTTGTCTCTTACTTTGTTGATGTTGATGTTGTCTCTCAAGGTAGCATCAGAAATTTTCTCATCGAATGCCCTTGCAGCTTGCAATAGCGACAAATTCGTTCACCGGAGTTTGCGCTAGCTGCCTTTTTACTAGAATTTCCCTTACATTGTCTGGATGTTGTGGAATCCATGTCTGACTGACGTAAGATCTTCTGAGGATGCTTCTTTAATATCAGTGCTACATCATCTTTCCGTGGCTAACTTTTTATAACACTTACTTTCTTGCTGAAAATTTTTTGCTTCCACATTCTTCTACAAAATGTGAATTACTAACACAAAATGTACATGGATAAATCCTCTTGATAACTTTTAACAATAAGTTTTGAATTGAGGACTCACCTTCTAAATCACTGCTTGATTGATTCAATAGCTTACCTTTTCAGTCCTGCAGCTTTTTCAGCATTAGATCTAGGTGTAGGGACCAACATCGATCTGCAATGTGACCTCTCTTCTTGCAGTAGTCACATAGTGTTTGATCATAACCCAAACCTTCATTTTGTGTCCTTTCCTGCATGGAGATCAGTTGGAGTATGCCTTGACCATGCTTTCTGAGACCTTGTCCTTCCTGGTAACCCATCTTCTGCATTAGCTTCATACCCATGCCTTTAGTATGATTTTCAAATGCTCCAATCTCCTGATTGCTGGAAGACTTATTCTTCTCCAAGTCTTTTCTTGTTGACGCTGGTGCATATGAAGTTTCTTTAGAAGGTGAGGAAAATCTTTCGATAGCTTGTTCTACCAATTGAGATTTTGGAGTCGTGGATAATGATGAATTGTCTTCATCATCCAGATGAAGAGGCGAGGCTTCATTTTTCCCTTCAGTAGATGAGCTATGAACTGAAGGATTGTTTAACCTTCGACTCTTTTTAAAAAATTCAATCTTTGTCTGGAGTCTTTGCTTATCTTCCTCTTAAGACTTCACCATCTTCCACAAAGCATCGTTTCTTAAAGCTTCAATCCTTTTCTTGAGTTTTTTCTTGTCTTCCTTCAAATATTCTACCATTCCCCACAAAGCATCGTTCTCCCACTTGATCTACTTGGATCTCTCTTCCATTCTTGCACAAGATGAGAACCTAATCTGATACCAACATATGATCTGAAATGCAGAAAACTAGATCGTACTTTCTATCCTTGGAAAGAATAATTAGATGATTCTTCATGAAAATTTGTTAATTAGTTGTTCATTATGGATGACTTCATCACATGTGAAATTAACTTCAAAGAAATTTTAACAAAATTTATGCAAATCAACATGATAGACAACATCGATGTTGATTACGGAGTTCACCCCTCTTGGGCTACTTCTTTAGGCCCTGCACAAAATGCTAAGCTGCTTGTATTTCAGTGGAAAAACAGGTACATGAAAATTGTTGACATAATTGTGGCTATTTCCTCAAATTAAAAATTCTTTAGTGTAGAAAGATTTCACAACTTTACATAGACTTTCTTCAAGTGACTTAGTCAAATTCAGCAAAATAAAAGAGTCTTAGAATGCAGACTCAGACCTCTACTGAAAACAAGAAAACATCAATAGCAAACAGAATACAAATCAAACCTCCCTCTACTTGACATAGGAGTCAGATTGTCTCTGTACTAAAATCTAGAATTTCGGTTGCTTCATTCATTGAAAGGACCCTGTCATTGTCTCTAGAGAACATTGAAACCCTTGTCTAGGCTTTTGAATCACTCCATTTGGTTTTTGTATGAGTCTGGAAAGCCCAAAACTGACTAGCTCATGACTTCAAGCTTCTCGATGCCCTAATCTGGCACAATGGTTCTCTAACTTCTACACTCAAGTCTGAAATTCAACTCTTGTAATCAAGTTGAGTTTGTTGCACTCACTCTCAGCATCTAAATACAAGTCTCAAAATCACTCTAATGCCTTTTACATGAGCATAAGTATGAATTTATAGTCTCCTAAGGTTCACTCGAACTCCCTTAGGCTAATATAGGCATGTATGTGTTGTATTGAACATAGAATGCCTCGCTCTTGTAACCTTGTGAAACTTAGGCAAGAGGTTACATAGTGGTTCATTTAAATATTGAAAAAACATAACAAAAACCCAAATATAAACTTTGGTTTAAATAGACCCATTGGCGATCAGGCTAACTGCATGGATAGATTGACTGTCTGCATGTGACTGGCAGACTCTGCTGCGGTCTAGTCATAGGCTGCCACCTGCGCAGTCATCTCTGGAAGTTCTGGCTAATGGTGTAGCCAACTGCATGTGACAAATATCCAACAGTTACGGTCTGCAATTTCCAACACGGTGCACTCACAGTAAATGTTAATCGACATCTTTGTGTTCACATGCTCGCGACATGGTTAGGACCTCCATCTGCGTTGTTACACTTGGTGGCTTCCAAACTACGCTTCCTACTCCTCACTATTCACATGCCAAATTCTTGTCAGTTCTGTTGTGATCTAGTCTCCCCAGATGGTTAATTGTGTGGGTTATGACATTTGCATTGTTTAACATATGGTCCAATAGGTTTAGGTCCTTAGGTTTTGCATTAGGTCTTGTCACCATGGTACTAGATGTAGCCACTTAGGTTTATGCCTTAGGTCTTTAGTAATTAGTCTTTCAAACTTAGGTTTTTAGACCTTAGATTAGGATTTAAACCTTTTTACATCACCATAATAAAAAAATCCATTACAACAATATTGTCACATTATGACAATAATCTGGACCACATTTCCACCATAACTATATTCAATTTGTTTAACCTTTAGGACTAGAACATGACATGTGTTACATTTGCACGAACTTTTAATGCGTCTCACCATCGTTCTTTTGCGGGAACCTGGAGATCGAGTTTGTGCTTTTGAATTGCAACAAGTAACATAGTCAACAAGGCCTTTTTCGACACCTCAACTTTGTCGAATGATTTCTCCATCACCCGGAGTCCAAATGAGAAACCGTAAGAAGTGTCGGATTCAAAATGAAAAACACTTTAATGTGACTTTGTTTTTGGGGATGATTTGGGACTACAAATTTTATGCACAAGTCGAAAACAAATTTTCTACATGGGACCATCTTGGTCGTTAAACAAATTTCGACTTATCCTAAAATATCCATTTTGGATCAGTATGGGTATCCCTAGGGTGATTTTTACTTCATGGTAGGAAAATGCGACTGAATAAATACGAGTAAAGGTGGTTTACTCAAGAAAAGCTTCTACATATGATTCAACATGTGAAAATACAAGGTGGCATAGTAAGAGAAAAAAATATGAAGAAAATCAATTTCAAAAGGATGAAGGTACTTGACACCTCATGGAAGAAATAGCTTCCAAATGAATAATAAAATCTTAAAAAAATGAGGAAGTCCCTTTAGAGGAATTAAAAATAGCTTTCCAACAGCGTTAACGACTCATCAAATGAACATAAAGATGATATTGTAATGGCCAAGTGGAAAATTATGGGTTTTTTATAAAAGGAATTTTCCCTCCAACTCTATGTCATTTATGCATTGGTTTATGTAGTTATTGGAGAGGAGGAGGAGGAAAACCTAAATCTTGGTGAGCTCATTATGGAAAGACCTACAAGTGGAATTTGGATCTTTAAATTTTAGGTAGGTGGCCTTACTTGTATAAGAATTGCTGAGAAAAGACCAAAGGGGCCAAAGAGAATTTCCTTAATGCTTCTTGGAAAGATGTCTACTAGTGAAGAATCAAATTAAGAAATGATGGAGGTATTAACTAATAGAGGAGGCCTAATTTCCTCCCCTCCACATCATGTCAAACACGGGGACTAGATGGTAAATGAGGCATTACATAGAGTATAATATTTCAATATATTGTATGGATCATCTACTAGATGCAATGTGTGTTATCAACCTATTTTCCCACATGTGATTCAGTTGCATTCATTTGTATACTATTGATCCTTTTCAATAGATTTGACCCTTCATTTTGACATTGTTTCAACATTTATAATGGCTTTCCTTATGTATCCCACATAATTACCTTGAGTCAAGTACATATCTAATGTAACTTATGCTATTACGTCTTTGTAAGCTAACATAGATTATGGGCCTTCTAGATTTTATTATTCCCAAGGAGATATTATCGATGGATTACCTTTATGACATGGCTAAGGGTGAATTACTGTGGAAGTTTCCTAACCTCTCTTCCCTATAAGTGTCGAAATTCAGTCCCTTTGGGAGGCCTAAAGGCCTATATCTAGTTTTCACCTCAAAGCATTAGGTAAATCGAAAGGTGAAAAATTGAGATCTATAGTCATTATTATAGTTAGAGAGCAAAGTTCTTATTAGAGGCTAGAGGAGACCAAGATACTATGTTCAAGGAGAGGTTACTCTTGTGTCTTGGAGGTATAATGCTTACATACTTCATTTTTATATAATGCAATGGTAATTCTTTCCCTATAATGTTTTTGGTGTTGATCATGCATACGTGTTGTTCATGTTATTCTAATGTTATTTCATCAAAGTTATCACATTGATGTGATCTTGTAGAAAGGTTTTGGATTTTTGTATGTTGTTTTCTTATGTGCAAGAACTTGGAGAGGAGGAAGTGAGACATCCCCCAAGCTAGTTGCATAAGCTAATTGTTGGATCTGCATTTGGAAAGTGCATCCTTTCGTCCTCCTCTTGCATTTATATTAGGGTTTGTATGACATAGAGATTGGTTTGCAACCTAGTTGTACACTTACCACACACATATGACTCATGTTTGTTTGCTGATCCCTAGGCAAGGATCATAGAGAAATAGATCCTTTTGGTTGGGTAATTACAACGAAAACAGAATTGGTGACTCCACTAAGGAGTCTACCCTAGTTTTCTTTGGATCTTTCCTTCCACTTGCAACTTTGGATTTCTTTTATTTCCTTCATGTTTTGTGTGGCTATACAACATTGCCTAGGTTTGAATTTTCCTTCTTTACCTCAGTTTTAGTTAGATCTCATTTGTATTTATATTTTAAAATTTTAATTGTTTCTATATACGAGGGATTTTAAATAAGTATAGAGTTTAGAACAACATTTTCATAGGTTACACATTATCTCCCTGTGTAAATTACTCTGGCTGCTCACTGGTAGCCAACATAAATCCCTGAAAATTAGGTCTTCTTAAGGGGTTTTCCCTCAAAATTTAGTATTGTGTTTCAGGGTTGTGTTTTACTCTATGTTGTATTATAGATTTTCTTCACCTCTATTTTGAATCTTTTGTTTTGAATTAGATTTCTTTGGTTATCAATTTTAGGGTTTCTTGTGAACCTACGTTTCTTGGTTTTGGGGCTCTTGTCCTTGGGATCTCATTTCCACCTTTTGGTTTTGTGTTGTTACAATTTTTTATAGTTCATATTTATTTAATATCTAACGTATAACCTTTGCTTTGAATTGGGTTTGTTTCTTTTCCCATTTTAGGGTTTTCCCTAAGGTTGTCTTCACTTAATTTTGATGCACTTGTCCTCTAGATATTTTCTTTTCTATGATCAAATTTTATACTATTTATTTTAGTTTTATTACGTAAAATTTACTTTAGAAATCTTTGCTCTTGTTGTATTTGATCATTTTCTCATTTTTGGGTGTTTCCATTGAAGGTTTGTGCTTAGGTTTGGTTCCTTTTAGTGTTATTTTTTCTTTTGGTTTGTTATGGTTGTGAGAAAGTTGACCTGAGTGGTCTCGTTGAATGTTTTGATTATTTTCATCTTATTTTCTTTAAATCATTCTCTTTAATTTCCATTCCTTTCTCATCTTTGCCTTGAAATAGGGTTAGGTTTTTTATATCATTATAGATCATTATGTATGCTTTCTTTTGCAATAAATTGAACTACAAAACTGATATTTATTTTGCAATTCCCTTTACAGTTTCTAAGCTTTCTTTTGTGTTAGGTCATATAATACTAGTGTAGCCCCTATATTGTTATTGTTTTGCCCATGTTAGGTCCATTTAATATTATTGTAGCCCCCATATTATTATTGTTGTGCCCCATAGAAACCCACAACATTATTTTTGAGCCCTTGACAAAAATTGAAGAGAACAAAATTATGGAGCAGAGGACTTACTCTTCTCTTCTGCTGCTCTGAAGGAGTCTCATGCAGGAAAAGCTCTAATACCATGTCAAAAATTGGAGACAAAAAATGATGGAGCAGAGAACTTTCTCTTCTTAGTTTTACAAATCACTTAAATAAGATTACATTGGAAACATCAATAATAAATGTCTGGAATTAAACTCAACTTAAACCAGACTCAGTGAAATTGAACTAAGACACTTGGAGGGACGCTTTTGACACCTAAAAGGTGGTTGGGATTAGATTCTCCAACAAACCTTACATTATTATTGTTATGCATTCCCTAATTATATTTTGACCTTTTAGACTCCTATATATACCAAGGAGGTCTATTCATTTGAATCATCCAAGAATTGTTCATGTATGTGTTGTAAAAGGAGGTTTCCCCCTTGAGGAGGCTTATATTCAAGTTATTGATCTATATTTTCTTTTTCTTTTTTTGTGATTTGGTTACATAACATTTGGTATTAAACCTTTGGATCCTAGGGTTTTGCTACTTCAAATAGGTCTTCTTGGATTTTTCATGATAACATTTTTTATACAAGGCTTTAGAAGCTGAAATTTCAAGAATGTGGAACCAAAATATTGATGAACATCATGTAAAAATTTCATAGCTTGGTTCACTATATTCCAGGAGATATGGTTCACGAAATTTAGGGTTTCTATATGCTCCATAATTCAATATCAAATAGGTGACTCGGGGAAAATCATCATAAATTTCATTTTGTATAACCAAATTGAATTTCATAAAAATAAATTGAACTTAAAAGAACTATAGCTTCTTGGGTGCCATTTTTAGGGTCAAATGTTGAAAAAGTGACATGTGGCATTCCATACAAGTTCACTCTATTGAACTATTCCATAACCAGGTCACCTTCGGGTATTTGGTCTAACATTACCTTGAATAATCCAATCTCAGTCTATATAATGGGGTTGGAAAGAGGACATTGAGGGATACCACAGGACAAAATTTCACAACTTGGGAGGCTGAAATTACAAAGATACAACGGTTTCAAGTTCGAGCTCCTAAAAGTAGGAAAAATGTGTGTCGTTGTTTAGATTTGCATAACTTTTATTTGACAAAATAGTTTCAATTGATTCAAAGGGCATAGTGAAGCATATATATCATTATTCAGTTTGAAAATTCCTAGAAACAAAAGAAACGCATACATTTAGTAAGCCAACATAAATCTCTACTATGACGCATGAAAAAGAGGAATAAATGCAACATGATATGTCAAAATTATGAGACCAAGTGCAACAAATTTTGTTCTTACAAAGAATAACCAAAAATGAATTGGAAGCTAACATGGATGGCTTAAAAAAATGGAAAGAGACTTGGAAGGTTGAAAGGAAGGTTTGACAAAGTTAATACAAGAAATACTTCCTAGTGGTGACAAGGTACTCCATGAAAATTACGATGAGGACAAAAGGAATATGAATTATGATTTTAGAGTCTCAAATGTTGGGTTTAAGACCCACCACATTCCAAAGATCGATATGAGGTATTTTGATGGAAAGAATTTGGTAACATGGATACTACAAATGGAGCAGTTCTTTGATCTACAAAAAAGTTACACATTGCATCCTTATATTTTGAACCCAATCAATATTTATGTTCTCTATGGCTTTACTCTCATAAAGCACTTATCACTTGGACAATTTTTATCATGGAATTGATAGCACATTATGAGGATACGAAGATCAATACATTCTTTAGCCAAATGATAAATCTCAAACGAAAGGGTTCAAACCAAGAGTATAATGAGGAATTCCAAACATTGAATATCAAGGTAATTGATATTGCGAAAGAGCATCTAATTGATGTCTTCCTAGGGAATTTAAAGGATAATATCCAACATGAGGTTCACCTTTGGGAACCTAGGTAATTAGAGAATGCATGCAATGTGGAAAGAAAAGTTGAAATCAAAATTATGGAAGCAAGGATTTCTACCACTCACAACTATAAATTTGGAAGTGTTGAAGCCCCTAGATTCCCACAACCTACAAGGTTGACACCAAAACAACTGGAGGAAAAAAGAGAAAAAGGACTTTGTTACAGTTGTGATAGCAAATACACTAAAGGTCATATGTGTGATGAGAAGAAATTATTCTAAATAGATTGTGAAGAGGAGGAAGAAGAGGAACAAGAAACATCAAAAGGAGAATATATACACCAGGGAACAAACCCAGGGGTTGAAAATGAATAAATGAATCCAACCATATCTTCTAATGCATTGGCAGGAATTACTGCTACTCAAGCTCTCAAGTTATAAGGGTATATCAAGAATCAAAATGTAATAGTGTTGATTAATTCAGGTAGTACTCATAATTTTATTCATTGTAAGATAGCCAATGATTTGAATAGCTTTCTATATCCAACACGAAAGTGTCAAGTGATGATTACAAATGGAGGAACTATAAATTGCTCAGGGAAGTTCCATAATATCAATCTAACCATGGGGGGGATGAATGAAAGAAAAACAAAGAGGTATTAATTCTCAATCAGGAGTTGTACCAATATCCTAGTGCATATGATACAGTTATTTAGAAAAATGATTCACTATGTTGCAAAGATCGCTTATATCTATGTATGAACTACCAATACAAACAAAAGGTTCTTTTGGAAATGCACACCTCTCCAATAGGAGGGAATTCATCATTTTTAAAAAAATTACCAAAGGGTTAAGAATTTTTTTTTGGGGATGGCCTTCAATTTGATATTCAAAATTTTGTGGAAAAATGTTTGGTTTACCAACAAAATAAAGTGGAGATAATTAAGACCTTCGGTGTTTTACAACCATTAGCCATTCCAAGTCAATGTTGGAAGGAGGTCTGAACAGATTTCATCATATGTTTACCCAAGTCCGAAAGAAAGAGTGTCATCAAGGTGGTTGTTGATAGACTTACCAAGTATGCACACTTTTGTGCACCATCTTATCCTTTCATAGGTGGGAGGACCTACCTATGGTTTTGTGCATGGGTTTTGCACATGGTTTTGGGCATGATGGTTTTCTTCCCATAGTATCTAGTAGATCTAGTCAAGGGAACCATAATTATGTTCCAATCCAGGATTGATGTATTGGGGTATATGGACGCTTTGGCAAGTATATATATTTATTGTAACATTTAAAGGACTATAATGAAAAATCAATATAGTACCACAAGGAAATCTCTATGTATATATGTTTTATGTTTTATGCTCTCGCCATTGTTTATTTTCTATTTTTAGAATTTGTATGTAGGTAATTTATGTACAAGGTTAAAACCTACATTTGGTATTAGAGGTTTTTCGGCTTCAAGGGGATGCCCTTGCTGCTGAGGGGTTTTGATTGGGCCTGTGGTAGACCGTGTTTAGTGGGATATCTACGGGATTTATTCTTGCGGTGAAAGAAGATTGCAAGCAGTGGAAAGATAGAGATCGAGAAATTCAATGGTTAGAGTTTTGAGTTGTGGAAACTAAATATGGAGGATCTTTTGGTGGATAAAGATTAGTGGATCATGGTAGATCCAGGTACTAAACCAACGACAACCTCAGATGGAGACTAGACGAAGCTGGACCGAAAAGAAAAGAGCACAATATGGTTGTGTATCTTAGATTTTGTATTGTTGAATGTATCAGGGGAAGATATGACGAAGGCTTTGTGGGAAAATTTAGGGACTTTGTACCAATCTAAGTTTATGGTGAACAAATTGATCCTACAGAAAAGGTTGTATAACTTGAGGCTGAAGGATGGAGATTGAGTGACAGAGCATATGAGCGCCTTTAATACTATGGTAAGTCAATGATCGAGGTGGATATTGGTAGCCACCCACCTATTCCACTTGGACCCTCACCATTGTTTCTTTCACTATTTCAGTTTCATTAATTGTAGCACAATTTACTATTTTTTGGCAATTTTTTAGGATTTGAACTTCCAAAGTCGTTTTGAGGCCCTAAACGACGTTATTTGGGAAAATAACTAGTGGTAAATATGATTTTTTAACTTGATATTCATTGTCAACAGTTGTATTCCTTAGATAGATCTTTCTAACAAGGTATTTTGTGCGTCAAACAGAGATCGTATACCAAAGTCACGACCCCGGGAAGTTGATGTACCGATTTACCCGAACAGGGCCCATAGTTTGGCATTTCATCTCTTAGGGTTACGTTTTTGGATTTTTGGGGTTTTCCATTGTTTCTCAATAATATTAGGCCCTCAAGCCTCATTGTAACACAATTTAGGGGCATGTCGCTGCCACATCTCTTCTCGGAGATAAGCTACCATTGCCTAAGCTAGTCTTATTTCCATTCTATTTGTAAGCATATTTCAAGATTTGATATTAATGAAATTAAGTGTTATTTTTTCTGCATCTCTATATTTATGGTTATATATTTACTTTTTTGTGTTCCTGTTTAAATTTGGATCAGTGGTATTAGAGCGGTCTGCTCTTTCTCTATTTTTCTTTGCATGTCCCCAACAAGGTTGGGATATAAGGAGTTAGGGCTTCAACTGGTTGAACCTTTACAAGACGAGCCTTGAAAATACTGACGTCCTCCCATGGAGGAAGAAAAGAAATACGAGGGGGCAATAGATCCTTTCAAAATATTGCTTGAAGAAGCCCTCGAGCAACAGAGGTACATGATGATGGACAACTTTGCCCAGATCCTTCAGCGGCTATCCAAGGGCGACGCATCTACTTCCATCGGCAACTCTAAAAGTGCCACACCCTTTAAGGTACAAGTTAACTTTGAAATTCCCACATTAGAGGGTCAGATAGATAGCGCCCCCCCACATCAAGGACTGGTGGGAAACCTCCAATGAGAAGAAGGATGAAAGCATGCCCTCACTATTTTTGGTCACGTCCACTTGGGATTCATTTAGGGATGCCATCAACGAGAAGTACTACCTTCTCGGAAGCTGTGAGGATAAATACATAAAGTGGGCCACACCATGATAGGGAAAGGACCAAAACGTGCCAAAGTTTACAAATAATTTTCATACGCTTCACACAAAGTTGGGTATCCTATATTCTGGGAAACATTTGGTACTCAAGTACTGCGGTTACCTACACAGGTACATCACGGATGAGATGGAGTTCCTGGACATATCCTCACTTGGCACAACGTACTGATACGCTGTTAAGCTGAAGTAGAAGTTTAAACAAAGAAAGTGAGACTTTAGATCTGTGAATCCAAAGCAAGGGAAAGGTGACCCCAAACAACAGAGCAAAGGGTGAAGCCAAGGCGGGGTGACCTAGGGTAACCTGCCAAAGTCACAAGAAAATAAAAACACCATGAAGACAAAGGACATAGGAAAGTGGTGTGAGTTTCATAAGAGATCCACTCACAACACAAGTGTGTGTCGGGACAAGGAGTGACTTGTGACTGAGCTAAAGGACTTTGAGTCTGATGCATGTTCTGACTCTAAGTTAGAACTCGACAAGGGGAATGAAAAATGGAAGTAGATCAATGGTGCAGAGCCCAATGCCACTATGGCAACCACCGAGATCCAGAAGAGGAGGAATTCCTATTCCACTCAGAGATGTGGGTGAAGGGTTCTCCGCTACAATTCATTGTCGACAATAGGAGCCGAAATAACCTCATTTTACTAGAGTTCGTGAAGCGTTGAGCCTACTGACTACAACACATCCACAAACGTACACCATTAGGTGGCTTCACCAAGGATGTGATCTTTGTGTCACCTAGTAATGTCGCCTTCCCTACAACATGAAGCCCTTCACATATGAGGTATTGTGTGATGTTTCTTCTCTTGAATTGTGTGATGTATTATTAAGTCAACCATACTTGTGGAAGCGACATGTCGTATATGAGTCTAGATCTAACTCTATTATTATTTATTTGGGTACTAAGTTATACAAGATACCGGAGGTAGCCCCACATACCACCATCTATTTGATCCCTACTAAGCAATGCAATAAGGTCATCTCCGAGACTGGGAATTTTTTTTTGTTTTTTATTCACTCTCAATCTAAGGGGAAGGTCGTAGTCACATCCGCAACCCCCGATAGGGGTTCCTCCAAGCAGCAAGATCAGGTGGATGCAGTTAATGAATAATACAAGAACATCTTCGCCTCACCCACAACGGTATCATTACATTCTCAGGTCAAGCACCCAATCAAGCTGAATCCCGGAGAACTGCTACGAAACAGGCTAATATATTGCCGCTCCATTCTAGAAAATGAATAGATCAAGCAGAAAATTTAGAAGTTGCTACAAAAAGGGAACATCTAACTAAGTTCTTCACCTTGTGGGAGCCCGATTGTACTTGTATAGAAGAAGGATGGGACTTGGAGGCTCTGCATCGATTATTAGGCACTAAAAAAATCATTGTTAGGAACAAGTATCTAATCCCACAAATTGATGACCTGGTGGAGCAACTCAAGGGGGCCAATTATTTCAGCAAGATCGATTTGAAGTCTAGTTATCACTAAGTTCCAATCGATTCCACAGATGTATGGAAGACCACCTTTAAATCCAAGGAAGGCATTTTTGAATGATTGCTTATGCCCTTTGGGTTGACAAACACCCCTGCCAATTTTATGAGGCTAATGGATGACATCTTGCAGCGCTTGACCAACTCATTCATGGTGGTTTATGTGGACAACATCCTCATCTTAAGCAAGAGTTGGGAAGAACACTTGAAACACATTCAGCATGTCCTTCAAAGCCTTCTGTAGCACAAATTGTGTGCCAACTTGGAGAAATGCACCATTGGCATGAGCTAAGTCCAATACTCGGGTTACATCATAGATAAGCATGGAGTGCATGTGGACCCGACCAAGGTCCAAGTCATTCGGGATTTGGTCAGCGCCAACCAATCTATCGGAGCTTCGGAGCTTTTTGGGCCTTGCAAATTTTTATCGAAGGTTCCTGTTGGGATTCTCCCATATCACTTGGTTGTTGAGTCATATTACTAAGGGTAGGGTGAAATAAAAGTTCTCCTAGTCCGAGTACCAACATAATGCATTCATTCAGTTGAAGCACCACCTCTGCTCTGCAATGGTACTCACACTTCTAGACCTGTAGCAGCCATTTGAAACTAAGACAGCCACCTTAGACTATCCTATCATTGTAGTCCTCACCCAACACGGGCATCCACTCGCCTATCATAGTGAGTCACTTTCCGATACAATTCCCAAGTACCCCACCTATTATAAAGAGATGTATTCCATCGTGCAGGCTTGCCGACAATGGAAGCACTACATTATAGGGAAGGAGATAGTCATCCATACCAATCACCGACCTCTTCAAGTTACACAGACATGGGGGAAGTTGAAAAATGATCGCCATTTGAAATAGTCTACATATCTGCAACAATTCCACTTGAACATTAAATGAAAAAAGGGCAGAACCAATCATGTTGTAGACTACCTCAGTTGGCCCCAAGTTGCAACACTGACTACTATTCTCAACTCTTGTGGTCACGAGACCTCTGGATGGCTGAAACTATACAAAAATGATCCAAAGTTCACCTCCACATACAAAGTTCTAGTAGATGGAAAGCAAGTGCCTGATTTCCACCTCTAGGACACATTATTATGCTACCTAGGCCACATTTGTGTTCCTTCAAGTGAGTGTGCCAAGCTGATTTGGGAGGCACACTAAATTTGGGTAGCAAGACACTTTGGTGTGGAGAAAACTATGGTTGTATTACAAAAGTAATTTAATTTACCTAAACTTTGACTGGAGGTTGGAAAATATATCAGATCATGCACTGCCTATGCCATCGCCAAGCCAACCATCAAGAAGAAAGGCCTATACACACCTCTGCCTACTCCCAGCCAGTCATGGGAATCCATCTCCATGGACTATATGTCAAGCCTCCCTTCTACCAAGCATGGTAATGACTTTGTATTTGTGGTCATGGATAGATTTTCTAAGATGGCTATATTGGCGGCCTACAAGAAGAGTATCAAAGCAGAGGACACTGCCAAAATCTTCTTTGAACAAGTATCGGTACATTTTGGTATCCTGCAGACCAATATATCAAAATGGGATAGCAGGTTCCTAAGCACATTTTGTTCAAGTCTCTCAACACGATTGGACACGAAGCTCACAAAATGGACTTCCTTCCATCCTCAGACTAATGGCCAAACGAAGGTCGTCAATAGGATGATAGTGCACATACTTCGCATGTAGAACTCCAAGCATACTCGAATCTAGGATGAGAGTCTTCCATATGTGTAGCACAATTATAATAGAGCTCTCCATAGCTCGACTGGTCATATTCCCTTTCAACTGGGCCTTGTATTTGAACCATTATGTCTTATTGATGTTGTCATGCCTCATGCGACTACGCATACTAAATCCACACATGTACTTTCTGAGGCTGATAAAGTGACCATATTTATTGAACACATCTAACACATCTACCAACAAGTCCATGACATTCTAGAGAAATCAAATGCCAAGTATGAGCAACGACATGATCAACATCAAGTGCAACACAAGTTTTAGGTGGGTGAAAAAGTCTGGTTGCATTTGCAGAAGGAATGCCTTACTACAGCCTATCAGAAACTCATACCACTCTGATATGGTCCTTATACCATTACCAAGGTTTTGGGAGACAATGCATTTGATGTTAGCATTCCCCCATTCCTTGGCCTGCACCTAGTGTTCAATGTGGACCGCCTTCGACTATACTTCCCACCATTATTGGACACATCAGACATTGCAGAACAAATCATACCTGCAGAGTTAAATCCAGACTGCATGGAATAAGACACAAATGATCGGATCATAGACACATAGATCAAGAACATTTGACAGAAAAGGATCCAACTATATCGAGTTTTCAAAGCAGGCCAACTCCTTCACTTGGGAAAGTGGCTCACCGGGACCAAGTTCAGCAGAAGTTTCATTATCTCATGGTGGAAGTCAACGCAATGAGGACCATTGATTCCTAAGGGGGGAGGAATGATCAAGGTGGATATTGGTGGCCACCCAACTATTCCACTTGGACCCCCACCATTATTTCTTTTAGTGTTTCAGTTTCCTTAATTGTAGCACAATTTACTATTTTTGGAAAATTTTCAGGTCTTGAACTTTCGGAGCTGTTTTGAGGCCCTCAACGACATTTTTTTGGGGAAATCAATGGTGGCGAGTATATGGCTTCAATTCGATATTTGTTGTCAAAATTTGTAGTCCTTAGATAGATATTTATAATGAGGTATCATGTGCGTCAAACAGAGATCATATGCCAAAGTTATGGCCCCTAGAAGTTGATGTACCAATTTACCCCAACATGGCACATAGTTTGGTGTTTCATCTCCTAGGGTTAGGTTTTTGGATGTTTGGGGTTTTCCATTGTTTCTCAATAATAAATAGGTGCTACAGCCTCATTGTAACATAGTTAAGAGGCATGTAGATTTCACATCTCTTCTCAAAGATAAGCTACCATCGCCCGAGCTAGTCTTATTTCCTTTCTGTTTGAAAGCATATTTCAGTATCTGATATTAATGAAATGAAGTGTTATTTCTGCTCTGTCTCTTTATTTATGGTTATATCTGTAATTTTATGCATTCCTGTTTAAATTCAGATTAGTCAGTTTTTATCCGTTGATATTAAAATTTCATATGAAGATAAGTGCATCAATTTACTGTGTTCTCTACCAGATTCATGGGATAGTCTCATTGTTACAATAGGTAGAAATACAACTACCTTGAAGTTTGATGAAACAGTCTCATCCTTGTTGTTGAAGGAGATGAGACAGAAAAATATGGAGGGATAGAATGGAGATGCCTTGTTTGTATGAGGACAATCCCAGAACATAAATAAAAATAAATCCTTGAGTGGGAGATCTAAATTTAGAGGGAGATCTAAATCTCCAGGAAAACTTGTAAAGGTGTGTTGGAAATGGGGCAAGGAAGGGTGCTTCAAAAACGATTGTAGATGTAAAACTCTTAAAAAAGGAAAGGGATATGATGATTCTCATTCCGCAAAGGAGAAAACAACCTTAGATGAAGATGGGGATGTGTACTTGGTTTCTTATTCAAGTACACATGTAGAGCATGGGGCATGGTTAATTTATTAGGTGCATCCTTTCACTTCACTCCCGACAAGGATTGGGTCTGTGAATAGGAGAAATATGATGGTGGTGATGTCTTCATAGGGGATGAGAGGAAGGCTAGAATCATTGGATGTGGAAACATCAAGCTCAAGTTGCAAGGTGGAAGGATTAGAACACTTATGGGTGTCGTGTATATTCCTGCAATGGCCAGAAATATGATTTATGTTAGCAAGATGGATGATGTAGGTGTAAAAACAGTGTTCGAGAAAGATACTTTCAAGATGGTTTGAGGAGCACTCATATTGATGCAGGGAGTTCAGATTGGAACTTTGTACAATAGTCTGGGTAACACTATTATTGATGGGTGCAATAGTTCTGTGGTTCCTCAAAGTGGAGAAGAAAACCTTGTGGTATTTGGAGAAGAGACCATGTCATGGTATCAAAGGCTTGGACATATTGGAGAGAAGGGCCTTCGAATACTTCATGGTAATTGTATGGTAGAAGGTATGTCTAGTTATTCTCTGGATTTTTATTTCTGTGAACATTGTGTATATGGAAAGAAAAATTATGTGAGTTTTCCTTCTAGTTCTAAGAAGACGAAAGAGATATTAGAGCTTGTGAACAGTGATGTGTTTGGACCTGTGTCAGTTCCATCACTGGGTAAGTCTGTGTACTCTGTATTGTTTATAGATGACTTCTCAAGGAGTACAAGGAATACATGGATATATTTCTTAGGAAGAAATCTAAAGCCTTTGATAGGTTTAAATAATTGAAGGCCCTGGTAGAAAACCAGATAGAGAAGAAGATAAAGGTGCTAAGGACAGATAATGGTGGAGAGTTGTGCAAGGAGAAATTTAAATATTTCAGTAAGAAGTGTAGTATAACATGATAGAAGAATACTCCATACACACCTCATAAAAATGGAGTTGTAGAAATAATGAATAGGACGTTGATGTAAAAGGCAAGAAGCATGCTCAGTGGTGTCGCGTTAGGATAGGAATTCTAGGAAGAGGAAGTGGAGACTACATGTTACCTGGTTAATAGATCGCCGTCATCAGTGTTGGATGATAAGTATCCACAAGAGGTATGGATTGGTAAGAAACCCTCTCTTTCACATCTGAGGGTATTTGGCTATGATGCATATGTAGATGTTCCAAAGGATAAAAGAACTAAGTTGGATAGTAAATTTGAAAGGTGCATATTTATTGGGTATAAGTATGGTTTAAAAGGTTATAATCTTTGGAACCCAGAAATAAGGAATGTTGTGTACAACTGATATGTGGTGTTTAGAGAGGTGAAAGATGTTATTAAACATGAATTCCTACCAAAGAAACTTGAAAAGATAGAGTTTGAGCTAAAGGAGGAAGAATTAAACTCTACAATGGAAGAGGAATTAGAAGATGAAGAGTCACAAACTCCAACTGTGAGAAGATTAGTTTTAGAAATTAGACAGCCAAAAAGGTATAGTCCATATGCTTTTTGTTCAAATTTTTCTTTATCTATTATTGATGATGATCCAAGAACTTTGAGAGAGGTCGTATATTTAAAGGATGGAAAAATTTCAAAAGAGGCCATGGTTGATGAAATGACATCTTTGGACAAAAATGAGGATTGGGATTTGGTGGAGTTGTCGGCTAGAAGGAAACCCATTGGCAGCAAATGGGTGTTTAAGAAGAAGATGAATGCATAAGGCAAGGTAGATAAATACAAATCTCAGTTGGTAGAAAAAGGTTATTCCCAAGTGTTAGAATTGATTTTGGTGATATTTGTTTCTCTTGTTGCTAAGGTATATTCTATTAGATTACTTCTATATGTTGTTGTCGCTTTTGATTTTGAGGTACAATAGATGGATGTGAAGAAAAAATTTCTTTATGTGGATTTGGATGAAGAGATCTACATGAAGCAACTTGATGGCTTTGCAGTGAAGGGTCAAAAAAAATTGGTATACAGGTTAAAAAAATCTTTGTATGGATTAAAATAGTCACCAAGGATGTGGTATCAGAAATTTGATACATATATAGAGGGACTTGGCTTCACTAGAAGCAAAGTAGATCACTATGTGTATTTTAAATTAATTGGTGACCATGTTATTTATTTGGTCTTGTATGTGGATGGTGTGTTGCAATTCGAAATAACAAAGAAGTTATCTAGGATTTGAAGACCCAGTTGTCCTCCAAATTTGACATGAACGATCTCGGTGTTGTAAATTATATTTTGGGCATGGAAATTAAATGAGATCAAGAAAAGAGGAAGCTCTGGTTAAAATAGAGGAAGTATGTCAAGACAATACTACATAGGTTTAATATGCAACATAGTAAATCGGCGAAGGTTCCTTTTCCTGTAGGTGTAAAGTTATCTGTTGAATAGTGTCCCAAGACATAAGAATAATAATAGGACATGTCCTGTGTTCCATATCCAAGTGCAGTAGGTATCCTGATGTATGCAATGGTCTGTAATATACTAGAAATTTCACATTTAGTGCGAGTATTGAGGAGTTTTACGTCAAAACTAGGAAATGAGCATTGGACAATTGTAAAGCATGTTTTAAGTTATTTGTAAGGAAATAGTGATTATGGTTTTTGCTACCAAGGTAGACCAGGATTCAACAAATTTTTGGATATCTTTGGCTTTGTTGATGTAGATTGGGTTGGAGATATGCATCAGATAAGATTTACAAGTGGGTATATTTTTAACCTATTTGGAGGTGTAGTTAGTTGGATGATGATGAGCCTCATCAATAGGTAATTATATGGGCTCAGTTTACCTCCTAGCCTAGTCAAATCAACCATTCTCTTAGCTTATTATATGATTTTCTGATTATATTTATGCTTATGGAGTGAGTTGAGTTAGTTATGATGCCATGTGGTCTAACATGTGTTTAATGCAGATTATTGTTGAATTTCGAGGTTAAAGTCAAGGATCCAGTGGACAAATGGTAGCAATAAATTGAAGTGGACAAAGAAGAGGACTTATGGGAGGGACTACCCCTCTTTTATTGCTCCTCACTTCGAATTCCAAGTACAGGCAGCCAAATCATGCAGTAGAAGGCAGCCGAGCAAGTGGAGTATGACGGATGATTATCTCGAGTTTTGGGAGCCAAGCCTCCCTGATTTTAAGGAAGCTATTGGTAGCTTCATTTTTATAATTAGAGAAGCCTAGGACCTCACTAGGGTTGGAATTTTCTTGGATTTTTGCTTATGTAAACTCTCCTCCAACTTCGAGCTTATTATTTTTGTGATAGTTTCATGTAATCTTGTTATTGTTTTGATAATAAAGATGGAACCCATTTTGAGCTAGCATTGAGTTGCCTTGAAGGGTTGAAGCTCTTGGGTTAGGGCCCAATCTAAGCAGCCAAGCTCCTATTTACTTGTATTTGTATGTTTTATTTCAGTTTGTAGATTAGGTTGCTGTTAGATGTATTTCTTTTATGGTTAAGAATATTTTTCTTTTGATGATTCAGTAGTTTGCTTCCATTTTTGCTTTCTATAGTAGGTTAAGCAATGATAAAGAGAAGATTCAAAAGGCTAGCAATAGTTCCTTGGCCTCTTTTCCTCCCTTTGGGACCATGATTTGAGGCAAAGACCCTCATGCTGCCCCAAAAACACAGATTTTCCTCATTCATAGGACTTCTAGTGTTTGCAACTTTTTAGTAGGTGAATATTCCAATTCTACTTTGCTTTAGATCTTCTTCATCATGCTCACTTATTTATTTGCAATATTCTTCTTTCATTCTTTCCTTTCTTGCAACATTTCTTAGCATTTCCTTTCATAGATCATAGTTTAGACTAGTTTGATGCAAAACTATGTTTTTCTAGATGCACTCATTTCATTGCTTGTTTGACCTTATTGGTTGACTGTCAGTTCCTTTGCGGCAGATCTCTTATTGCAGTAGGCTAGCTTATTAGCCTTCACATCCTCCATCTGATGCATGCCCTACAGGTTGCCCAAACCTCACCTCAATTCTGCCTTAGTTTCCTGCATTTTCCATAGAACTTCTTCCTCTCTCCTTGAGAAAACCCAATCATCTTCCTCTCTCTTGGTGATTCTTGGTAGACTCTAGGCACCCTAACACCTCATTCCAACCTTCATCCACATTTTCCACCCACTCTCACACCCTCAAAACAGTGAAAAATTCTCTCGGCCTCCTCCTGTAGGCCTCTTATAGTTGCCTTATTTTCCTCCTGTATATTTCCTGTGTCCTCCTATAGATTTTCTTGTAGGCTTTCTTTTGAAGGCTTACTGTGGGAAAATCCTCAAAAAGGCCACCTGAGACCTCCTAGGACCCATCCACACCATCCTATATCCTCTCAAGTCCCAGAACCACCCTCCAATTCCACCTATTCACTGCCACATTCACACACAATAAAATATATGAATGTCGAATTCAGATAAAAATACATAAAAATCCAAAAAGATGTTTTTTGCTTATTTACTTCTACAAATAGCTTAGGTAGAAGTTGCTTACTTCCTTGAGTAGGTAATGGCATTCCTTTCATGGTTTTCATAGTGCTTTCTGCAAAAGTAGGATTAGTTGGTTAATTAGGGTTTACTAGGTTTGCTTTACATTTCACCCTTTCTCTTTTCTGTAGTTAGAGTAGCATCTATAGAGTAATATTTCTCTCCTTTCATCACATATAGAGCTTCTTATGGAATCCATAGAAGTTGGCTTGAGCTCGTAGTGATCTTGCACCAGCTGACCAAGTGACAACCTGCAATAAGAACTAGTACTTGTGCATACAACATCGACACTTCCAAGTTTGTTACAAACTACTGGGTTGATAAAAGTAAAGTAGGTAGCCTAGGAGTTACAGCATTATTGCTGCAATACTGGTGCTCACCACTTTTTGGCGTCATTGTCGAGGTAGCATCATAGTATTATGTGATTATTACTTTCTACTATTTTCTATTGCAACATTCTGCTAATAGTTTATTTCAACAAAAGTAAAGTAGTCATTTCTTTTGCTTCAACTCTACATTTCCTTGATTTTCTTTTCAATTCTACAAATTTCATTTCAGCAAGTTCATTTCAGTTAGTTGCAATTTGTTTTGTTCAATCAATTTTAGTTTTGCAGGTACTATCAGTGTGGGGAAAAAAGAAACAAAAACCAACCAAAAAGATTTCTTTCATGCCTCGTAGGAATAGAGATAACTCAGGAAATTTTTCTCCCAACACCCCCACTGCTTCACATAGCCAGCCTTCTCTCTTCTTCAGCGGCTGCGATCAAGAAGAACCTTTAGGTGAACAACAAGACATATTTGAAGAACCTATAGGGGAAGAAGAAGAAGAAAAAATTCCTTTGGAGCCAATGGCTGAAAACATAAATGCTAGGGTGAATGGAGAGAGAATAGAGGGTACCTTTCCCATTTGGGAGACCAATGGGGACACCAAAACGAAGAATATAAGCTCTTCTACCCTACCTCACTTCCATGGTCTTACTACAGAAGATCCTGAAACCTTTTTGCTTGAGTTTGTTGTTATCTGTCGAACCTATGACTATGAAGAAGATGAGAAAAAGTTGAAACTATTCCCTTCTACTCTCAAGGATGCAGCACTGCGCTGGTTCATGGGATTACCTGGCAATAGCATCAAAACTTGGGATCAGATGCAGTAAGCCTTTAACAACAAGTATCGATATTATTATAGGTCAAAAGATACTAAAGAAGAAATTTTCCAAATGAACATAGGAAGTGATGAGTCCTTGGAAGACTATGAAGAGAGGTTCCAGTGCAGTTACAAAAGGGCCAGGCGTACACTTGACCCTAAGTCTCTGAAGTTGGTCCTGCTCAGAGGAATTCGGGAAGATCTTTTAGACATCCTCCATCTACTGGCCGGGGGAGACATCTACCAACTATCCTATGAGGACATAAAGACTATTTTTAGAAACCATTCTAGAGCAGCCAGAAAGAAAGGTAGGGGGAGTCAACCCATAGCCAATACCTCTTTCTCCAACTCATCCATTAAAGGAGAAATTGGAAACATGCTGGAAGACTTCAAGAGTGAGATTCTGCAAACTCTTACCATGCAAGTGGATACCTTACATATCAAAAGGAAACAAGAGGAAGCAGAGAGGGCTTTGGCCATTTTTTGCCCTAGATGCACCAGGAGACATCGTAGGAATGAATGCCCATTGAACTCTATAGAGGTTTGTTCAGTCTGTGAAGAAAATCATTCTACAGATAAGTGCCCTTCCTTACCCAGACTTAAAGTTGTGTATCAAGGGGCTGAGGAAGTCACTGAATAGCTCTATTACATAAACCAAAGGAGGCCGCATGGACCTAGACCATACCAGTAGGGGATGCAAGGGACACCTCAGGCATACTAAAACCCCAACCAAGTCACTTCCATACCTTCTTGGGGCCCTCCTGCTCATCCTTCCTAGTCCACACATCCTCCTTGGTTCTTCACATCTCAATATAATGCCCAACTAGCCACCCATTCATTTCAATCCTATTCTTAGCCACAACCTCAGTGGAATGCACCTCATCAGGGGTGGAGGCCCCAATACAACTCTCTTCTCGCTCTTTTGCCTTCACCACCTACCCAACCACAACTGTTACCTCCTGCTCCACCAAAGCAACCCCAAATGCCTGCTCAGCCAAATCCAAACCCAAACAATAGACAGGATCAACAAGTGTATAGTGGGGAACCATCATGCCCAACTTATGCTTTGGAGATTCAGGAAATTAACTTGCGATATGGGAAAGTTCTCCTAGATAGCCAGCCTTTACCCAGGGAGGTTGAGGAAGATAAAGAGGACAGTGAACCTAAAGCAATTCCACCCTTTTCTAAGAGACTATTCACAAAAGTCCAGCCTACCCCTGAAGAAACTGAACTCTTGGGAGAATTGAAACATTTATGTGTGAAGATACCACTTCTCCAAGCCATAAAAGATGTAACTATCTACAATAGGTTTATCAAATAGAAGTGCTTTAGGAATTCAAGAAGGCACAAGAGAGATGGCCCAACCATCAATGTCGTAGGATAACTGTCCAACCTGATGTTAGGGCAGGTCCAAAATATCTGGACCCTGGAAGCCCAGTAGTTGATGTCCACATCAATGGCACCATGATCCCACATACCTCGATTGATCTGGGAGCTACTATTAATGTGATGACAAAGGACACAATGCTCAAACTTAACCTCCAGGGCTCCTTGAGGAAGACCACGACCATGTTACAGCTAGCAGACCGCTCCACCATGACCCCTGAGGGGATTTTTGAAGATGTGATGGTCTCCATTGATTCTTGGGAGTGCCCGACTGATTTCTTAGTTCTCCGGCCAAAGGCAAAGCTCAGTGGGCATCCTCTCATTCTCGGAAGACCCTGGTTGGCTACAGTCGATGCCTACATCAGCTATTGAGATGGGAACATGACCATAAAGAATGAGCATATGTCCAAGCAGTTATTCCTATATCCTCCTTCCCAACCCTTGCTAAAATATGATCTACCTATTTGGTTGGAGGAGGAAGATGAGGATGAAGTCTCTTCTACACTGCTTTGTGCATTAGAAATTGCCATGGGGGGGAAATAGCAAGATGAGGATGACATGATTGAACATCTGATTCAAAATCCACCTCCCAGTGTATCACCATTAGAGGACATAGTAAGAGAAACCCAAAACAACCCCTCAACTGATCTTTGTGTGGCTGACTCCACTTCTCTCCATGTTAAGAATATAGAGTTTGGCCGAGAAAGAACCTTTAAAATCAATCCATCCTTATCCACTTCCGAGGAGAAGGAACTATGTAGCCTACTGAGAAAACACCTAGATGCCTTTGCCTGGAGTTATAAGGAGATGAAGGGAGTGCACCCTTCAGTATGTACTCATCATATATACATCAAGGAGGATTTCAAGCCAGTCAGGCAGCCTCAAAGGAGGATGAATCTAGCATTTAAAGATATTGTTAAGGAAGAACTGTAGAAATTGCTTGATGCAGGATTCATCTATCCCATCTCTGACAGTGAATGGGTCTCTCCTTTGCTGTTAGTGCCAAAGAAAAATGGTAAGTGGAGAATCTGTGTCAACTATCGGGAATTGAACAAAGCCACGAAAAATGACCATTTTCCTTTACCTTTCATAGATCAAGTGTTAGACGGTCTGGCAGGGAAAAAGTTTTTCTCTTTCCTAGATGGGTTTAGTGGGTACAATCCGATTCAAATCAGTCTGGAAGACCAAGATAAGACCACTTTCACTTGTCCTTGGGGTACCTTTGCATACCAGGTCCTTCCTTTTGGTTTGTGTAATGCTCCAACCACTTTCCAAAGAGAGATATTGAGTATATTTTTTGAATTAGTTCATGATGCAGTAGAGATATACATGGATGACTTTACTCCTTATGGCACTAACTTTCAAGAAGCTTTATATAACCTAGGACAAGTTCTAGACAAGTGTATTGAGATGAACCTATCCCTCAGTCCGGGAAAATGTGAATTTTTTATGATTGAAGGGACAGTGTTAGGTCATGCAATATCTCAGCAGGGACTGCAGGTAGACCCCAACAAAATTTCCATCATCCAAAGTGTCCCACCTCATCAAAAGGTGAGAGATGTTAGAAGTTTCCTAGGCTTAGTTAGGTATTACAAGAGATTCATTAAAGATTTCAGCAAGCTAACCTCTCCTTTGTTTGGCCTCTTAGGCAAATATGCTGAGTTCATATGGTTGGAAAACTATCAAGAAGTCCTAGATACCTTGAAGAGCAAGCTCGTGATTGCCCCAATTTTGAGAGGCCCAAACTGGGCCCTACCTTTCCACATTCACACATATGCCTCGAAAAAAGCAATAGGAGCAGCCTTAGGACAAATTGATGAAAAGTTACCTTATGCCACATACTTTATAAGCAAAAACTTGTCAAATTTAGAGTTAAACTATACAGTGACTGAGAAGGAACTCCTAGTTGTCGTGCATTCCTTAAACAAATTTAGACATTATACCATAGGCTATCAAACCTTTGTGCACACTGATCATGCTGCAATTAGATATTTAATGAACAAACTAGATGTAAATGCTCGCATTATTAGATGGTTGCTTTTACTGCAGCAGTTTGATTTGACCATTATTGATAAGCTTGGTAAAGAAAATGTTGTTGCTGACTTTTTGTCTAGAGTAAATTTTCCTGCAGGTGAAGAAGGAATGGTGGATGACCAAATGCCAGATGAACATCTGTTTTCTATCTTAGTACTCTCTCCATGGTTTGCTGATATAGCAAACTACTTGGTTTCAGCACAGCTCCCACCACACCTGTCCTCAAAAGAGAAGAACAAGATAGTAAGGAAAAGCACCCCTTTCACCTGGATTGGGGGAAATCTCTTCAAACTTGGCCCAGATTAAATCTTGAGAAGATGTGTCAGGGAGGAGGAACTCTTTGACATCCTCTTGACCTGTCATGACGGGCCTTGTGGAGGTCATTTTGCAGCAAAAATAACTACCTTCAGGATATTGCAAGCAGGCTACTACTGGCCCCCTCTTCATCAAGATGTGAGGAGATATATCAACCAGTGTGATCACTGTCAGAGGATGGGGAAGCCTACTCCAAAGGATGAGATTCCTATGCAACCTCAAGTGACCTTTGAGCCATTTGAGAAGTGGGGCATGAACTATGTGGGTCCTATCAACCCTCATTCAAAGCAAAAACAATACATCATTATGTGCACCGATTACCCGACAAAGTGGGCAAAGACAAAAGCAATCAAAGTAGCGATAGAGGAAAAAGTAGCTGAGTTTTTTAGAGAAAACATATTCTAGAAGTTTGGGTATCAAAGAGAGTTTGTCACAGATCAAGGCAGTCAGTTCACTTCCAATTTGATTGAAGGCCTGCTCAAACATCATAGAATCAAGAACAGGACTTCCACCCCTTACCATCCACAATCCAATGGGCAGGTGGAGGTCACTAACAGAGCATTGGAAGGGATCTTGACCAAGGTAGTGAGCAGCAGCAGAAAAGACTGGGCGGACAGATTAGTTGAGGCCACTTGGGCCTAAAACACAACATGGAATACCACCACAGGGTTCATACCCTATGAACTAGTCTATGGGAAGAAGGCTTTGTTGTCAATATAATTTGAATTCAATACCCTAAGGATGGCAGCTCAGCTGGACCTAGACCTCAGCCATGCACAAAAGGAAATATTACTTCAGCTCAATGGATTGGATGAACACAGATTGCAGGCCCTTCTCCATACAGAGGTAGTCTAGCTTCAGAGAAAGATATGGCATGACAAAAATATCAAGGAGAGGAAATTCTAAGAGGGAGATTGGGCACTACTCTATGATTCAAGATACAAAGATTTCAAAGGCAAGGTAAGGACAAGATGGCTGGGACCCTACACTGTGGAGAAATGCAATGACAATGGTTCAGTTCTGGTCAGAACCATTGATGATGAAGCCATCCCCATGCTTGTCAATGGACATTGGTTGAAAGTCTAAAAGAAACCCCTCTCCAAGCGAGAGTTCATTGAAGATTTGAATAAGACAGTGATGGTAGTGGAGCATGTCTTAGCCTCCACCTCACCCACTCACTGAAGAAAAATAAAAAGAGAAATAGAAAATAAGGACTCAAGTGAGAATCTCCATGAGGCGCTTGAGTCCCATCATTGGGCTGATAACCTCTTCTGAGGCGGCCCAGTGTAGTCAAAATAAAAAAGGAGAAAAAGAATAAGACCCCTGGGTGAAAACCTCCCTTGGAGGTGCCCAGGGAAGGCAATTAGGGTGAAAACCTCCCTGAGGCGCCCTAGTTGTTTTCAAAAAAAAGGGGAAAAAGAAAAATGAATTTTCATTTGTATTGCAGGTTTACAGGAGGACTACAAGAAGTAGAAGAAGGTTCCAAGGGAACCCTGACATCCACACTAGCACCTATCCTGCCTTCTCCACACTTTTCTCCATCATTTTTGGCATTTCTTTCACCCCATTGTGCTTCTTTTTGAAAAACTGTGTTTTCCATAGGAGGCTCTGTGTTTTCTACAGGAGGCTCCTGTAGGAATTACAAAGAGCCAGAAATGGATATAAAAGGCAGTTTGAGGGGTAGGGAAGCTTCATGAAGAACCTATAAACCCTCCTACAGTCTTCAAACCTCCTTGCCATCATTTCCAAGCCTGCATCACACCCCAAGCATCATTCTTCTTCCTGTCCAAGAGAAACACGGAAAAAAAATCTTTTAGGAAAATAAAAAACAACAAAAAATAAGAGAGGAAGCAGCACCATCCACCTCACCTGAAGCCTACCTACTACCTCTCCATCTCTATCTACACCTTTGGCATCATCCTCAAAGCTCCAAGCATAGAAAGAAGTTGAAGTTTCAAGGGGAGAAACAGCTATATGAGCTCCTGTAGGAATTCCTGTAGCAGTTGATCCCATCAAAACCCAGCACCAATAGTAGGAGAATGCACACATGAAGGTTGAGAAGGCACCTGAAGCTCAGACATAGCTAAAGAAGAACTTGCACAAGACACGGCCACACATCAGCAAGCAGACAGCATGCATCAAAAGAAATAAAGGCATGCGGCACTGAGAGAGCTAAAATACCTCACAACAAATACATTCGGACCACAGGTAAGTAACTAACCCACTCCTTTGTTTGCATTTGTGTAATTAGAAGTCATGCAAGAGAAATGAGATGGTTGAGGTTGAATGGGGGAAAGGTGGCCAGTTAACTTGACCACCTTCATCTAGTTGACTCCACTCATTTGAGATGTCACCCACACGTGTGCATAGTCAACTCAAGAAAGATGTCAAGGACAGGTAGTGGAGGAAGTGGGAACTTTGATGCAATCATGAGGGATGATTACGAGGAGGGGCCATGATGACAATGCAGGTGGGGACCAACTGTCCAAATATGGCCAATGTATACTTTTCCAGCTCACCCCCATCACCAGAAATATCCATAAAGGGTAATAAGTACTCCTCCCAGAGCATTCTCACCACCTTTTCCTTCATTCTCTCCTCGTAACTCAGCTACAGTAGTCTCCTTGTGCCCCCACAACCTCCTACCCATCATCCTCCATCGATCTCTCCCATATTCCTGCTCTCGGTGTTTTCTACAGGAGCACTTATAGGTTCTACAGGAGCACCTACAAGACGTGGCCACACATCAGCAAGCAGACAGCATGCATCAAAAGAAATAAAGGCATGCGGCACTGAGAGAGCCAAAATACCTCACAACAAATACATCCGGATCACAGGTAAGTAACTAACCCACTCCTTTGTTTGCATTTGTGTAATTAGAAGTCATGCAAGAGAAAGGAGATGGTTGAGGTTGAATGGGGGAAAGGTGGCCAGTTAACTTGACCACCTTCATCTAGTTGACTCCACTCATTTGAGATGTCACCCACACGTGTGCATAGTCAACTCAAGAAAGATGTCAAGGACAGGTAGTGGAGGAAGTGGGAACTTTGATGCAATCATGAGGGATGATTACGAGGAGGGGCCATGATGACAATGCAGGTGGGGACCAACTGTCCAAATATGGCCAATGTATACTTTGCCAGCTCACCCCCATCACCAGAAATATCCATAAAGGGTAATAAGTACTCCTCCCAGAGCATTCTCACCACCTTTTCCTTCATTCTCTCCTCGTAACTCAGCTACAGTAGTCTCCTTGTGCCCCCACAACCTCGTACCCATCATCCTCCATCGATCTCTCCCATATTCCTGCTCTCGGTGTTTTCTATAGGAGCACTTACAGGTTCTACAGGAGCACCTACAAGAATTCTACAGGAAGGACAACAGGCTTCTATAGGAGGGGTAGTGAGTTGTTTTGAATGGAGAAAACATGAGTTTTAGCACAATTTTCAGTCTGTGGAGGTAGGTTCCATGCATGCCCCCATTGAATATCAATATATGCAAGAAGTGGTTTCAAATTGAGGAGGAAATAAAGTCTTTAGGAGAGGATAAAATACATAAAAAAAATTCTGCTTATTTAAAAAAAAACACAGTCTCCTCTGTTTCTCTGTTTTTCTAAAAAATTGTTGTCTCCATCTCCACATTTGGTTTCCCAAAAGAGTATAAAAAAAATGACAGGAGGGTTTATGAGAAAGGAGCCCACTAACTCCACTAGGCTCCATGCACATCCGCAAGTGGTGGACATCTTCACAAGGGAAAATTGGATGAGTTTCTTTGAGAAATTCCAAGGGTTTGATAAGGAGATTGCCCAAGAATTTTCCCTCTCTTTGGTCCCTCACACCAGAACACATGCCACTATCACCTTTAGAGGTATTTCCATCGAGATAACCCCTGAATTTATCAGTGGGGTCACTACCCTCCCTCTTGGGCTGCCTTGGAGTAAGGATGAGAAACCAATTGGCCAAGTTGCCAAGAAAAACTTTTTCCAAAACAATGAAATGCCTGTAGAAGATAAAAATGGCATTAGAAGGGCTAGCATACCATAGCCTTTGGATGAGGTGAGCTATAAAATAATCAAATACATTTCCTGTGAGGGGAGGTACAACATTGTCTATGGTTATCACTTTAGAATCCTCCATGAATTAAGGTAATGCATGGACACTCCAACACCTCAGAAGCTCAACATCCCCTACTTCCTCTTGTAGTCCCTCATTGACTCTAGCACTAAGGTTCAAGTAGGGAATTCAGAGCAACTAGCTCACCATGGGTTAATCAAAATCTTAGTGGAAGAATCCCTCCATACATTTACACTCCCTATAGCATGGAAAGTCTTCCGAAACATGACAATTGAGGATGACATAAAGGCCCTAACCTATGATGTCAGTCCTACTGGCAGTGAGGAGGAAGAGCAGTAAGGGGAAGAAGGTGAAGCCACTAGTGACTTAGCAGAGCAAGGAAGGAAGGAGGAAGGAACTGAAATAGAGGAGGAGAAAGCTGAAGAAATAGAGCAGGAAGAAACAGAGCAAAAAGAGATAGAAAAAGAGACAGAAGGAGGAGAAAAAGAGGCAGAAAAGGCAGAAACGGGAGAAGGGTCCCCTGAGACTCTGGAAAGGGAGGCAGTAGTTTCTCTCACTGCCCTCAGTACACCAATCAAGCCAAAGAAAAAGAGGAAAAGGCAGGCCTCCATGTATTTCAGGGCTAGGAAGAGCACAAGAATCAAAACAGGCAAACCTCAGCCCTCTTCAAAAATTCCAATTACAATTGAAGATTCACCCTCTGCCAAAGGGAAAGAATCCCCTTCCAAGGCACCTATCACATATGAAATGGGGATTCCTAGATCTTCCACATGGAAAGAAAAGGTAGAACTATAGGACCCAGAAAATGTCCTACAGGAGGCTCAGATAGTTCTACAGGAGACACTGTCAAAACTACAGGAGACCCAACTGTTGGGTGCGGATCCTGATTATCCTCTCTATTCAAAGCTTTCAGCCGGATGTATACCCTAGGAAGACTATACACCCCTCCATGCGGGGGGGTGTAAATCCCCCTCAGCTGGGGGGTCCGGGGGCCAGCAGTCCCCCAGTGGGGGTTCGGCGACTGTGCCCCCGAAGCTAAAAATAGATGTAAAATTACCTTGTAAAAGTCTAGTAATTTCTAGTCAATCTGGGTTGTTCATTAGGTTGATGATCTGATGGTAGAAGTTATGTTTAATTTAGGGTTTTTTTCCCTAGAAGGAAACCCCTCACTATATATGAGGGAATTGTATTGCATCTATATATATCGGCATTCTGAGTGAGGAAGAGAGAGGAGATTGAGAGCGAAGAGGGTGTTACAGCGTATCTGTTGTAGGTTGTATCTCTTTAGTTTGTTGGATAATAATAAAGGAAGGACTGGTTGTTTCTCCATGGATGTAGCTCAAACTAGGTGAACCACGTATATCTGTGTCTCTCTTGTTTTATGCGTTTTCTATGTTTATATTTCTGCAATATTTTATGTGTTCCATTGCTCTGTAATATATAATTTTCTAACAACTGGTATTAGAGCCGAAGGTTTATTTGGCTGATAAACTCATAGGAGAGAAGGGTTCCTGGTTCGAGTGGGAGCAATGGCGGAGGATGGTAGGTTTAGGGTCGAAAAATTCAATGGCGAAAACTACCAGCTATGGAAGATGCAGATGGAAGATTATTTGTATCAGAGAGATCTGTACCTACCATTGAGTGGAAAGACAAAGAAGCCGACAAGTATGACAGACACAGAATGGGATATTCTAGATAGAAAGGCACTTAGAACAATACGGTTGTGCTTAGCGGCGTCAGTAGTGTTTAATATTTCAAAGGAAAAGACAACACAGGGTTTAATGTCGGCATTGGCAAAACTATATGAAAAACCCTTGGCCTCAAATAAGGTATTTCTTATGAAGAGTTTATTTAATATGAAGATGTCAGAAGGTGGATCTGTTGTAGACCATTTAAATGATTTTAATATAGTTACAAGTCAGTTAAGTTCTGTAGGGGTAAATTTTGATGATGAAGTTAGGGCTCTGTTATTCCTGTGCTCATTTCCAGAAAGTTGGAATGGCTTAGTTATGGCCATTAGTAACTCTATCTCTGGATCTAGTACGTTAAAGTTTGATGATGTTGTTAGTGCAATCCTTAGCGAGGAAATGCGATGGAAAAGCTTTGGTGAGACATTAGTTAATGCTTTGAGTGCAGAGTCTAGGGGAACAAAAATGGAAAGAGGAAAGAGCTTAGGATATTGCAATAAATCAAGGAAAGGTAGATCAAGGTCCAGATCGGGGATAGTGTGCTAGAAATGCGGAAAGAAAGGACACCTAAAAAAATATTGTAGATCTCGGAAGGGAAAAGAAGGAGATGCACAACAAGAAAACAATCATGAAACAAATGTGACAGGTGAGGTGTTACAAGATGCTTTGATTCTTTCTTTAGAAAATATTACTGATTCATGGGTGGTAGATTCAGGGGCCTCATTCCATGCCACACCTGATAAGAAATATTTTCATGACTATGTTCAAGGAGATTTTGGACAAGTCCGTTTGGGTGATGATAAACCCTGTAAAATTGTTGGAATGGGTAAGGTTCTTGTAAAATAGTAGAATGGAAACCAATGGCTGCTAAAGGAGGTAAGGCATGTTCCAAATCTGAAGAAAAATCTGATTTCAACAAGGCAGTTAGGTGGTGAAGGTTGTGTGACATCTTTCATAGATAAAACCTAGAAGGTCACTAAAGGATCCCTGGTAATAGCGAAAGGAGAAAAGGTTGGTACATTGTATTTATACAATGGTATTTCTAATTCTATTCATGCTTTAACCTATACAGGAAAAAATACGGCATTGTGGCATCATAGGCTTGGGCACATGGGTGAGAAGGGGATGCAGATTCTTCTCTCAAGAAATTTGTTTCCAGGTTTGAAGCATGTTGATTTAAAATTTTGTGAGAATTGTGTTTATGGAAAACAGAAGAGAGTTAGATTCCTTAGAGTTGGGAAAGAAAAGAAGAGCGAAAAATTATAGCTTTTGCATACAGATGTATGAGGACCTGCTCAAGTATCATCTCTTGGTGGCTCTCGTTATTATGTTACTTTTATTGATGATGCAACCAGAAAAACCTGGATTTATTGTATTCGAAATAAATCTGATGTATTTGATACTTTCAAGAAATGGAAAGCTTTGGTTGAAAATGAGACAGGGAAAAGGTTGAAGTGTCTCAGATCAGATAATGCGGGTGAATATTGTAGCAAAGAGTTTGATAGGTACTGTTTAGAGAATGGAATTCGCAAGGAGAAGAAAGTTTCAAGAACACCACAAGAAAATGGTGTGTCAGAAAGGATGAACAGGACAATCATGGAGCGTGCAAGGTGCATGAGATTACATGCAGGATTGCCTTTACATTTTTGGGTAGATGTTGTTGATACTGTTGTTTATATAATAAATAGAGGGCCTTCAAGTTCCTTGGATGGTGGTATTCCAAAGGAGGCATGGATAGGTAAAAAAGTAAACTGCTCTTTTTTAAAGACTTTTGGTTGTGAAGCCTTTGTCCACATTAACAAAGAAAATAGAACAAAACTTGAGGCAAAATAAAAAAAATGTACCTTTATTGGATATGGGGTTAATGATTTTGGTTATCGCTTATATGATTATGAAAATCACAAAATCATTAGGAGCAGAGGTGTAATATTCAATGAAAAGGTCTTGTATAAGAATCAGTTGTAGGAAAAGAAACAAGAAAAAGAAAACAAAGAATACACAGTGCTTGACGATATCACAGGAAAAGTGATGGTGCCTGAAAATCATAACGATCAACAGCTATAACAACAACCACAACAGCAACAAGCACTTCCAACACCTGAAAGTGGTGTTAGAAGATCTACCAGGATAAGGAGACCCTCTGAACAATACTCTCCTTCATTATATTATGTATTGTTGACTGATTCTAGTCAACCAAAATGTTATGAAGAGGTAGTGCAGGTAGAAACCAAGAAGAAGTGGGAGCAAGCCATGAAAGAAGAGATGGACTCCTTAGCACATAACCAGACTTGGGACTTAGTCAGGTTGCCTACAGGTAAAACATCATTTCAGAATAAATGGGTTTACAGGTTGAAGGAAGAAGATGGAGGAAAACGGAGGTACAAAGCTAGACTTGTAGTGAAGGGGTTTGCACAGAAGAAAGGTATTGATTTTGATGAAATATTTTCTCCTGTTGTTAAAATGACTTCAATCAGAACTATTTTAAGTCTAGTAGCAGTTGAAGATTTGCATCTTGAGCAGTTAGATGTAAAGACAGCCTTTCTCCATGGGGATTTGGAGCAAGAGATATATATGCAGCAGCCACAAGGATATGAGGTAAAAGGGAAGGAAAAACTAGTGTGCAGGTTGAAGAAGAGCTTGTATGGCTTAAAACGGGCTCCAAGGCAGTGGTATCTAAAATTTGACAGGTTTATGTCTAAACAAGGTTATACTAGATGTTACTCTGAACATTGTGTTTATCTCAAAAGGAAAAATGATGGCAACTATATTATATTGTTATTGTATGTAGATGATATGCTTGTTACAGGTTCTAACATGTAGGAAAGAAATGTGCTCAAAAGGAAATTGGCAAACTCATTTGCAATGAAGGATTTGGGTGCTGCAAAACAAATCCCTGGTATGAGAATAAATAGAGACAGGAAGAATCACAAATTAACATTGTCTCAAAGTGAGTACATAGAAAAGGTGTTGAAAAGTTTTAATATGCAGAATGCAAAACCAGTTAGTATACCTTTGGCTAGCCATTTCAAATTAAGTAAGGAGGCATGTCCCAAGACTCAGGAAGGAATGGCTCATATGTCTAAAGTTCCATATGCATCAGCAGTTGGAAGCTTAATGTATGCAATGGTCTGCACAAGGCCTGATATTGCACATGCAGTGGGAGTTGTAAGTAGGTACATGAAAAATCGAGGAAAAGAACATTGGATGGCAGTGAATTGGATTCTCAGGTATTTGAGAGGTACCACAAATCAAGCATTATGCTTTGGTGGTTCAAACATTGCTCTACAGGGATATGTTGATGCAGATATGGTAGGTGATAGAGATAACAGGAGGAGCACAACAGGGTATGTATTTACTGTAGGTGGAACAACTGTCAGTTGGGTTTCAAAAATCCAAAGTGTTGTTGCAATTTTAATAACAGAAGCAGAGTATGTTGCTGCTACAGAGGCTAGTAAAGAAATGATTTGGTTGCAAAGGTTTTTGAATGAATTGGGTAAGAAGCATGAGTTGGGCAGGTTATACAGTGATAGCCAGAGTGCCATACATCTTGCAAAGAACTCTACTTTTCATTCCAAGTCTAAGCATATACAGTTCAAGTACCATTTCATATGGTCAGCTTTGGAAGATAGATAGTTGAAGCTGGAAAAGATACACACTAGCCTGAATCTTGTAGATATGTTAACAAAAGTGGTAACCAGGGAGAAACTGATAATCTGCTTAGTTTCAATTGGCCTTCAAGTATGATGAAGAATATGAGAAACAGCCAGGTCCAAAGTGGAGTCATTGTCTAGCAAATGAAGAAGTGGTGGAGTTGCTATAATCAGTCTCCAAGTGGAATATTGTTGGGTGTGGAGCTTGATTATCTTCTGTATTCAAAGGTTTCAGCCAGATGTATACCCTAGGGAGACTGTACACCCCTCCACGCGGGGGGGGGGGGTAAATCCCCCCCAGCTGGGGAGTTTTGGGGCCAGTGGTCCCCTGGTGGGGGTTCAGCGGCAGCGCCCCAAAAGCTAAAAATAGATGTAAAATTACCTTGTAAAAGTCTAGTAATTTCTAGTCAATCTGGGCCGTTCATTAGGCGGATGATCTGATGGTATAAGTTATGTTTAATTTAGGGTTTTTTGCCCTAGAAGGAAACCCCTCACTATATATGAGGGAATTGTATTGCGTCCACGTTTATAAGTATTCTGAGTGAGGAAGAGAGAGGAGATTGAGAGCGAAGAGGGTGTTACAATGGATCTGCTGTAGGTTGTATCTCTTCAGTTTGCTGGATAATAATAAAGGAAGGACTGGTTGTTTCTCCGTGGATGTAGCCCAAATTGGGTGAACCACATATATCTGTGTCTCTCTTGTTTTACGCATTTTTTGTGTTTATATTTCTGCAATATTTTATGTGTTCCATTGCTCTATAATATATAATTTTCTAACACCAACAACTTGAGAAAGGGATAGAAGAATAGCCATAGAGAAAGGAGGAAGCAACAGAGCTACAAGAACTTGATCCCCAGCCTAGTCTTGCCTCCTATTACAATCTACTTGAGGGAGGAAGGATAATCCCACAAAAATTTGCAACTCCACTGTTCTTTGAATTAGAGAAAGAAAGAATAAGAACACATAGTTGGATGCATATAGCCAAATCCAAAGGAGTTGAGGATATTGGCCATATGGAAAACAAACTCAGAGAAATGGACAGAGAGTTGAGTGCTCTCAGAGATAGGGAAGAAATTACAAGAAGCCACCTTGAAACTAAAAATAAATTATTAAGGAGGCAGCTGCAAGAGAAAGAGACTCAGCTGGCATGCATGGCCAACTTATCCATGGAGGCATTGCAATGTATAACACCAGCAAAATCCTATGGCCTCTATCTCAAGGACCAATGGTTGCAATTCCAGATAAAGACTCTGGCACAAAGAGGCACAATGCCTTTCCAAGATTACAGGTAGTTTATGGATCTATGTGACCAAAGTAAATTAGAAGATAAGGCAAAGCTGGCAGAATTCTACCTACATAACATGGCCCTCATAGACATGAATGTGTGGGACCCCAATGCCAGGCTAGGGGACCTGCAACTAATGGCCATGGCCTTATGGATGAACCATGAAGAGTTGAGGGCAACAAAAATAAAAAGATTGATGATAAAAGAGCAGAATGAGCCATTAATGATAATACCTGAGCCATCAGATCCCATGGCACTCATTAGCACACACAAACTGCTTGCCAATAATCCTCAGATTGCCCCTAGATATATAAAAACAATGTAAGCTTTGAAACGGGAACTATAAACTCAAAACGGGAACTCTGGCCAGAAAACCCCCAAAAAACATCAAAAACAGTGCTCAAAACGAAAAGTGTGTATACTGGAACGATGTTTTTATTTTTTAGGCGTCAATTTTGAACATGTTTTAAAATTGGCAGTGACTACAAAATTTACTATGAAATTTTCGTGCAAAATATAGCTTCAAAATGAAAGTGATGACACTGGAACAATGATTTTTTTTTTAGGGTCAATTTTCAGTATTTAAAAAAAATGCTAATAAAACCAAATTTTTATGTGTCAAACAAATTTGTTTATGCGGGAAAAAACACACTAATGTTTTTGGTAGAATATCAATTTTCTTTCCTAAGTATAAATTTAACATGTTTTCAACCATAACATGCTAGATACAAAAGAAATTGAAATTTTTTCAACTATAAAATAAAAAAACCATGACATTATGAACAAATTACATCACTAAATGCATTCAAAAGTCATTATTTGTATATTGAATAAAACATATTTTATATCTCTGATTTAATATTGCATTGTAGATATTTTAAACAATAAAATTTATCATAACTAAGACATATAATCCAACAACATAAAAATGCCTCATAACTTCTCATTTAACACCATATGGAAAACATTAATTTTATTTGAAGATACGATGCATACATCAGTTATATAAACTGTCTTAAACAATTATTCAAAATCACTCATGTTTTCTGGCACACCATCAGAATTCACATCTTCAGATGAGTGACTGGATGCTGACGAAGATGTTCCATATTCTTCTCTTTCATCAACTAGTGCCCCATCTGAGTCCACATGCATGCCCAACATTTCAGGTTTCAAAATTCTTCTAGATCTACGACTGGTTTCAGGTGACTCCCATGTCAACACTGTTCCTTCTAGTAACAACCTTTTCAGAATCTCTATCATCTTGAAGTGAAGAGCTCCTCTCTTTGTTAAATTGAAGTCATAAACAAGTATGTCTACATCCTCCAATTTTAATATGTCTGTGCGGCGGCGATTTACATTTGTACCCTTTCATTTTCTTTTTCCGCCATTCTTTTTGTCAACTACCATCTCTGGCTTATACACACCATTGAATGGGTGTGTATTTGTGGCATACCAATGTACTTCAACACTTGTAACATCCTCATTTTCTGTAAAGACCTTTATAACTTTAGCAACCCAAAATGGATGGCCATTGGGATCTCCATCTGCTAGCACTGCAATCATGCAACCCTCCTTAATATCCTGTACTGAACCCCTATAAAGGTCTTCCATGGCTTCACGTTGTGCACGAGATCTTCTGGAACCAATATACATCTCTCTTTCCTCTGCCTGTGAAGAATTAATAATACCTTGAGATTGTTGCTGTTCAACAATGTTTACTTCCTCATGTTCATTCGACACATTATGTGGCCAAATAAATGGATTTTTCAAAGGTATATCTTCATTTATTGTTGTCGAAATGATATCACTTTGATTATTGAAAAACGACTCCCACCAAACTGAATCAGCAATGTCAAAGTACTCATATGTATATCTAATACATTTTTTAATTTCTTCCAGGCAATCAGAATAATTTATAGCCCTATTCTGTCTACGTGCATTCTGAACTTCACCAACTAATTGTAATAACAATATTTTTGATGCAAATATTGGATGATCTGGAATGAACTTCAAAAATTGCAATCCTGATGATGGTGCCCATTCTGTAGTAGTTGAATACTTCTTGCCCCATATTAGTGTTTTCCCATCAATTTTTTTGATACGAAATTGATGTTGGAAGCTAATGTCATTAAGTTGTTCAATGCATTTCCCCTCACCATATGATCCCAGAATAAACCTTCGCATGTCAACAGTTTCTTCCAACAAATCAAAAGTAGGCTCTGGCATGTATGATTTCTTAATACATTCAATTAGTGATGGCAAGCTCCCAACTTCCTTCCTCCTCAATGTGACTGAAAAACGACTGAACATCTGATCAATATGGTCATGAGTGTGCCCAACAAGAAGGAAACCAACCTTTACCTTCTGAAAGATTCCCAATTCAACAAGCATGTGTAGATATCCAAAAACAACCTGATTTTTGTTTTCGCGGCAAGTGTTGTCCAATTGTAGATACAAACTTCAGGAAGATTACCAAACCAATGAGAAATCACATCATGAATTATGGTTATGGTCAGATTTGCATCATTATGAATATTTGGAGCTGTGAAGTACACCCTTGGCAACATTTTCCCATTGAAGACCATACAACCGACCAAGTGAAATTGAATAAAGTTTTCCTCCTGTAAATTTTTGGGTGTGCGAACAAAATGTGGTAAAAGTGTTTTCTTCTGGTCCATACCATCAATTATCAAACCCAAATATTTATTCGGATTATCATAACACTTCTTTCGATGCTTGTACAACTTCTTCCTTTCGTTTGTTTGTTGTTCACGATGCTCCTGAAGTTGTTTGACAATTAAATCTACACAACATAAAAGAGATTCATTAAGAAATATGTTTTCATAGTTGATGACTATACAATTTTAAAAGTTAAAGTTATGAACGCTTACCTCTTTCTGAGCCTTCACATTTGTCCCTTTTTGATTTAAGAGAAGCACATGTACTGCAAATCCCCATCCTTGTCTTCTTAGGAATACGGACATTGTTGAATTTTTTCTTCCATACCTTCACAAAATATTGATATGTAATAAACTGGCCATGTCCCTCAGCACCTTCTGCATATTCTTTGTATAAGTTGTAGATTTCTCGTCTTGAAAAATTATCTGGAATATGTATTGTCTCTCCATTTGGCATACACTCTCCATGCTTTGAAAAGAAATCTTTCATCCATGACATTGTAGTATTTGATAATGGACCAAACTGTCTTTTATGACGTACTTCTGAATAAAATGTGGGATCCTTTTCCAAATTTTCTTGAATTCTCGAGAGACGAAAATTCCCAATTGAATGAAACATTTTGAAACCTTTTCTACAGATAAAAAAAGTCCCAATATGATAATCATAACCTGACAATGTAGATTGTATGCACCCAACTAAATATGAATTTTTCATGCTTTTATTCATTGACAAATATCTCTTCCTGCTTTGTAATGCAAATTTGAAATCCATATGTTTCAAGCAATCTTTTTGGCAACATTCACTTGAAATGAGAGCACTGATAGAACTTCTTCTCATCAGATATTCTGCTCTACCCCTTGTATAACTAGAACAACTTGCATTGATACGAAAAGGTCTGCTCCTACTCCTTGATACAATGTTTCTTGGCAACATCTCCATCATTTGATCATCATTTGTATAAGGCTTTTCATCATCATTGAGAGGAATGTTATCCACACTATGATCAGCTATGCTTTTCAAATATTGAATTGGAGGATATTCTTCATCTTCTGCTTCTTCAGTGCTACTGTCGTAGTCCTTAGAATTCGGACTGAATGGAAAATCTGACTCGATGTTTAATGGATATTCTTCCTCATATGCATTGCCAGTGCTACTCTCATAGTCCGCAGAATTAGGACTAAGAGGACACAGTGACACTCCATTATTTTGAAATTCATCATCACACTCTTCATAACTATTGCTCTCATAGTCCGCAGAATTAGAACTAAGTGGACACTGTGGTACTCCAATCTTTTGAAATTCATCATCCCACTCTTCATCACTGTTGCTCTCATAGTCCTTAGAATTTCGACTAACTGGACACTGTGACACTCCATACTTTTGAAAATCAACATCATGCTTTTCATCACTATTGCTCTCATAGTCCTTAGAATTAGGACTAAGTGGACACTTTGACACTCCATACTTTTGAAAATCAACATCATGCTTTTCATCATTGTTGCTCTCATAGTCTTCAGAATTAGGACTGAGTGGACATCGTGACACTCCATTCTTTTGAAATTTGCCATCATGCGCTTCAAAACTGCTGCTCTCATAGTCCTCAGAATTAGGACTAAGTGGACACCGTGACACTCCCTTCTTTTGAACTTCACCATTATGCTCTTCAAAACTGCTACTCTCATAGTCCTCAGAATTAGGACTAAGTGGACACCGTGACACTCCCTTCTTTTGAACTTCACCATTATGCTCTTCAAAACTGCTGCTCTCATAGTCCTCGGAATTAGGACTAAGTGGACACCGTGACACTCCATTCTTTTGAACTTCACCATCATGCTCTTCAAAACTGCTGCTCTCATAGTCCTCAGAATTAGGACTAAGTGGACACCGTGACCCTACATTCTTTTGAACTTCACCATCATGCTCTTCAAAACTGTTGCTCTCATAGTCCTCAGAATTAGGACTAAGTGGACATCGTGACACTCCGTTCTTTTGAACTTCACCATCATGCTCTTCATCACTGCGGCTTTCATAGTCCTTAGAAGTAGGACTAAGTGGAATCTGTGAATCTTTATTTAATTGAAATTCTCCATCCCCTCTTTCATCAGTGCTGCTCTCATAGTCCTTAGAATCAGGACTAAGTGGAAGAATTGACTTTCTATTCATAGTGGAAGAATTCCCGCTATGTTCATCAATATGAATAGAGTTGTTACACGATGAAGAAGTTGAAGGTGTATAAATCGAAACTTCACTATCAGAACAATCCATCCCTTTCAAATAGAAGATGTTGAATGATACAAATGGAGAGTCTCCTAAAGATATTATATAGCTTAAAGAATGAAATTTTCCCTCCAAATATTTTCCCTACAAAAATTTTCGCGAAAATATTTCCCTCCAAAAAGTTTCGTGAAAATATTTCCCTCCAAAAAGTCTGTTAAATTTATTTACCTTTATTACTTTGTTCTACAATTTATTGAAAAATGTAAACTAATTTTTTTTATGAAATCATAATTAAAATTGTACACTACAACTTCTACATTAATTATTATAATAGTTAAACCATATAATATTCGCTTTCCAATACTACAATATTCACTTTATAATATTTTAAAACAAATTATCCCACATTCAACCCGTTGTAAAACAAATCTATAATATTCACTTTATAATACTGTAAAACAAATTATCCCATATTAACCGTACAGTAAAACATCTCTGTAACTTCACTTACATATTAAAATTTCATTATCACTATTACTAACATCACATCCAGGCTTTCTGAAAATCGTTGAAAGTCTCGTGAATTTGTGGAGCAGCTAAATCGCTATCAACAACATATTCAACGAAGAATTCCCGCAATTAAAAGGTAATTTCAATTTTTTTCCTTGAAAACTTTTATATTAAATTAGTTTAATGAAAAATCGTGAGCATGGTGGGCCCGGTCAACCTCATTTTCTTAACACCCGTGGGTGCGCCCCACCCCCCTTGCCCGCCTGCCCGCCCGGCCCCTCCGGCCGCCCTAACAACGGCCCCCCTCACCCACCCGGCCGGCCCCTCCGGGCTCCCTAACAGCCCCCCCTCACCCGCCTGCCGGCCTGGGCCCCCTCACCCACCCGGCTCAAACACCCCGTCCCCCCTCACCCGCCCGCCCGGCTCGGCCCGGGCGCCTTAACCTGCCCGCCCCACCCCTCCGAGTGACCCACCCACGTCCCCCTCACCGACCCGCCCGGCCCGAGCGCCCTCACCTGCCCGCCCAACCCCTCTCGGCGCCCTCACCCGGGCGCCCCACCCCTCCGCCCGCCCAACCCCTCTCGGCGCCCTCACCCGAGCGCCCCACCCCTCCGCCCGCCCCACCCACCCCCGGGTGCCCTCACCCGCCCGCCCCACCCACCCGCGGGTGCCCTGACCCGCCTGGCCGCCCGACACGGGCGCCCTGACCTGCCCGCCCCACTCACCCGCCGACGCCCTGACCCGCCCGCCCGGCACGGGGGCCCTGACCCGCCCGCACCACCCACACGCGGGCGCCTTCACCCGCCCGCCCGCCCCACCCACCCGCAGGCGCCCTCACCCACCCGCCCCTCCCACCCACCAGGGAGCCCTCACCGTCCCGCCCGCCCCACCCACCCCGGGCGCCCTCACCCGCCCGCCCGGCCTGGGTACCCTTACTCGCCATCACCTGCCCGTCTGCCCCACCCACCCTCCCACAGCCCCACCCGCCCGCCTCAACTGCCTCCGCCCGCCTGCCTCACCCACCCTCCACCCTCGGCCTCACCCACCCTCCCTCGGCCCTGACCTGCCCGCCCCACCCACCCGCGGGCGCCCTCACCCGCCCGCCCGCCCCACCCACCTGGGCGCCCCCACCTGCCCCACCCACACCCGGGCGCCCTCACCTGCCCGCCCGGCTCGGGTGCCCTTACCCGCCACCGCCCGCCCGTCCGCCCCACCCACCCTCCCTTAGCCCCACCCGCCCGCCTCACCTGCCTCCGCCTGCCCGCCTCACCCACCCTCCGCCCTCGGCCTCACCCACCCTCCCTCGGCCCTGACCTGCCCGCCCCACCCACTCGCGGGCGCCCTCACCCGCCCTCCCGCCCCACCCACCCGGGCGCCCTCACCCGCCCCACCCACCCCCGGGCGCCCTCACCCGCCCACTCGGCCGGGCACCCTTACCCGCCATCGCCCGCCCGTTCGCCACACCGACCCTCCCTCAGCCCCACCCGCCCGCCTCACCCACCCTCTGCCCTCGGCCTCACCCACCCTCCGCCCTCGGCCTCACCCACCCTCCCTCAGCCCCATGAGCGGGGCTCATGCAGGCGCCACCCGGGCCGCCCGCACCCCCGCCCAGCAGGCAGGGCGATTCCTGGAATCGCCCTGCCTGCCGGGCGGGGGCGCGGGCGACCTGGGTGGTGCCTGCACGAGGGAGGGCGCCCTCGTGCAGGCGCAACCCGGGCCGCCCGCGCCCCCACCTGGCAGGCAGGGTGATTCTTGGAATCGCCTTGCCTGCCGGGTGAGGGCGCGGGCGGCTTGGGTGGTGCCTGCACGAGGGAGGGTGTAAGGACCTCCGGTTGCGGGCGCGTTCGGGCGCCGGGCGAACTCACCGTGCACGGGCGCATGGGCGGGTGCGGGCGCACGGCGGGCGGTTCTGCACGATAGGCGGGCAAGGCTGCACGGTGGGCGGGCGAGGTTGCATGGCGGGAGGGTCTGCACGACGGGCGGGTGAGCGCACACGGGCGGGTGAACGCACACGAAAATGCGAAAAATGGCTAAGTGTTAGTACACTTGAGCGTATATGTTATGTGGACATATGGAGGTTCATATGCGTGGACTAATAATCAATAAAATATAATATAATACATATACGTACATGTTATAAGGAAATATGAAGGCTTATACATGTTAAACATAAAATATAATAAAAGCCGACACCATAAAGATTTAACATGGGAGCTTCATGTTATTATTTAACATGTCGGCCAAGATTATATCCTAAGTATGGAAGCGTATATATAAGAGGTGGAATTCACCTCATTTCATCCAAGAAATCCTCGCTCATTCCTTATACGCATAGGGGTAAAACAAGGGGTAAAGTAGACTACGCATACCTCATGCGTAGTGCTATTAAAGGGACAGTTTTGACTTAAGTGCGGGTTGAGTAAGGAAGACGTGTCCGGGGTGAATTCTAAGGAACAGTTTTGTGTAGGACTTGGCTAAGGGATCTTGGGTGGCTCGGGTGAGCACCTCCCTTCGTGCAAGGGTGCACAAGATGTTGTAAAAGGCAGGTGGCCTGTCTTTTGTAAAATTTGACTAAGTGTAGACTTGGTTTGGCAAGGCACGCTAGTCTGTTGTAAATTGATATTCTTGATATAATAAAATTGTCGGGCAGACTTTCTGGGAGTTGCCCCTCCCGTTGTACTTGACTATTGCAATTGTTGTTCTCGGTTAATTATACATGGATGATGAATAAGAATGGTCTTCATTAAAGTATAGAGGATATTGCTTTTACTCAGTTGCAAAGTATAAGTTAAGTATGTTTATGTTGGAAAAAGGCGTAGCCCATAAACGTTAGTATTGTTAAAAAGAAAGCGTTCGGTGGTGCCGCACCTCGCTACAAGCAGTTGGAAGATCACCATAGGTGTAGGGGCGTGACAGTTGGTATCAGAGCTCGGTCGGAGCTGTTCACAGATGAAGATGTCTATCTTGGAGAAATTGGGTTATACATCCTTGAAGGAATTTGGAAGGTGTCTACTTGAAGAGTCAGGAACAATAATGCAAGAATTTGAAGAATGTGGCAAAAGAATGTTTGAAACAAAGAATACTCTCCGTACCTTGATTAAGGAAGGGGTTTCCGATATGGAGGAAACTCTTCGACTTGCAAAGGAAGTAGAGTTGATTGAAGCTGAATTCGAGAGGCTCAAGATAAGAAAGAAGGAATTGGGACATCTCATGGCCTTGAAGAAGGAAGCTGAGAAAGAACTTCTTCAACCCGGTTGGACAATGGAACAAGGTGAAGTTGCAGATTGTGCCATCAAGGAAGAGGAAGTCGTGATGATCGAGGATGTTGAAGACATGACTACGATGAAGGATGAACTTGAGGCTGATCAAGTTGAACCAGGATCGTGCAGTTTGTCAACATGTATGGATGAGGTCACTCACATGGAGGAACCTCATGATGATGAAGTAAGTGATGATACTTGTGTTTCATTTGGGCATTTGGGAGATGGACCGTGTGCAGGAGAGGGCAAAGTCAGTTTGCCAAGGCAAGAGGACATCTTACCATGGATGACTATGATGGAACCTTGTATGGAGAAGCAAGGATTGTCAACTATTGCAGGACTTGTTGGGGCTACTTGTGACCTTATGGTTGAAGGTGCAAAGGCCCTTGACAAGGGAGGAACTTGATGATCGTTGTGAAAGAATGAGTCATGTTTTAGCCACATGAATTGGCTAAGTGCCCGACATGACTCATGGACAGATTGGAGGGCACACACTTGTGATGTTTTGGGTGGACTTCTCATGGCCGAGACCAAGAGGTAGTCTTGGTGGACACTTTGGTGGGGGAGCTATGGTGAAGGGACTCATGACATGATGATGATGAGATGGTTGAGTGACCGAGTTCACTAAACCGAAGTTTGAAGACATGGAGCATGGTAGAGACCTATGCAAGGACATTGTGTGGAAGCACTTGTGGAGATGTCAAGGGACATCCTAGCAAGGTGCTAGGGCAGGAATGTTATGCAGGAGGACTTGCTAGTGTGACATGGAAACTTGAGGATGGCACATTGCAGATGATGAAGAGGGCTTCATGGACCTGAATGGGGCACATCAAGAGTTAGAGACTTGAAGATGGCACATTGCAGATGATGAAGAGCGCTTCATGGACCTGAATGGGGCACATCAAGAGTTGAATGAAGACTTGAGGATGGCACATTGCAGATGATGGAGAGAGCTTCATGGACCTGAATGGGGCACACCAAGAGTCGCTTTGATATGGACAACATGTTGCAGATGAGATGGATGGAGCTTCCATGGACCTGAGCATGGATTATGGATGGTGAGCTTGGTGGCAGTGGTCACTAGGCCGAGACATAGTGGAGAAAGAGTCTCTACATATGTTGCAAGGATGTTTGCCTTGTGTAGAAAGGTCGACATCCTGAATGATGATGATCTTGGTGGAAAGCTACCGAGATGGTATGTTGTCGAGGATGACAACGATTTCAGGTGGAGGAGAATGTAAGGACCTCCGGTTGCGGGCGCATTCGGGCGCCGGGCGAAGTCACCGTGCACGGGCGCACGGGCGGGCGCGGGCGCACGGCGGGCGGGTCTGCACGACGGGCGGGCAAGGCTGCACGGCGGGCGAGCGAGGCTGCACGGCGGGCGGGTCTGCACGACGGGCGGGTGAGCGCACACGAAAATGCGAAAAATGGCTAAGTGTTAGTACACTTGAGCGTATATGTTATGTGGAAATATGGAGGTTCATATGCGTGGACTAATAATCAATAAAATATAATATAATACATATACGTACATGTTATAAAGAAATATGAAGGCTTATACATGTTAAACATAAAATATAATAAAAGCCGACACCATAAAGATTTAACATGGGAGCTTCATGTTATTATTTAACATGTCGGCCAAGATTATATCCTAAGTATGGAAGCATATATATAAGAGGTGGAATGCACCTCATTTCATCCAAGAAATCCTCACTCATTCCTTATACGCATAGGGGTAAAACAAGGGGTAAAGTAGACTAGGCATACCTCATGCGTAGTGCTACTAAAGGGACAGTTTTGACTTAAGTGCGGGTTGAGTAAGGAAGACGTGTCCGGGGTGAATTCTAAGGAACCGTTTTGTGTAGGACTTGGCTAAGGGATCTTGGGTGGCTCGGGTGAGCACCTCCCTTTGTGCAAGGGTGCAAAAGATGTTGTAAAAGGCAGGTGGCCTGTCTTTTGTAAAATTTGACTAAGTGTAGACTTGGTTTGGCAAGGCACGCTAGTCTATTGTAAACTGATATTCTTGATATAATAAAATTGTCGGGCAGACTTTCTGGGAGTTGCCCCTCCCGTTGTACTTGACTATTGCAATTGTTGTTCTCGGTTAATTATACATGGATGATGAATAAGAATGGTCTTCATTAAAGTATAGAGGATATTGCTCTTACTCAGTTGCAAAGTATAAGTTAAGTATGTTTATGTTGGAAAAAGGCGTAGCCCATAAACGTTAGTATTGTTAAAAAGAAAGCGTTCGGTGGTGCCGCACCTCGCTACAAGCGGTTGGAAGATCACCGCAGGTGTAGGGGCGTGACAGAGGGCGCCCTCGTGCAGGCACCACCAAGCGCCACCCAGGCCGCCCGCGCCCTCGCTCGGCAGGCAGGGCGATTCCGTGAATCGCCTTGCCTGCCGGGCGAGGGCGCGGGCGGCCTGGGTGGCGGCTGTACGAGGGGGGCGCCCTCGTGCAGGCGCCACCCAGGCCGCCTACGCCCTCACCCGGCAGGGAGGGCGATTCCGGGAATCGCCCTGCCTGCGGGGCGAGGGCGCGGGCGGCCGAGTGGTGCCTGCACGAGGGCGCCACCCGGGCCGCCCGCGCCCTCGCTCGGCAGGCAGGGCGATTACCAGAATCGCCCTGCCTGCCGGGCGAGGGCGCGGGCGGCCCGGGTGGCGCCTGCAAGATGGAGTGCGCCCTCGTGCAGGCGCCACCCGGGCCGCCCGCGCCCTTGCCCGGCAGGCAGGGCGATTCCCTGAATTGCCCTGCCTGCCGGGCGAGGGCGCGGGCGGCCTGGGTGGCGCCTGCACGAGGGAGGCCGCCCTCGTGCAGGTGCCACCCGGGCCGCACATGCCCTCGCCCGGTAGGCAAGGCGATTCCCAGAATCGCCCTGCCTGTCGGGCGAGGGCCCGGGCGGCCCGGGTGGCGCCTGCACGAGTTAGGGCGCCCTCGTGCAGGCGCCACCCGGGCTGCCCGTGCCCTTGCCCGGTAGGCAGGGTGATTCCCGGAATCACCCTGCCTGCCGGGCGAGGGTGCGAGCGGCCTAGGTGGCGCCTACATGAGGGAGGGCGCCCTCGTGTAGGTGCCACCTGGGCCGCCCGCGCCCTCGGCCGGCAGGCAGGGCGATTCCGGGAATCGCCCTGCTTGCCGGGCAGGGGCGGGAGGCCCAGGTGGCACCTGCGCAAGGGAGGGCGCCCTCGTGCAGGCGCCACTTGGGCCGCCCGTGCTCTCGCCCAGCAGGCAGGGCGATTCCCGCAATCACCCTGCCTGCCGGGCGAGGGCGCAGGTGGCTCGGGTGGCGCCTGTACGAGGGGGCGCCCTTGTGCAGGCGCCACCCGGGCCGCTCACGCCCTCGCCCGGCAGGCAGGGCGATTCCCGGAATCGCCCTGCCTGCCGGGCGAGGGGGCGGGCGGCCACGGTGGCGCCTGCACAAGGGAGGGCCCCCTCGTGCAGGCGCCACCCGGGCCGCCCGCGCCCTCGCCCGGCAGGCAGGGCGACCCTGCCTGCTGGCGAGGGCGTGGGCGGCCTTGGTGGCACCTACACGAGGGAGGGCGCCCTCGTGCAGGCGCCACCCTGGCCGCCCGCGCCCTCCCCCAGTAGGCAGGGCGACCCTGCCTGTCATGCCCCTACACCTGCGGTAGTCTTCCAACCGCTTGTAGCAAGGTGCGGCACCACCGAACGCTTTCTTTTCACCAATACTAACATTCATGGACTACGCCTACTTACTCATTAACATACTTAGTTTATGTTTCGCAACCAAGTAAAAGCAATTATCCTTTATACTTAATGAAGCCCATACTCATTCATTATCATCATGCAATTAACCAAGAACCTCAATAATTGCAACAAGTATAAAGGGGAGGGGCAACTCCCCTTAATGTGAGTCTGCACGAAAATTTTATTAAGAATATCAGATTTACAACACAAGTGTGTCTTGGCCGAACCAAGTCTCACACTTAACCGAATAATACAAAGAGAGTCAAACCTGCCTTTACAACATCTTGTGCATCTCTTGCACAAAGGACGGTGCTCACTCGAGCCACCAAAATCCTTACCAAGTCTTACACCAAGAACCGTACACTAGAATTCACCCAATACATGGCACACCTTGCCAACCATCAACTAAGATACAAGCCTGCGCAATCTCCAAGACTAATGCGCATGAGATATGTGCATTCCTTAACCAAAACTGCGCACTTTTCTTGTCCTCCTTGCGAGATGTTATGAGCGAATGTCTTGTTGTTTTATGAGCCTCCATGCTCCACTTTATATAGGCTTCTCAACGTGGGTTTACATGGGGTGTGCAGCCCCATGGCCGACCCCACAAGCACTCACAACACGCCCATGTAACTCTATTACAAGTCAGCTTCCATATTCTTTTAACCGTCGCATATAAAGGTGCTCACGCTCACACTTAGTCGCATAAGTGTTCCTCGTTTCGTCGCACTATTGTCGCATTTCGTCTGCACTCCGTCGCACTTCCGCCGTTCAGCGCGCCCGTGCGCCTGTGCATGATCGTCCACCAGCGCTTGTCGCACAAATGTTCAGAGGTCCTTACACTGCCTACCGGGCGAGGGCGCGGGCGGCCTGGGTGGCTCCTGCACGAGGGAGGGCGCCCTCGTGCAGGCGCCACCCGGGCCACCCACGCCCTCACCCGGCAGGCAGGGTGATTCCCAGAATCGCCCTGCTTGCCGAGCGAGGGTGCAGGCGGCCCGGGTGGCGCCTGCACGAGGGGGCGCCCTCGTGCAGGCGCCACCAGTGCCGCCCGCGCCCTCGCCCGGCAGTGTTATAGACATTTTTGTGCCTTACAGCATAGAGCATGAAATGTCAATAATCTAAGGGATCCAAAGTCCCTAAACATGTTGTTCCTACCCCTAAAGGAACAAGGTCAGCAAACCACAGCACTACAGATCAGTTCTCCACTGAAAAACACTCAAAAACAGGTCAATTTTGGATCAAAGCAGCTTCTCCACTAAGCATCTGCGCTGAATGTCAAAAGCTCTATGGTGTACCTGCGCTACATAGAAAGTGCAACAAAGGCTACCTGCGCTGGGCGTACTTTGACATGTGGAGGAATCTTTTCTCAATGTGCCTGTGCCCAGAAAGCTTCCAAAATGACACTTGGATCAGAAGATTCGCCTAATGATGAGTTAAGAGGTTCTAAAACTCCAAGTGGAAGGTAGAAACTCCGAGTGAAGGACTGAAGAACAACTGGAGTTGAAGAGGACAACAAGTCACACATCAAGCTGACTTATCTTCACTCCAAAACTCTATATAAGGATCTCATCCCATGGGATCTGAAGGCCGGAATTTAGTGCAAAGAATTGCTGTTGGTTTACAGTTGTAAGCATTGGGTGATTGCTTGAGGGAGGTGAAGAAGAGATTTCTCTCCGTCGGGAAGGTGATGCTGGATTGGACCTTTCATGGTTGTATCACCGCCTGAACCTTACTTCCATATATTAATAAAGCATTTGAGGTTCTTCTATTCGCATGTGTTTCAATGATGTATTGTCTTACTTGCGTATTTGATTTATGCTAATCCTTGAATCAGTTATGAATGCATGCTTCTTGTAGTTTCCTTTCTTTGTCTTGTTTACAGGATCTCGTGTAGTTGGGCCCGTGAAAAGACTTGGAGCTGGGAGCAAGCGGCAAATAGAGGAGATTGGATCGACCATTTGCGCAAGACATCAGTAAGTGGATCTCTTCCTTTTATCTCTTGCATGTCATAAAGAAGTAACTTTAGATAGCTTTGCTTTCAGCTGTTGCTAAGGAACTGTCACCCTTAGAGTGGGTTAGGGTCATTCCAAGTTGGATACTTTCCCCCACAACAGACTGGCGACTCCGCTGGGGATCGTGTCTTGTTGGTAGCTTGTGTTTCTTGCTATTCATTTCTTAAACAAAGGGAGTACCGAATCGAACTGCATTCGAATCCTTCGAATGCAAAGTAGAGGGCAGCTACTCTAGCTCAGTGCTGGGCATGTTTATGATTTGAAGAGCTGATCCACAAGGACTCTTTTTAGCTCTTTGTGATAGTGTTCATCTTCCTCAATCATCCTCTAGTGTATACTTGTCTGATAGCCTCTGATTTGGCCAAAAACCACTGATTTTTGAGCAATCTGTGACCCAGAATCTGAGAGAGACGAGAGTTGTCTGTTCAGTGCAGCTGCCACAAAGGCTACCTGCACTGCAACGCAGGTCCCGAAGGGGCTACCTGCGCTGCATGTTAGATTGACAGTGCAGTACCTGCGCTGATCCAGTTTTGCCTTACGCAACTGAGGTCCCCTACTGGCTGTTGCCCAGTTTTCAATATTGTTTTTGCATCCTGTTGTCAACCTGTATACCCAGCTGAAACTACCTTTCTTTGCCTTCATTCCGCCTCGGTTGTATGAAGAAACCGTGATTGTTCTTATTGTATTTCTTGCTTTCATTCACAGTTTCCCATAGCGAAAGTGAACTAGTCTTGCTGTGACCTCTTGGATCTAGACCTGTGAGAAAGTGTCGTTGTGATTCTAAGAGCTATTTTATTGCTGTTCATAGCTGCTTGAGCATTTGCTTTCGTTATATGGTTCGAATTTCAGTATTTCTTGTGTTTGAAATGAGTGAATCTTAAGGTGTTCTTTTGATTATTGGACAAAAACTTGTTTGCTTTCGCTTGAAATTGAATTCGAAATCGTACAACAGCTTTCTTTTTGTAATACATCAACATTAAGGAAGAAGAAAAGAAATACTTGCATTGTGCATGTGCATTTTGACAGTTTGCATGTCGATTTAGGAAAAGTGCATCAGTGTGTGCTCTATGATCTGTTTGAAAAGATGATGTCTTTCTTTTCCCTCAGTAGTTAAGATTTTCATAAAGTTGAAAGAATTGAAAAAGCTTGCTTATCATTCTTAGACTGCATTTAGGAGTTGTATCATACATCACGTGGTGATCCATAAAGGCAAACTGCTAAGCAAGATCAACCTAAAAAGAACTGAATTTATCTAACAACGCTTTGAAACATAACGAAACACAGTAGAAGTCTAGGTAGAGACGTGAACTGGCGTCGTTAAACATAGTGACTGTCGATCTCTACGAAGGTGGGTGATTCCTCCTGAGGGACGATAGCACTAATACGGACTTGTGCCCCCGTGTACCGTCGCGTATATTGGGGGACCCCTATAGGAACAAAGCCTTTATCCATAGGAAGCCGTGTCGGCCGCCCTACTGATCGCGATGCAGTGAACACAGCATTCACGAAGATCGACCACTCGTACCGTAAAACGTATTCTGTGGTTTCGCGAAAGGTTTGGCACACCCTCTGCCTAGAACTCCAGAGTAGTTTCTTTTGGCCTTTTTCAAACTCTATAACTGAAAAAGTCCATCCGAGCATTTGTCACTTCAGGCTCGTTAATACATCGAAGGAGACTAGAGTCATCTTTAGCTTTTTCTCGACTCTTAAAACATGAAAAAGCAAGTTGTGTCTTAAAAAGCGTCTAAAAATAATTCAATTCGAAAACACATTTTACCCTGTGCATTGTTGGTTGATCAAGTAATCCGCAACCGTGGAAGAAAGTCAATCGATGAACCGTCGTTCGCGGAGGCATACGAGTCAACCGTCTTTGTCCCCGGAATCGAAAACAACCCGGGCAAAGCGATCTCGTTCAACTGGTTCCAAATCTCCTGTCAAAGTTAGAACAAGTGTTCTAACGACATCTGAGGTTCCGGTTACTCCAAACATTTCTGGAAACCCTGCCCCTATTGAAGAAGTTCAACAGCCCCAGAGGGATAGTAACACTGATCCTAGTCTGAGAGCAAATACTTGTGTTACTGAATCGGTTCCATCAGTGATCGGTTCAGAGAGTCTTGCTCCTCAAACAACTGTCGCTGTCGAAACAACCCCTTCTTCGGCACCAGAAATATTCTACGGACCTGACGGTCTTCCTCTTCCACTCGGTCTGATCGCAATAGAAGAAATTGTAGCAGATCCGCAAGCAACTACTCCAACACATCTTGTAGCAGGGATCACTCTACTTCCTACTGCATCAGAAGCTAGCCTATCACCCAGAGAAGTTCCTGAAGAATCACTAGGCAATCTACTGGATAGACTCAAAATGTCTGAACAATTGTCGACATCTAGGACTATGCCAAATGACACAGCGACAACAGAACTCCCTGCAGTCATTCCGACAATGTTCGCTGGCATACCATCTGTCCCTAACTCTCAACAGGTGGAGGGGGTCCCTTCGGGGGCCATGACGACAGTATGGTCTGTTCCTGTTTGTTCTCCCGGGAGAATACCCGGTAACTCCTATGTTGGAACTCAACAAATTGATCCTTTCGGAAATCAGTTTGGGCAATCCGGTCCTCGAGGTGTAATAAATCCTCTCGGTCCCGGACCACCACCGTATGGGGGGCAATATGCCTTTTCGTTACCCCCTCCGGGAGGTTACCCATACGGGAGTTCCCAACCATATTCAGGTTATACTGGAATAACTACAAGTGGCTGGATACCTATGCTACCCCAGCAACCAAGAGTTGTGTATTCTATGCAACAACAAATGCCTGTGACGAACATCCCGACGACACCAGCGATTGTAACCGTGTCGCAAGTTCAAACGGTGCCTGTTGTATGTCAACCTCAGTTTCCTCAGGTTGTAATGCAACAGCCCCTTGACCCTGCGACTCAACCACAATCGCCGGTTGGCGGGGCGCCACAAGCACAAACGGGTACCATTACCCCAAATCTTGGTCCAGTGGTTAGTATAGCACAACAACCAATGGTATCACAACCATGGTTGGTGCAGTATCAACAACCACAATTCCAGCAAGTGTACCAAGGTACTGAGCAGCAGATTTTTGCGAACAGTGGACAACCGTACATACAAAACGGTCTAAACCAACCACTTTATAGTGGGGTAGTCCACCAACCGTATCAATCATACCAGCATCAAATACATTATGCCGGTATGCAAAGACCAACTGCTCAGGCGATCCCTTCGTATCCTGGGTACGCTTCGCCTAATCTGAGTCAACAGCTGCCATTCGTGGCAACTCTAGAGTTACCCGATTTACATCGGTTGACGAACGATCCGATTGCTTATGCCCCTTGGTGGCCAGCAATTCCTCACAAACTTCCCTCCGACATTCCTAAATTCAATGGAAATCCAGGTGAAGACCCGTCGAATCACGTCATGACTTTTCATCTGTGGTGTTCGTCGAACACTCTAAACGATGATTCGATAAGACTTCGCCTCTTCCAGAGGACATTGACAGGTTCGGCGGCTAAATGGTATATAGAATTGCCAAGAGCCTCTTTCGACAATTTCAGCTCCTTAGCCACGACTTTCTTAACCCATTTTCAATTACCTATCAGGTATGAAACAGGAACCGAGATACTGACCAACTTGAAACAGACGACAGCTACTCACATATTTGATCATATACATGAGTGGCGTCGCCGACGTAGGATGGTGAAAACATACGTTCCTGATCAGCTATTAGCCGAATGGTTTATAAAGTCATTACTTCCTGCTATAACGGAAGATGTGGCCAAGGGGGGAGTCGTAACGGAGGAGCAAGTCATTGCTCGTGCTCAATATTTAGACTTGGTGTATACTCAGTCTGGCACGCTCTACGACAAAATACCTGATGCCCCCAGACCTGAATTTTCAATTCCTCCCCCTCCTAAATCGAATATTGACTCTCATGTCGGAGATGGCATGATTGGCACTGCAAGTGCGAAGTCGAAAAAGGCTTCACCTCAGAAAGCCCGTAAGACTTCAGATCGAAATGCCCATGAAGAGATTCTTGCTTCGGAAGTAAATGCCATATCAACAGATAAAGGCAAAGAAACCAATCAACCAGGAAGCAAGAAGAAGCAAAACAAAGGGAAGAAGAAGCAAAACAAAGGGAAGAAGAAGCAACAGGGCGATCAGTCACCTGAAAAAACTTCTTCGAACTCTCCTGAGAAAGGGAAAAAGAAATGGTCCTGTTCGATATGTGACGAAGATCACAAAACAACAGAATGTCCATACAAATCTGAGCTCAAGAGATTCTTTAAGAGTCCAAAGAACCCAGCTGTATTGACTGATCCATTTCCCAATCCAGGTCAAAATATGGTTGATAGTGGAAATGCTTGCCCGTCACAAGTGCTGATGTTATCGATCTCCAAGCAGCAGAATGATGCTTTGATTTCGACAAGGAACAAAGATTACGGGAATCCGCAACTGTCAAATGAAAAAGGTAAAGATCAACCTAGTAGTTCGACAACAACTTCGACAGAAGTTGTCCCACCCATAATGCCAGAATTAATGATAAAACCACCTAAGGGTGTAGTACACAAGTCGACTTTTAATCCTCGTGCCAGAGCGGCGCAACATTATAACATAGTAGAAGATTTGGCTCAATCGCCATCCGCTATGTCGACTCTAGAGGTACTACAAAATTGTCCATCCCAAAGGCAGGTGTTGTTATCGGCAATAGGGGGGGTTGATCCTAAGGATTCCAATCTTGTGTCCTTTGATCACAAAGGGTATGACCCTCAATTACCAGCTCAACTAGATTTCCTTATTCAAGTGAAGGCCCTCAACAAAACTGTTCACAGAACAATTATTGACGAGGGGGCATCGACATGTATTATGTCGATGAGCTGCTGGAAAACGCTAGGGTCACCAACCTTGTCGAGATCTTCGACAACACTAAAGGCTTTCAACGGTAGGACATATACCCCTTACGGTATCCTAAGTAACTTGAAGGTTGAACTAGGTGGAAAAACAGTAGAGATCGATGTTGAAGTCATAGATGGAAATCTGGATTACAACATCCTACTGGGAAGACCATGGATTTATGCCATGGCAGCTGTCGTATCGACTTATTTTAGGAAGATCGCTTTCCCGTTTGAAGGAGGGATTACGGTCGTCGACCAACAGAACTTCCTCCTTAATGGTTCACAAGTTACGGGAAGCATTCCCATGATCCATGAAAGCGACCATTCAATTCAAGATATAGGAGTAGGTCTGTTGAAAGATCCCACGATGATGGGGACTTTCTCGCTACCAAATCATACGTACATAGGAAATGTACCATTGGTGGCTACCTGCAACATGATATCTTCCACGAAGGTCGCAAAAGACAAAGTCATCATGGATCGGGCAATGGTCTTACACTCGAGCCCAATCGAAATATTGTAGCAATCAATGTTTCAGGCATGGGAGGCGAGCCCAAATCAATGCTCGTCAAGCATTTGGGTAGATAGGTCAGGAGAATGTGGTACCCCTTTGGATCCTTGGTCACGAGTGCATGCAAGTGACGAAGGAATCCTGCAATCAATGTGGATTGAGGGGGCACCATGGGATGATAACCACCATCGTTCCCTTCCTAAGGAAGATACTCAAGGCGACCTGTATCACCCTTCAGTATTTGAGTTCCTAACAAATACTGTAAATACGGTGGATTCCGAGAGAAACCTATCCAATATAGAAGAGACTATAGCCATAAATATCTCGACCAAAACAAACGTTGTAGAGAATATTTATGTCGGCAAAGGTTGTTCCCCTTCAGAACAAGAAATATATAAAGCTCTTTTCCGCGAATTTAGAGATGTCTTTGCTTGGTCATATGATGAAATGCCAGGCATTGACTCGAGTATCGTTGAACATGAAATTAAGATGTATCCTGATGTCAAACCAGTAAGACAACGGCTTCGGCAGGTGCACCCCAAGAAAGCCGTTGCCATTAAAGCAGAAGTTGAGAAACTTCTCCATGCTGGTTTCATCTACCCGGTTCCTCTAACCGATTGGGTATCGAATATTGTCCCAGTTATGAAAAAACAAGGAACAATACGAGTGTGCGTCGATTATAGGGATGTAAATCAAGCTTGTCCAAAGGACAACTACCCTACACCCTTCATCGACCAGATAATTGATGAATGCGCCGGATGTGAAATGTTTTCGTTTATGGACGGATTTTCCGGGTATAATCAAATTAATATCCGCCCACAGGACCAGTCAAAGACTGCATTTATTTGTCCGTGGGGCACATTCGCTTATCGAAAATTACCCTTTGGTTTAAAGAACGCAGGGGCGACGTTTCAGAGAGCAATGAATTAGGCTTTCCATGACATCAAGAACATCGTTCAACCTTATCTCGACGATCTTCCGGCTCATTCGCAAAAGCGGACTGATCATCCGCAACATTTAAGAGCAATATTTCTACGTTGCCGACACTACAAGATAAGACTCAATCCGCACAAATGTGTGTTTTGCGTCAGTTCTGGTCGTTTACTTGGCTTTATAGTCTCCAAGGATGGGATTCGTCTCGACCCTTGCAAGGTGCAGGCAATCATTAATTTGCCTCCACCTTCGAACTTGCTTCAGATTCAGAAACTCCAAGGGAAAGCAAACTTTCTGAGGAGGTTCATTCCAAATTACGCAGAACTTGCTAAAGGTTATACCCGTCTCCTGAAAAAGGATGTACCTTTCGTCTGGGACCAGGTTGCACAAGCTTCCTTTGATGCTTTGAAAGAAGCGCTAGTCAAAGCATCATTAATGTACGCCCCAGACTATCTAAGGGACTTTAACCTGTATCTGGCTGCAGCAGATACGACCATAGCAATGGTTTTAGTTCAAGAAGTCGATGGAATTGAACACCCTATATATTATTTAAGTAAAAACTTAAATGATACAGAAAGTAAATATTCTCATGTTGAAAAGCTAGCATTAGCGGCTGTTCAAGCGATACAAAGATTTCGGCATTATGTCCTATTTAGGAAGACCACCGTATTGTCAGATTGCAACCCCATGACTTATATACTGTCGCGACAGTTGCTTGGGGGAAAACATTCAAAGTGGATAGCTATCCTTCAAGAGTTTGATCTGGAATTTGTGAAATCCAAATCAAAGAAAGCTTTAGTTTTCGCAGAATTATTATGCGATCTCCCATCATCGTCCAACGATGAAACGTCCAAAGAATCGATCATGGACGAAAGCTTGTTTCTGATATCAGCAAGTGATGAGTGGTATGGAGATATAATAGTTTATCTCCAAACCCAAAGTTTTCGGCCAGACACCTCTCACTCAGAACAAAAACGCATTCGATACCAAGCAAAAGACTACATGATCGTCGGTGATACGCTTTACCGTCGTGGTGTCGATACGGTCCTGAGAAGGTGTCTCACCCATGAGGAGGCCGAAAAAGCCCTGAATGAATGTCATTCAGGCACCTGTGGGGGGCATCAATCTGAATATGCTACAGCACAAAGAATCTTACGAGTAGGATACTTCTGGCCAACCATGTTCAAAGATTGCATAACCGCAGTTAGAAGTTGCCATGCATGTCAGATTTTTGATAGCAAAACCAGAAGACCCCCCGCTCCTTTACAGCCAATAATAGCTGTGGGGCCTTTCGCCAAGTGGGGCATCGATTTCATGCAATGTAACCCCACCTCGACCGGGGGGCATGGGTATATTATAGTCGCAGTTGACTATTTTACCAAATGGGCCGAGGCGATGCCTACATTGGATAACACTGGTGAAACAGCAGCCCTATTCTTTTTAATCATGTAGTCGCCAGATTCGGCGTACCACAGGCCATAGTGACAGATCATGGATCGCATTTTCGCAATCACATGATGGTTGAATTAACTGCCAAACTAGGATTGTCTCACGACATCTCTACCCCGTACTATCCGCAAGCTAACGGACAAGTTGAAGCGATCAACAAGGTCCTGAAGCGCATGCTGCAAAGGATGGTTGGGGTTCACAAAAGAAGATGGCATTTGATCCTGTACTCGGCTTTGTGGGCCTACCGAACATCGGTAAGGAATGCCACTGGTTTCACACCGTTTCAACTGGTGTATGGCCTGGAGGCGATCCTACCAATCCAGTGTGAAATTTCGTCCCTTAAACTCGCAATTGATATCCTCCCCGGAACCTCAGAAGAAGAAGCTCATTTCTTGGAGTTAATCCAGTTGGATGAAACCCATCGTGATGCCGCTTTGGCTAACGAAGCCCATAAGAAACAAGTCAAGGCGCAGTTCGACAAAAATGTCAAACCTCGTGTCTTCTCAGAAGGTGATTTGGTCTTGCTTTATGACCAAGAATCCGATAAATTGGGAGCTGGGAAATTCAAGTCCTTATGGATGGGCCCTTATATTGTTAAAAGTGTATTAGCAAAAGGTGCCTACGAGTTGGTAGATTATGACGGAGTTCCACTGGCGCAACCCCGCAACGGGTTGTACCTTAAGCGTTACTATGCCTAATAGTAACCTGTATGCTTTTGTTACATTTTTGTTTTCGCTAAAGCATTTGTTCCGGTTTAAGTAATCCGCTTTTTACACTCATTGCAGATGTCAAATCCATTGGAACCGTGGGTTGGATATGCTGACGGAGCGAGTCGTAGTTCGAGGAACCTATCCTCTGCAGCATGGGCCATTTTTAACCCAAGCGGCGAGTTAGTGAGTTTCAGGGGGGTATGTATTGGTCAATCAACAAATAACATCGCTGAGTATAGCGCTTTGATAGAGCTCCTCTCTGATGCCATCACCCATGGCATACGCCGGCTAGTCGTCAGGCTAGACTCACAGCTCGTGGTACTACAGCTCAATGGTACCTACTCTGTCCGAAATCCAGCTATTTATCGCAAGTTCCTAAGAGTTAAAATCTTGGAAAGACAATTTGATTTTATCCAATATCAACACATTTCCAGAAACTTAAACACATTAACCGACTCATTAGCAAACTATGTGTTAGATAGACATCTGCAAAATTGATAAAAAGAGAAGCATCATCGATGTTTCATACATGGATCACATAAAAACTGGAAAAAACCCCGAAAATCAAAAATATATATAACTGTTTACGGTTTACATGTAATGTTCTGTAACCAAGACAAAATCGGTCATATGACCCCAAAACTCAAAAATGGCTGGGGGGCACCCTAGCCTAGTGATGCTCATGATAACATGCCACGGCCTGTGCAATCATGCGCAGAAGACGAGACCATCGTCTAGGAACACCAACAGTATGTCGCTGCAATCGTAGAGGCAACTCGTCGATCCGTACATCCGGAATCCCAAGGGTAAGACCCTCGACCTGTTCCTGCACAGCTGTAAGAGTCTCGGCCAAGTCAAGGTCACAGAGAATAGCTCTCCCAGGAGCCTCCCCTGCGGGGGCAGCGGCCGGGGCTCTCGGACGAACTGTTGGACGGACGGGACCAACATCTGCATGCACACATGAGTTTGATTAGAGTCTTGATAGAGTAAAGCACAAGGACATTACAAATAAAAATAGTAAGCAATGATAAGGTCAAGATTTTACCAAGATCACCCCACTGCTCGCCATCCGGTAGCACCAAATCCGGATCACCTAGGAAATCCATGCCAATATATGGATACTCGGAAAAAGCCATATCCTGCCGCTCGAACCACCTAAAGAAGGCATCAGTAAAAGTAATCTGAGATTGACCTGCATGTCTGGACATGTGGTCAACCCACCTCTGCATGCGTGGCTCAGTAGGAGATGGCAAGTCGAGAATAATATACTGAGGTTGCATCAAGGGTATCTTCTCCAAAGCGAAGGCAGTCAAAACTGAACCGAAGCCAAAATTCTTCAGTTTCCCGTCCTTTACTTTGGTCAACTGGTTTTTCATCTGAACCAGTACTGCATCACACCAGTTAAAAACTTTCGGCTGAAGACACTCCAGGGCGTGCTGCACATAAGACCTGTTGGCAACATGAGGGGATGCGCTGCCGGCCATCCTAGAAATCGTGTACAGAATGGACCTGAGAGACCTGTCAGTGATATCACGGATAGAAACCTTGCCGTCTCTGCTCGGCTGGGATCCCTCCCTACAATACTGACGGATATAATCCTTCACGGAATCGCTCCCTCGGGCCGAACCAGCTAAGGAAATGTGGGCACCCCGTCTTGACAACCCAGTCAAGAAGTAAATGTCCACTATGGTCAAAGGGATGGACTTGCCCCTAATCTGGAACACTTGGTTAATAGGATCCCAAGCATCAAGAAGGTACTGCAGTAAACGTATCTGTGCCCTCATGCTAGATATGCGGAAGAATTTTAGCAAGCCACAGTTCCGCAACGCGCTCACGGTAACAGGATCATGGAGGGCAATCATGTCCTCCTCTTCATGCTCTCGTTCTCGCCACGTAAGAGTCATTCTGCTCCAATAAACTCTGCAAATCAAACAAGAGGAGGAGTAAGATCCCTGACTAAGTAAAGAAAATGGCAAAAATCTCATGAAAAATTATGCAACCAAGATGTTTTCTGCGCCCAACGCAGGTGGGGAAGGGTCTCACCTGCGTTGGGAGGCAAACTGCCTTTGAAAATGAGAACCCGCAACGCAGGTTTCGATATGGGGCACCTGCGCTGATGGCAGAGCGCCCTAGAGAAACCCCAGGGGCTCATGGGGGCAGGAAAACAAGCATAAAACTGAGAAATAAGACCATGAAAAGATAGAGCTAGGGTTTAGCTCCTACCTGGTGGAAACGGCGCTGAAAATCGTCCACAGAATCTCCCGAAATCAGCTGGTGAAAAATCAAGAGAAAGAGGCACCTCCAAAGCTCCAACAAACCAAATGCACATGAAATGGTAAAATGAGAGGTAAAAACATCTTTTAATTGCTTTTTACGTAGTTCAAAGTGGAATATTAGTATTTTTACTTCATGTTATCCGTTTCTAACAAAGTTTGTTGCAGCAATTGATGATACAGTACTATCTCTGAAAAAGAAAAAGCTAGTCATGGTAAAATATGAATTTGATCTTATCAAACGAGCAGTTTTGGCAAAGTTCATGCTCGTTAAAAAATAAACGCAAAACCGAGCAGTTTTAACGCGGAATTCATGCTCGTTAAAAAATAAACATAAGCATGTGAGCAAGCTTCCCCAGAGTTCAAGCTCATTAAGAAAAATGAACCGGTAAACAACCATTTGAGACCGTAAATTCATTAGCCATAAAAGCCTTGGTCGTGTTTGTGCACCGTCACCTCCACCTTTCATTTGGCTGATCATTCACATCCACTTGATTGTTTACCTATTTTGAGGAACAGCTGCGAAGAGTGATTTCACTTAGCCATCCTTGTAATACTGCCGTGATTGGAAAATTCCAACCTGTACCTGGAATCTGCTGTTATCCCTGTTTATCACTCGTTCCTCAAAAGACGAGTCTTCTTTGAGCTCTTTTCACTGACTCGTAAAATATGAAAAGTTTGCCGAGTTTTGGCCTTTCGGCTCGTTAAAAAGACAGGAAGAGCTATCTCTCCTCTAGATTTTAATCTTTTTGGACCTGAGGGATTATTGCACAAAAAGATCGAGCGCTTGTCTAGTTCGGCTCGATAAAGATATCGAACATTCATCCCTTCTGTATTGTTTTATACTTTTTCGGACTTAAGGGATTAGATGACGAAAAAGGACCCCTGGAGTCCACTTTATGTACCCTTTTCAGACTCTCTAAAAATGAAAAGGACCGAGTTGTCTTTGTCGCTAGGCTCGTTAAAAAATATTAGATAGCGACAAACTTGTCTTTAGACGAGAACGAGTTTCCCTATCGTTAGGCTCGTTAAAACATAGCGATGGGCTTGCCCGAAGGGCAGGTTATAGAACAAGCATATGTTATCCTCCTCAAGCTTGACAAAAATAAAGAGGTACTGGTCAGAAATGACTGGGGAAAAATTGGGAGAACCTCAAAGCTTAATGGTAGCAAGTCGCTCTTGAACATGACACTTTTTGCCTCCGTAAATATCGGGTTGGGTTATTATCATTCACCGGTCCCTTCACCATGGTCTCGCCATACCATCCGTACATGGGGTAATGCTACCGATCCATCACATCAGTGTCGTTATATGCTCAAGAGATGTCATTCAGAAAGTGTCAACCGGGTCCCATCCACTACCATACATCATCTTTCATCCTTCCATGACCGCCACCCTGAATCATATTTCACAGATCGTTTTCACTATCATCACTAGCTCCGTTCCGTGTCACTGATGTGGGATTCATTAAGGCCCTCCTTTGACGGATCACTTCTTGTCGACATCAGCTCATTATCCAAGAAGTTGATATAGGAACACCCCCTCAGTACTTTGAAGCTTGCATGCCCCAATGGAAAGTTTCTCACTTCCGGCGATAGGTATACATTAATGACCTTCGACCGGGAGACTTTGCATGGTGTTCGACGTCAGATCCTATATTCACGCCACGTGAATTGTGCTGCAGTACCTTGAGGGTCATCATCATTATCGGTGATTCCTTTCGCGCTTGTTAACAGTTTACATTATTGACTGGTAATCAAGCGATGTCTTTCCATGTTCGACTTCAAGAAATTCTCACATGGATCGACTTGTACTAGAGTGAAGATCGGACAAGTTTGAAGACCCCGGATCTAGTTTCATCCATCCGGGCTGCGATATATATTCAGGAGATAAAAACATAGACATGTGCAGCAGATGATCATCCTACTAAAAGGATGATAATTAAAAGCAGAGAATTATCAGTCTATTATCAGACGATCGTCTGTCTATGTACAACAAATGTATTTATAAAGCTGAGCATGGGAAATGCCCGCATCAGCTAGATCATGAAAAGAAAGTATGAAAAGATAATGTATTGTATTGTATTTTGTTACAGGTCACCTCCCGACGATTGAATGAACTTCGGATCCTCCTAATAAAGCATTTCACCCGATAAACGACCTCATACTTTAGGGGGCAACTGTTATAGACATTTTTGTGCCTTACAGCATAGAGCATGAAATGTCAATAATCTGAGGGATCCAAAGTCCCTAAACATGTTGTTCCTACCCCTAGAGGAACAAGGTCAGCAAACCACAGCACTACAGATCAGTTCTCCACTGAAAAACACTCAAAAACAGGTCAATTTTGGATCAAAGCAGCTGCTCCACTAAGCATCTGCACTGAATGTCAAAAGCTCTATGGTGTACCTGTGCTGCATAGCAAGTGCAACAAAGGCTACCTGCGCTGGGCGTACTTTGACATGTGGAGGAATCTTTTCTCAATGTGCCAGTGCCCAGGAAGCTTCCAAAATGACACTTGGATCAGAAGATTCGCCTAATGATGAGTTAAGAGGTTCTAAAACTCCAAGTGGAAGGTAGAAACTCCGAGTGAAGGACTGAAGAACAACTAGAGTTGAAGAGGACAACAAGTCACACATCAAGCTGACTTATCTTCACTCCAAAACTCTATATAAGGATCTCATCCCATGGGATCTGAAGGCCGGAATTTAGTGCAAAGAATTGTTGTTGGTTTACAGTTGTAAGCATTGGGTGATTGCTTGAGGGAGGTGAAGAAGAGATTTCTCTCCGTCGGGAAGGTGATGCTGGATTGGACCTTTCATGGTTGTATCACCGCCTGAACCTTACTTCCATATATTAATAAAGCATTTGAGGTTCTTCTATTCGCATGTGTTTCAATGATGTATTGTCTTACTTGTGTATTTGATTTATGCTAATCCTTGAATCAGTTATGAATGCATGCTTCTTGTAGTTTCCTTTCTTTGTCTTGTTTGCAGGATCTCGTGTAGCTGGGCCCGTGAAAAGACTTGGAGCTGGGAGCAAGCGGCAAATAGAGGAGATTGGATCGACCATTTGCGCAAGACATCGGTAAGTGGATCTCTTCCTTTTATCTCTTGCATGTCATAAAGAAGTAACTTTAGATAGCTTTGCTTTCAGCTGTTGCTAAGGAACTGTCACCCTTAGAGTGGGTTAGGGTCATTCTGAGTTGGATACTTTCCCCCACAACAGGTAGGCAGGGTCGCCCTGCCTGTCGGGCGAGGGCGCGGGCGGCCCGGGTGGCGCCTGCACGAGGGAGGGCGCCTTCGTCCAGGCGCCACCCAGGCCGCCCGCGCCCTTGCCTGGCGGGCAGGGTCGCCCTACCTGTCGGGTGACGGTGCGGGCGGCCCGGGTGGCGCCTGCACGAGGGCGCCCGGCCGGAGGGGGGTTCGGGTGAGGCGGGCGGGTGGATGAGGGCGCCGGGTGGGGGGGCGGGTGAGGGCACCCGAAGGGGTTGGGCGGGCGGGCAGGCGAAGGCGCTCGAAGGGGCGGGGCGGGCGGGTTAGAGCGGGCAGGTGAGGGGGTGCGGGGTGGGCGGGTTGGGGGAGAGGTAGGGAGCCCGGGTGGAGGGGGGTTCGGGTGAGGCGGCTGGGTGTGTGAGGGCGCCGGGAGGGTTGGAGCGGGCGGGTGAGGGTGTGCGGGGTGGGCGGGTTGGGGGAGAGGTAGGGAGCCCGGGCGGAGGGGGGTTCGGGTGAGGCGGGTGGGTTGGTGAGGGCGCCGTGTGGGGGGGCGGGTGAGGGTGCCCGAAGGGGTGGGGTGGGCGGGCGGGCGAGGGCGCCCGAACGAGTGAGGCGCCGGGAGTGTTGGAGCGGGTGGGTGAGGGGGTGCAGGGCGGGCGGGTTGGGGGGAGAGGTAGGGATGGTGCCCGGAGGGGTTGGTGAGGGCGCCCGGGTCGGGCGGGGGCAGAGTAGGGAGAGAGTTGGGGCGGGCAAGCGGGTGAGGGTGCCCGGGCGGTGGGGCGGGTGAGGGCCCGGGCCGCTGGTGTTGGGGGGTTGGGATGGTTGGGGGTGTGAGTGGGTGAGGGCACCCGTGCCGTGCGGGGCGGGGTGGGTGAGGGCGCCCGAGCAAAATGTTTTATTCGTGATTTACTTTTTTACACTGGAATGTTAATGCATGTCCTTTTGAAATATGAGGGGCGGTGGGTGGGGCGATTGTTGATTAAAATTTATGATATATTTTCGTTGTTAATTTAAGTTAATATGTTTTTATTATTTACTGATTTATGTGTTTCTATTTTTCAGGAAAATGGCATCAAAGAGAATTTCAGTGAATCTTTCTGGACCAAAGACTCATAAAGGTGCATCTAAAAGAAACATTGGTGAACGAACTCCACCTGAGCTCATGACTACAAATCTTTCAAGTGCCTCAGGTGATAAGAAGATGATTTCAGACTGGAAGAATTCGAAAGAGGTGAAATTTCCATCAAGAATGTGGTATGTGAAAGAAAGAGAAAGCGCAAATGTGAGTATATATCTATATATCGATATACCGAATGATAATGGAATTTTTGAGGTGATGGGAAGAGTCGTAGATATGTGTTCAGTACCAGACACTGAAGTTGTTTACGTACTTACAAAAGCTCCCAAGTCACATGAAAGGGTTAAATACCAACTATCATATTTATTGTATGACACGAGCGAGGTATCTACAAAGTTGTGTAGTCAAATCGTAAATGAGATGACACAAAACATCGTAAGTATTGTTATTTATATTTGTATTTTGCGTTTTTGAAAGTTTCTCACTATATTTTTTAACTTTGTTTTTTATTGACATATGATATTTTGTTTGGCAGAATTTCGTTGAAAGTTGTTCAATTAGGTTGGGAGGCATTCATTTCATTGAGAATGATATCATGAAAGTTGTCAACAGTTTTTACTCAGTGTCAGAAGAAGATATGGAAAATAGGCAAAATGAAGTAATTGATAATGCTACAAAACTACATCCAAAGAATTAGAAAAAAAGGTCTCTGGTGGATAAATCTAGCAAGGGTAAACAAGTTACTTTTGAGAACAATGAAGTTGAAATTGACAATGAAACATATGTTGTCATTACTGAAGATGACATTGGAACTGAGAAGAGCCATAAAAATCCAAAAGTAACAATGCCCAAGAATAACTCTGGTGGGAATGTTATGACCAAGAAAAGTAAAGTTGATGATTTTGAAGCAGTCATTACCAGCAGTCAAGAACCTAGTGAAACTTCAAAAGAAAGCAGAGAAATCATTACACCAGGAGCTGATTTAGAAGATGGCATTATCAAAACAAAACAAAATGTCATTCGAGAGAATTTGAAAAAGAGAAACTTAATTGATGGTGGTCACACATTTCAGCTTAATGTCAGGCAAACCTATAAAGCAAGTGAAGGACAATGTCAATATCAAGTTAGAAAGCCACATCATCTGCATGTTCACAACTTGAAGACATTGATGAGGTACAATCCATATGCTCATGTGGTTAGTTATGTGCTTCTTGTTGATCCTCTTCAAGTTCCCAACAAAGAAGCATTTGATAAGTCAAAATGTTTTGAATACAATTATTATGTGCTTGGGGGGAACCATTCTGTAGAAGCTCAAAGAAAATTGATGGAGGAATATCCTAATAACCCACATTTTGAAACAATGAAATGTATCATTTATGCTGGTTTATCTGATACAGAAGCAAAGTTAGTGGCATGGGATCATAATTCAGATAATGAATATAGGATGTTTATGACTTTCATCCAAAGGCTTAGATTTATTCATAGTGAATTTGAAGAAAAATGTAGTGGGGATAGGACAAAAGTTACTGCAGATTTCCGAAAGGAATGTTGTATGGAAGTAGGATATCAAATTGAAGAGAAAACCATTTCAAAAGGTGGAAAAGGCAGCAAACATAGTGATTTATTCAGAGGTGTTGATAACATTTTCCAATTGGCATTTAGAACTGAAGATGTTTGGAGGTTGATTGATGAGATTTTTAGCATGTGGGAAGACATTGCCATTAAAAACCAGAAGGTCAAAAAGTCTAAGCCATTCATATGTGGCAACAGTAAATTAGCTCCTGAAATGAAGCATCTTCTAGACGATATGACTATCACACCTTGGAGGGCGATGCAAGGAGTGAAAGATGAAAAAATTGTCAAAACAATATTATCTCGTGTGAGGTCAGGGGAATTATCATTGGAGGAAATGTCTGAAGAATTTCAAAAGTAAGTTTCTTGAAATATTTTTATTTATTTCTAGATTATAATTATATTTTAAATAAAACATGTTGTTCTCGGTAGTATTTGTTATACATATCATTATATTAACTTTTTGTTACTTTATCTATGCAGTCACAAAGTTTACATGAAAATTCAAGAACAAATGGTTAGATTGTTGAATGAAGATAGTTGGGATGATGTCGTACGCAACTATCCAGATTCAAGTTCTACATCAACATAAAATATTTTTATCTTGCATTTAAAAAGGTATCTTGATTTATACATTCATTTTTATTCACCTGTGTACTATTTTTAATTTATAACTTACACATATATTTGTTTATTTTATAAAAGATGAGGAAGGATGATAATGGAGTGCCAGATAGTTTCAAAACCTTTATTGAAAAAATAAAGATCGAAAGACTGAGGAAGCAACGTATTAAGGATATTCAACTTGATCCAACTCTTAATCATTTCATTTGGAATGGGCTAGACACTATTCAATATCAAGTAATACAAGGCGACTGTGAAGACATTGCTAAACTCATACCTAAAAGGGATTATGCCCTAGTCATTGCAGATATTCCCCATGGTTTCAATATTCCAAACATTGACTATGATAGTGACCCTTATACTTATCAAGCTTTTAGTAAAGTGGTTGCGGGATTTGTAGAAGTCACATCATCAACATGTTGAAGGCCCGAAAATCGGGTCGACAACAAGGGGGATACCCACCCGGTCCGGAACTTGGTTGGCAGCTCCTTGTCCCTTTGGTATAGCGGGTCCGACTGGGGATAATGGGACCAGTTTCCCAATATAAGGGGTGTGTGTGTGTGTAGAGTTTGATGATGCTGATCTAGGGGTATTTTAAGCTAATTTAATTCAAACCTCTAAACTGACTCTATGCTATTGTAATCTAATAAAATACAACACATCTAATCTACGCTAACCCGGGTTGTATTTCTTCTATTATGCGATCTAAAAAAATTTCTAACAATAACTGGTAATAAAGATCATTCAACTATCATAAGAATAGAAATCAATTAAGATAAACCATTTTGCATAAAAAGTTAGGCAAAACAGTTGTGAATAGCATATCGCATAATAAGTTATTCATATGTCAAGCATAAACAAATGACTCCACCGTACAGAAGTGCCAAATGGTAACCCACACATTCATACATTAACATATAAACAACTAAAACTGCATATCACTCTAAGAATATAAGCATAAATTGGTCAAGAGATAAAAGTACCATTTATGACTGATTTCACTCATAATCTTCAAGCAATAACGATTTATCTCTACTTGTTCTAACATCTACCAAGAGTACAGAAGTGCAACATCAGTAGCAGACATTAAATGCAAACGTTGATAAATCTTGATCCATCCATTCATCAAAAACCCCCTCCGAGGGTGCAAAAGTGCATGTTCTGAGGACAAGTTTTTTGACAAATTTCCAGACCCTTCTCCAAATGCCATGAGAAGGGTTAAATACTACTAACTAATTAATCTTAATTACATAAATTTAGGACACGGCTTCAAATGACCGCCCTTCTACTAAAACAAATTTATTTCTAAAAATTGAATCTAATTTCTAACCGTTTCTGTATTTGCTCCTTAGTGCTGTAAGCAATGCAATGTTCACCTGAGAAGAGTCAGCTAGCTTTCTTCTCCTTTCGTTCGAGCGATGAAAATAGAAATAACAGGAGCTGGCACCGCTTTCTGACAAACTAGAAGATATTTTCGAAAATCTTCCTTTGGCTTGATGTATTTGTTGTGTGTATAATTGGTATAACCCGATGTTAGGACTCCACTATGTATCATTTTTGCTATATATTTTGACACCACTCTACTCTTAAACCATGAACTTCATTGTCTTTTTCATCCACTTTATCCCAAGGTATATAGAAACCTCTTCTTTATTATATGATTAATCTGTCTTACATTTAATTCCGCAATACTCTTATATTTTATCATTAATTGAAGTGCATTGTTGCTAACACAAGTCAAAGATCGCAGATAAGTTATATGCCTTGTTGGGAACGAGCGGCCGTTGCTGAGACAGCTGACTCCGTTGCTGAAACAGCTGACTCCGTTGCTGAAACAGCTGACTCTGTTGCTGAAACAGCTGACTCAGTTGCTGAAACAGCCGTCAAGCACGCAAATCCCGTTATGCGTAATTTGCGATTTTGGAGGAACTTTCTGTGGAATAGTAGCAGCAGCACGAAGATACGGTTACCTGGATTATCCTGAAGATAGCACTTTTGTTGTCTCGGTTGTAACAGCATCTCTTTTTGAAAGAACAGAACAGTCCTGTTTTGGAAAAGAAAACAGAATCGAGATGATGAAGATTCGCTCTCATGTAAATTGTAAAAGATGTCTCCTCTTTAAAAAGAGGAGACATCATCATTAGAGGGGGGTTGAATTGTAAGTTACGGGAGAGTATTGTGTGAGAGCTGGAGCTAGTCTCCTTCTGTAATGTATCAGTTACTTTGACAGATGAATAAAATCTTCTTTTGAGCATTTCAATTTAATTCTTTCTCCTGGGGAATCTTGTGAGAAGGAAAGGGCCCGCCTTCCTCACAAGATTCACCCTTTTGGTTCCTGTAGTTTGTTTATTTCTTTATGTGTTTGCACTTCCCTTAATTCTGTTGTTGAAACACTAGTTACACAGTTTTGTAATACTCTGTTTCTTAGCGCTACATGTATCGAATGCACGAATGAATGATGTTGAGAGCATGTGCTGAAGATTCCTGCATAAAGGAATAGGGTCTTGCTCCCATTGATTGCTTTCCTTTACCTGCAGTGTGATTAGAAACAAGAGGACAAGTGCTGAAGGTTCCTGTTCCTGGGAATAGGGTCTTGATCTCTTGAAGTTACTTTTCTTACAGTGTGATTAAGTGCCAGGCAGCAGGTGCTGAAGTTCCTCACCAAGGAATAGGGTCCTGTTCCTGATATGATTGAATGATTTCTTTCTTTGTAGATTGATTTTCCTTTGCTGTAACAGAGAAATCGTTTCTACTATAATTTAATTAACTTCAGCTTTGATTAAGTAGAGTGTGAATTAGTAGATTGCTGAATTTAACAGGTGTGTATCTTTCTTCTACTACAACATCGATTCCGCTTTTGAAATTGAGCATATCCAGTGCGTTATTATCTTTGAAATAAAAAGACCTCCTCGGGTTGACAATTTATGTGGAGCTCGAATTGTGAAAACAATTAGAGCGACCAACACCCGAATTTCTTTCAAACTGATTGTGCTTTTGCTATTTCGGTCTCCGGCCGTGCGAATGACTCAATGAGTTAGGGATTTCGTTGCCTGAACAATTTTCCGTATTGAAAATTGCTTCCGTTCTTTGTTCCAGGCTTTTCTGGAGCGTCTTCCCTCTTTAGCGTCTTTCTTTTTGCTTTACCCAGTCTGAGCTTCAGGATCTTTTGTAAACACGCCGCTTTTGTGTGCCTTTGACTCTGAGTCTTGGATAGTCTATTTTCATTAGTTTCTGTTGAGTGATACTCTGGAATCCGCGGTCCTGCTGCATGCGGCATCCGTTTGCGAAGGCATCTCTTCTCTGTTCTCTGAGTATTGACGCTTTCCCCTTTTCCTTAGATGTTTCCTGCACATTGGTTTATATTAGTTGCTGCCTTACAGTTTATGCAAAGGAAAAGAGAAATGACGAAAAGATTGACATGAAAGCTTTAAGTTCTAATGAATGCATAATCATGACACTCATAATGACTTGACTCTTCGAAAAACGCAATACAATCCTTCTTGGATACTTTGGCGTATAATCATTAATTTCTCTTAAGGCGCGCGCCCAATTTTGATCTGTAGACAGCTTTCCTTGAACACCATGTCGAGGAAATTTGCGATGAGTGGTTTCTACGATTCGCATCGCAATATCGAGGATTGCGATGTCAAAAATTGTCATTGCAGGAATTGAAGGTCGCATTCATCGCAGATCGCAAGATTGCAAATCGCAAGATCGCAAATCACGCTTAATCATTCATTCGCTGTGTGCTGCTTATGCGATGTTGCGATATGCGACGTCGCATATCGGCTGTCGGCGATTCCTTAGTTTTTCATTTTAAGAGCGCTTTTCAATATATGCGATGCGATGAATTTCGCATCGCTCCTTCGCAGCTTATTTATGCGCATAGGAAAACGCTTCACTCTCTCTTTGCGATGCGATACAGCTTTAGGGAGTTAAAATACAAAAAATTTGATAAAATGTTTTTTTGGATTTTTTGTTAAGGGTCCCCATTTTCTTGGTGTTATTGCTAATACCAAACAAAGAGGGGGGTTGTTGGTGACCACAACAATGGCAATTCACTGTGAAGAACCAGTTATCTCTGCTTTTCTATTGAATTTCCACTTCCGAAAAAGAAAATTTTTTCATATGTCTAAATTTTGTTATGGACAGATAGAATACATTACTCCTTATCCCATCAATGATACTTTGTCTCAACCTTTTCACATTCCAATTGTTTGCTTCCTCAGGCTTAGTCCCTGTATTCACACCAGACATTACTTGGTCTTTTAAAGATAAAATAAGGTCTTCTCTGCGTACTGGCTTTTTAAAATATGCTCATTTGTCATAGGTGGAGCCTCTACTGCCCGCAAGCGTCCATAGCCTCGACAGGGTTACCTGTTATCCAGCAATGATCCTTTATCCTGCTTGAGGTTATTCACAACATTTCCGAGAAAAAACATTTTTGACACTTTTTCCTTTTTTATTCTCTAAAGAACAGTGTCTTGGTTTGGTGGCCAAATTATGACACAGTCATTCACTTGATTTACACTTTTGCTGAACAAGCTGGCTCGTGATGAGACCCCTTGTCTTTTGATTGCAACAATCTTGAGTCGTTGCCCTGTTTTGGTAGACAGTATTTGGCAAAGTCAGCAAGTTATAATATCTGTGATCATGATAAGCCGGCTCGTGATGAGACCTCTTATTCTTTGAGATATAGTGTTTTCTCGGATTTTTCCTCTAAATGCTGCGATTTCCTTTAGCAGGGAGGAAGTCATTGTTTTTCCTTAAGAAAGCTCTGGACGACAATAATAGAGTTTGAAAACAGCAGCTTTGCAGAGAATATTTATTTTATTATTGATACCTTTCATTGTGCTGATATAAAACAATTTTTTACCAAAGGTTGCTTTCATTAAAGTTTTTGAGGTTGAAACTAATATCATGTTTAGGCTAAAGTTAATTCTATTTGTCAATAATAAAAATCAGATTTTTCGAAAAGTTTTGCTACTTGTACAAGTGAAAAGCTCAAAATCTGATAGAGAATTGTGTCTTTTTCATGAACCCTTTTAGTGACCATCTACAACTGGTTTTATTTATAAGAAAGAAACAAATAAAAACTAAAACTATCCTACAAAAATAGAAGAATGATCTTCTATGGGAAATATATTTTAAGAATCTGTCCATTAACAGGCAAAGAATCTCTTCTACCTGCCAAATCCTGTAACACAAACGTAGATGGGCCTATGACTTCTACAATCTGAAAAGGACCAAGCCACAGCTTCTGAAATTTCGTATGTTTGCCCTTTTCTTCATGAGCCTTATCCCATTTCAAAACTAAATCTCCCATCTGAAAGTTTTTTCTGGTCATTATGCTTGAGTCAAAAGAGGATTTTATTAGCGCTTGGTGATGAGCATGGGTTTTCTGAGCTTGTTCTCGTTGTTCTTCTAATTTGATTATTTCCATTTGTCTCAGTTGTAAGGAGGAAGTAGATACTTCATCGATGTATTGTACTAAAGACAAAGAGGGAATGACTAAGTGAGTTGGAAGAACCACTTCTTTCCCATAAACTAAATTAAAGGGAGAAGTGTCGATTGAAGCTTTCTTCGTTATTCTATCCGCCCATAAAGCATTTACTGACGCTTTGTGCCAATTCTTTTGGTTTTGGTCGACTGTCCTTTTAATAATCCTGATTAGGTTTTTGTTTGTTGATTCAGCCAATCCATTACCTTGCGGATAGTAGTTGGCAGAATATTTCAGTTTGAACCCTCTTTTAAGTGCAAACTCAGTCATTGTATTTCCAGAAAAGTATGAAGCATTATCAAACATTAAAGTCGTTGGTAATCCAAACCTAGTGATTATAAATTGATCTATGAATTCAATAATGTTTTCAGAATTAGCTGTCTTGAGAGGAACTGCTTCAACCCATTTAGTAAAATAATATGTTGCCGTGAGGATGTACCTATGCTGCTTAGAAGAGTGAGGAACGATCTCACCTATTATGTCCAAGCCCCATTGACTGAATGGTTGCTCGATGTTTATTGGTTGTAGTGGCATGGACGATTTCTTTTGTTTCCCTGCAGCAGTTTGGTAGACTTGCCATTTCCTCACGTAATTGTATGAGTCTTTGAACAGCGTGGGCCAATAATATCCTGCACGTAATAGTTTATGTGCAGTAGCGTCTCCAGCATAGTGTCCGCCTGCTGGTCCATCGTGGAGTTCTTGCAAAACCTTTTCGGCTTCAGTTTTCTCAAGACACCTAAGAAGCACGGAATCGTAATTCCTTTTAAACAGAACATCATTTATGAACTGGTATTGTTTAGCTTTTAATCTCAGAGCTCTTTTCTTGGTGTGATCCAGGTGTAATGGAGCATACCCATTCTTAAGATAATAAATGGTGTCAGCATATAATGATTCTGCGTCGTTTAGGCTTACCTCATACGTATGTACCTCTTCAGATAAGTTCTCAGGAATTTGCGATGCTCCAGCCAACATCTTGCAGAAGCCTTGACCTCTTACAATGTTTGCTGGTTTGATCTCAAGATCGTATTCTTGTAAAGCAGTGATCCAATTTGCTCTTTTTTCGCCCACATCCTTCTGTATCAGAAGGTTTCTTACCGCTGGAAACGGTAAATGACTTTGGTGTGGGCTTTAAGTAAGAAAGGTCTGAAATACTTGATCGCTTTGAAAACAACATATGCCTGTTTCTCCACGTCTGAATAATTGAGTTCAGCACCTTGTAAGTTCGAGCTAAAAAATGCGATTGGAGCTTCCACCTTCTCTTGATTTGCTTGAGTTAGAATCGCGGCATAAGATTTCTCTGAGGCAAATGTGTATAAGATAAAAGATTCTGAAAAATCGCTAAAGATGGAGCGTTAATGATAGCTTGTTTGATCAAGTTGAATGCTTCATGCTCATCTTGACCCCATTTAAAATTTGAATTCTTTTTTACCATATTTTGCAAAGGAGAAACAATACGTGAAAAATCTAGGACAAATCTCTTTACAAAATTGATTTGACCAAGGAAAGATTGCATGGCTTTTTTGTTATGAGGCATGGATATTTCGGAAATTTTTTTGATTATGTCAGGTTCAATGTGAATACCAGATTTTGACACTATGAATCCTAGCAATTTTCCTTCACTTAATGCGAAAAAAGACTTCTTTGGGTTAAGTGAAATCCCATACCTTAAACATCGTTGAAAGATTTGTTTCAAGTTTTTGAGATGGTCGCTTCGCTTCTTGGAGTACACTGTTATATCATCTAGATAAATCACTACAGATTTATTGACTAAACCTTTAAATGCGATGTCCATGGCTCTCTGAAAGGTAGCGCCGACATTGATCAGACCAAACGGCATCTTCCGATATGCGTATGTGCCCCATTTAGTTCGGAATGTGGTTTTTAACTGATCATCGGGATGTACCAGCACTTGATTGTATCCTGAAAATCCATCCAGAAAAGACATTAACTCTGAGCCTGCTACTGCCTGTAATATTTGCTCCATAGGTGGGAGGGGAAAATTGTCTTTTTGACAGGCTTTGTTCAGATTCCGGAAATTGATACAAATTCTAATATCTCCGTTTTTCTTTCTAACGGGCACCATATTGGAAACCCATTTGGAATGTCTGACGGGGAAAATTATTCTGGCTCTCAAAAACTTATTTAGCTCAGTTTTTATCTGATTTTCTAAATTGGGGTGGATTTTTCTGATTTTTTGCTGGACAGGTTTTTCGTTGTCAATCATAGGGATAGTGTGTTGAATGATAGAAGTGTCGTATGTCTTCAGCTCATCGTAATTCCAGGAAAAAACGTTTTTGTATTGTCTCAAAAGACAGATATATGCTGATTTTTCTTCAGGAGCTAGGCCGTGGCCTAGATTAACGTTTTGTGGTTTCTCATCGGTTTCTAGGTTTACTAATTCGTAGTTCAGAGTCGAACTGTAGAGCTTAGAATTGGTAGACATTTTAAACTGACTTTTCAAATCATATAAGTCTTCTAACTTAACCACCGATTTAGGTATAGCATTATCAGTGCTATTTTGTTGTATTTGGTGATCATGATGGTCTTCGTCAATTATTTGATTTGAGTAGGATCCTTCAAAAGTGAGGAAATTTACAATGTCAGGATCGTCATTGAATACTCTCCAGTTTGTAATGTTGTCAGGGATGGATGGCCTAAAGATTAATTCTATTGAGAATCTATCTGGACTAAAATCTTCAAAGGGAATAACTCTAGAGGCTACGTTAGCTAACAGGTCTGCGCTCGCATTTTGGAGTCTTGGGATTGACGAAATATTAAATGCTATGAAATGTGCAGTCAGATCTTGTACTAAAGATTGATAGTGCTTCAAATGACCTTATAGGCAATGTATGGTGTTACGTACTTGTTTGATGACAATCTCAGAGTCTCCAAAGACTTGAAGGTACTTAACGTTCAACCCGATTGCTTTGTATAGGCCTTGTACCAAGGCCTCGTATTCCGCTGTATTGTTTGTGCAATCGAATTCAAGTCTACACGTAAGCATGGTCTTATTTCCGTCTGGGCTAATCAGAACGCATCCTGCTCCTGCTCCCTCGTTAGATTTGGAGCCATCAAAATATAATTTCCAAAACAAATATGTATTTACAGGATTATCTAAAAAATTAACACATTTTGAATTATCAGTTTGGGAAAAAATTTCAACTTGGGACAAAACTGAATTTTCTAAGTAAGGTGAAATATGAGCATTGAAATTGCCGAGGAAAGAATCTACCGAGTAATTGCCTATAATAGTGTTGTTGTATGCTATTGCTTCATTTTCTCCCTCTAATTCCGTCACTATGTACTTTTGGTGTAACTCTCGTTCAACCTTTATTTGATTCGGTTTACCATTGTAGCGTAGCCACATGTGCGACCAGTCGGTTGAGAAGTATCCATGGAGTTTTTCGAACCAATCCCTACTAAGAATTAAACCATAGAATTCAGGGATATCAGCTACTAGAATGTCAATAACCTGACATACCTTCGGGTTAGACGACAATCTTATGGTCACTTGATTAAGTTCACCAATCACTTCGACTTGAGATCGATCAAGCTGAACTATGCGCATTGCGGATTTTTGTGGTTGAACATTCAATTTGGCACATATTGATCTCGGTAAAATGTTCGTTGAAGCACCAGAATCTACCAAACAATTGTGTACATTTTTATTGAAAATCTCATAAGTGAGAAGAAAAGGGGGAGTATGAGATCTTGATCTTCCTCCAATCAAGGCGATGCCATTTGGGTCAATCTTATTGATCATGTTGGTTGGAGGTGTTCCCATGTTGTGGGAAGCTACAGCTGTAGGTAAAGATGTAGTAGGCACGGCATGTAATTCTTTCATCATTATTTTCTGTTGATGTTTCAATTTGCTCAACTCATAAAGAGTGATATTAGCCCTAGTCTTTTTCATGTCATCGATAATGTTATACTCCGTTTCATCCGACATAATGAGTGTTCTTGATGGAGGTGCTTGATCTGATTGGACTGGGCTAGATTGGGTCGCTCTAGCGGTTGTTTTCTTTGTTGCGACCTTATCTTTTGTTGCAGGGCTTGCGCCCTTCTGTTTAGGGGTAGTTTGGGGAGGATCAAGTTGATTTTTTCTTCGTGTGCTAACCAGAAATGCTTCTTGATCTTCTTCTTGTGGGAGGATGAAATCCCACATTCCTTGTAGTTCCACAACTTCCTCGTCATCGGTCTGCCCTTCAGTGGTATTCTCTTCTTCTTCTTCGGATTCGACGTTTGAGATAGCGTTGGGTGGTTTGACATCCATTGGAGGATTTCTTTTAAAAGCTCTGTAGGGCTTTTTTGAAGAAGTTTCTGCTACTTGTTTTTTTATGTCAATCATCTCGTTGGACATGGCCTTTAATACTTTTTGTAATCCTTCCAAGTTGAAAGGATCTTTCGTTTGTTTCTTCTCGGTGTCTTCTTTAAAAGATATTTTCTTAGATTTGCGTTCTTCTATCGCAGATTTCTTTTCTAGGGCTACTACGCGTTTTTCTACTGCTATCGCCTCTGTCAAGTTTTCAACTAAGGTCCTCTTGTTTGCCCTATCTACGAAGATTTCCAAGTTTGATGGTAAGGCCGTAATATACCATTCACATCTTACTTCCTCGCTGGGTTGGGAAGCAGTGGGAATTTTGTTGAGGATTTTATTGAACCGTAAATTGAAATCTTTAATGGGTTCTCTAGCCTCGACTTTAAGATTGGATAGGTCATTGATCAACGTCGCCGTTGATCTGTCATCACCGAACTTGGTAAGGAATTGACTTTGAAAAATGTCCCAACTTGTGATAGACCTGGAAGGTAACGAAAAGTACCATGACCTGGCTGTTCCTTGCATTGTATAGGGAAAAAGCCGGACGACAGCATCCTCGTTGGTAACTCCGTTGAGATTAATAGAAAGCATGAAATTATTAATATGCTCTTCAGCTAGCATGCCTGTTTCTGGATTGAATTTGGGTAGCCATTTCTCAGGATGGGCTGGTATTGGACTCAGGGGTGGAGGCATTAAAACCGCCCCAGGATTGTTCCATGGAGACTGGGCCATCGTTGAGTTGCTAGTGAATTAAAGTGCAGAGGATGATCCCTGATGCTGAGAAGATGAAGATATTATGATCTTTGATGATTGAAGAGGAGGGGTTGTGGAAGACGGATGAGGGATTTGGAATGAAGATGTGGGTGGCTGACTTCACGATGAGGGAGTTGAGATGGACGAAGTTGATGAAAGAGTCTCACTGTCAGACTCTGGTGGTGTCTTCCTTGCTCTTTTCCTGTTGGGGAGAGGGAGTTAAGTTGGCTGGATGCCAAATTTTTCACCAAATTTTTCACTCTTCAATCTGGTCAGGGGATGAGCAGGATTGTACTGCGAAGTCACGCTGCTTCGAGATTTATCAGACCTCTGAGTAAAAATAGAGAATCCCTGGAGTTTACGAATCAGAGTTTGAATTTCAGGGGGTTCAATGATAAGTTGGTCTGAAATATTAGGGTATGTAGCAGCGGTGGATACTCGAGCGACTTCTGACTCTAGATTTAAACGTACTGGGGAAGTCGGGGGAGTTGATGAGGGTGATTTACTCTCAGAATGGTATTTAGATTTTGATTTAGGTGCCATTCATAGTTCGGGCCCTCCTTCTATCGCCAAATATGTTGAGGCCCCGAAAATCAGGTCGACAACAAGGGGGATACCCACCCGGTCCGGAACTTGGTTGGCAGCTCCTTGTCCGTTTGGTATAGCGGGTCTGACTGGGGATAATGGGACCAGTTTCCCAATCTAAGGGGTGTGTGTGTGTGTAGAGTTTGATGATGCTGATCTAGGGGTATTTTAAGCTAATTTAATTCAAACCTCTAAACTGACTCTATGCTATTGTAATCTAATAAAAAACAACACATCTAATCTACGCTAACCCGGGGTGTATTTCTTCTATTATGCGATCTAAAAATATTTCTAACAATAACTGGTAATAAAGATCATTCAGCTATCATAAGAATAGAAATCAATTAAGATAAACCATTCTGCATAAAAAGTTAGGCAAAACAGTTGTGAACAGCATATCGCATAATAAGTTATTCATATGTCAAGTATAAACAAATGACTCCACCGTACAGAAGTGCCAAATGGTAACCCAGACATTCATACATTAACATATAAACAACTAAAACTGCATATCACTCTAAGAATATAAGCAGAAATTGGTCAAGAGATAAAAGTACCATTTATGACTGATTTCACTCATAAACTTCAAGAAATAATGATTTATCTCTACTTCTTCTAACATCTACTAAGAGTACAGAAGTGCAACATTAGTAGCAGACATTAAATGCAAACGTTGATAAATCTTGATCCATCCATTCATCAAAAACCCCCTCTGAGGGTGCAAAAGTGCATGTTCTGAGGACAAGTTTTTTGAAAAATTTCGAGACCCTTCTCCAAATGCCATGAGAAGGGTTAAATACTAATAACTAATTAATCTTAATTACATAAATTTAGGACACGGCTTCAAATGACCGCCCTTCTACTAAAACAAATTTATTTCTAAAAATTGAATCTAATTTCTAACCGTTTCTGTATTTGCTCCTTAGTGCTGTAAGCAATGCAACATTCGCCTGAGAAGAGTCGGCTGGCTGTCTTCTCCTTTCATTCAAGCGATGAAAATAGAAATAACAGGAGTTGGCACCGCTTTCTGACAAACTAGAAGATATTTTCGAAAATCTTCCTTTGGCTTGATGTATTTGCTGTGTGTATACTTGGTATAACCCGAATTTCTTTCAAACTGATTGTGCTGTTGCTATTTCGGTCTCCGGCCGTGCGAATGACTCAATGAGTTAGGGATTTCGTTGCCTGAACAATTTTCCGTATTGAAAATTGCTTCCGTTCTTTGTTCCAGGCTTTTCTGGAGCGTCTTCCCTCTTTAGCGTCTTTCTTTTTGCTTTACCCAGTCTGAGCTTCAGGATCTTTTGTAAACACGCCGCTTTTGTGTGCCTTTGACTCTGAGTCTTGGATAGTCTATTTTCATCAGTGTTTGTTGAGTGATACTCTGGAATCCGCGGTCCTGCTGCATGTGACATCTGTTTGCGAAGGCATCTCTTCTCTGTTCTCCGAGTATTGACGCTTTCCCCTTTTCCTTAGATGTTTCCTGCACATTGATTTATATTAGTTGCTGCCTTACAGTTTACGCAAAGGAAAAAAGAAATGACGAAAAGATTGACATGAAAGCTTTAAGTTCTAATGAATGCATAATCATGACACTCATAATGACTTGACTCTTCGAAAAACTCAATACAATCCTTCTTGGATACTTTGGCGTACAATCATTAATTTCTCTTAAGGTGCGCGCCCAATTTTGATCTGTAGACAGCTTTCCTTGAACACCATGTCGAGGAAATTTGCGATGAGTGGTTTCTGCGATTCGCATCACAATATTGAGGATTGTGATGTCAAGAATTGTCATCGCAGGAATTGAAGGTCGCCTTCATCGCAGATCGCAAGATCGGAAATCGCGTTTAATCATTCATTCGTTGTGTGCTGCTTATGCGATGTTGCGATATGCAACGTCGCATATCGGCCGTCGGCGATTCCTTAGTTTTTCATTTTAAGAGCACTTTTCAATATATGCGATGCGATGAATTTCGTGTCGCTCCTTCGCAGCTTATTTATGCGCATAGGAAAACGCTTCACTGTCTCTTTGCGATGCGATACAGCTTTAGGGAGTTAAAATACAAAAATTTTGATAAAATGTTTTTTTGGATTTTTTGTTAAGGGTCTCCATTTGCTTGGTGTTATTGCTAATACCAAACAAATAGGGGGGTTTTTGGTGACCACAACACACCATTATGGAGATTTGTGACATTTCATTCAAACACACAATTGGCAATGATATTGTCAAGCTTCAAGGGGAAAACAAATTCAAGGATGCAGCTTACATGGTAAGACGTTTCAAATGTATATTTGATTAATGTTGAAAAAATTATTTATGTACAAGTTAATTTAACTTTTACTATTTCATGTTACAGGGAAAAGTCAAATCTTCTTCACAATGAAGATCAACAATTTATAAATGATTGTGAGTTCATTCATATTGATAGTTGGGCAAAAGATGATAGCCATATGTCTATGAATTTTAATCGGGTAGACAGAAAGAGTCATAGCCAAATACTGAGTTATGATGCTTTTGTGAGAAAACTAACATATGAAGACAAAGAAGCAAAAGGAGAGATAGTTAACATTTATCAAAAACCACAATTATTGATTAACTATCTTATAGACATTTGTTCAAATGAAGGAGATTGGGTTTTGGATTTATTTTCTGGCTCAGGTAAGTTTTATTATATGGAATTGAATTTCAATATCTTATTTTTTTAATTAATATGTCATTGTACTAATTTAGTTCATTATTTCTTTTGTGCTTGATAATTAGGTACAACACTAGCATGTTGCCTTCAAAAAGGAAGAAATTGCATTGCAATTGAAAAAGATCTAGTACAGTGCAATTTCATTCAGCAAAGAATTAATGCTCTTCAATTTCTTCCAGATGCAATGCAAGAAATTGGGTTGAAGAAAGGGGACTTTAGTGAATCACGTGTGGCAAAAAAGGCAAAAGAACCCCAACCACCATTACATGGAATGTTTGGAAAGACATACATTGGGAGTTTTGCAGACATCAAAGACCCATTAGAAGAGGAAAATGAGCAAAATGAAACAGAAAATATTGTGGAAGAGGACAATGATGAAACTCTAGAGGTCGAAGAGTTTGGATTACGTGACATTGTTGATTAAATTTAAGTTATGCTTGTAAATCAAGCTTTGTAATGTTTTGAGTTTGACATTTTATGAGAAGAATAAACACTCAATTAGGGTTGTTATACGTTCAATATTGGTAATATGTGATTTTTGCATTGATTTTTAAGTTAATCATTATTTTTTGAAAAAAAAAAGTGATTTTTATTATTTTTTTGACATGAAATTCATAGAAAAAGCTATTATTTAACCATTTTTAGTTAAAATTATCGTATAAAAATTGTGATTTTGACATGTCAATTCTAACAAAAAATTATCATAACGTGTAGATTTTTAGTTATATTTATGTTAAAAATTGTTATTTTTATGTCCATTGTTAAAAAATATTGTTTTTTAGAAACAATTATTTCATTTTGATTGAAAAATTAATTAAGGATGTATAAATATGTAGAATATCGAAAAGTCTAAATATCGACCTTCTAATTTAAAAATGCAAAACAGTAAAAACCTCACGAAAAAAAAATTTAAAATTATAATAAAAAACAAGAAAATGTGGAGAAAACGACCACTTCAAAAATTATCAAATTTACTAAATAATTATTTACATTTTATACATTAAAAAATTTAAAGCCAAAAAACAGGGCTTTTAAAAAAGGAGTGTGATGCAGAATGCTCACTTTTTTAAATCAGTATGAAAATCACTACCATTCTAAAACGTGATGTACATAAAAAAAAACTAAAGTGCCAAAAACTATGCTCTAAAAAAACATGTGTTCTGCATCACCCCTTTTCAAAATCAGGTCACTTTTTTGCTATCTCTATGAAACGGGTAATAGTATCAGTTCCCGTTTCAAAGTTTACATTGTTTAAATGATCAAGCACAAGCCATTGCACACTTTGAGGATATGCAAAGGCTACTTGGGGATGACTATGTGCATGCATGCATGAGGAGATGGAACACCTTACCACACAGTCTATAGATCAGGGAATATGATTCCCCCATGAGGCTAAAGGAGGCATTAAGAAGGGTGCCAGTGTACAAGTGCTCCATGCAGAGGCTAAAGGTCAACTGGATTGGCCTCAAACTGAGTCCCCCACTGCTCTTAGGCATGCTGGAAGGCAAAAGAGAAGAAGAAGAGGAGGAGCAGTGGGAAGAGATAGATAGGAAGGTAGGATTCTATGACAAAGAAAACCAGACCACATTAGAAGCCTGGGATGCTAGGGAGGCCACCAGGGCCATAAAAGATGAGGAGATGGACTAAGTTGCTCAGAGGATGAGGAACACCTTCAGTAGGGGGTGATGATGAGCCTCATAAATGGGTAATTATGTGGGCTCATTTTACCTCCTAACCTAGTCAAATCAACCATTCTATTAGCTTATTATATGATTTTCTGATTATATTTATGCTTATGGAGTGAGTTGAGTTAGTTATGATGCCATGTGGTCTAACATGTGTTTAATGTAGATTATTGTTGAATTTCGAGGTCAAAGTCAAGGATCCAGTGGACAAATGGCAGCAATAACTCGAAGTGGGCAAAGGAGAGGACCTATAGGAATGAATCCCCCTCATTTAATACTCCTCACTTTGAATTCCCCTTCATTCAGCTTAGAGTACAAGCAGCTGAATCATGCACTAGAAGGTAGCCAAGCAAGTGGAGGATGACTGATGATTATCTCGAGTTTTGGGAGCCAAGCCTCCCTGATTTTAAGGAAGTTGTTGGTAGCCTCATTTGTATAAGTAGAGAGGCCTAGAGCCTCACTACGGTCAAATTTTTGTTGGATTTTTACTTATGTAAACTCTGCTCCAACTTCAAGCTTATTATTTTTGCGATAGTTTCATGTAATCTTGTTATTGTTTTGATAAAAAATATAGAATCTGTTTTGAGCTAGCACTGAGTTACCTCAGAGGGCTGAAGCTCTTGGGTTAGGGCCTAATCCAAGCAGCCAAGCTCCTATTTACTTGTATGTGTATGTTGTATTTCAGTTTGTAGATTAGGTTGCTGTTAGATGTATTTATTTATGGTTAAGAATAGGTTTCTTTTGATGATTCAGTAGTTTCCTTCCATTTGTGCTTTCTATAGTAGGTTAAGTAGTGATAAAGAGAAGATTAAAAAGGCTAGAAATAGTGCCTTGGCCTCTCTTCCTCCCTTTTGGACCATGATTTGAGGCAAAGACCCTCTTGCTGCTGCAAAAACATAGATTTTCCTCATTCATTGGACTTCTAGTGTTTGCAACTTTTTAGTAGGTGAATAGCCCAGTTCTGCTTTGCCTCAGATCTTCTTCATCATGCTCACTTATTTATTTGCAATAGTATTCTTTCATGCTTTCCTTTCTTGTAGCATTTCTCAGCATTTCCTTTCATAGATCATAGTTTAGACTAGTTTGATGCAAAACTCTGTTTTTCTAGATGCACTCATTTCATTGCTTGTTGGATATTATTGGTTGACTGTCAATTCCTTTGCAGTAGATCTCTTCTTGTAGTAGGCTATCTTATCAGCCATCACATCCTCCATCTGATCCATGCCCTACAGGTCACCCAAACCTCACCTCAATTCTGCCTTAGTTTCCTGCATTTTCCATAGAACTTCTTCCTCTCTCCTTGAGCAAACCCAATCATCTTCCTCTCTCCTGGTGATTCTTGGTAGAACCTAGGTGCCCTAAAACCTCATTCCAACCTTCATCAACCTTTTCTACCACTCTTACACCCTCAAAATAGTGAAAACTTCTCTCAGCCTCCTCCTGTAGGCCTCATGTAGTTGCCCTATTTTCCTCCTATAGATTTCCTGTGTCCTCCTGTAGATTTTCCTGTAGGATTTATTTTGAAGGCCGAGTGTGGGAAAAGTCTCAAGAAGACCACCTGAGACCTCCTAGGACCCATTCACACCATCCTACATCCTCTCAAGTCGCAAAACCACCCTCCAACACCACCTATTTGCTGCCACATTCACACACAATAAATTATATGCACGTCAAATTCACATAAAAATACATAAAAATCCAAAAGAAGTTTTTTTCTTATTTACTTCCAGAAATAGCTTAGGTAGATGTTGTTTAATTCCTTGAGTAGGTAATGGCATTCCTTTCATGGTTTTCATAGTGCTTTCTGCAAAAGTAGGATTAGTTGGTTAATTAGGGTTTACTAGGTTTTCTTTACATTTCATCCTTTCTCCTTTCTACAGTTAGAGTAGCATTTGTAGAGTAGTCTTTCTCTCCTTTCATCACATATAGAGCTTCTTTTGCAATCCATAGAAGTTGGCTTGAGCTTCTAGTGATCTTGCGCCAGCTGACCAAGTGACAACCTACAGTAAGAACTAGTACTTATGCATACAGCACCGACACTTCCAAGTTTGTTACAAACTACCGGGTTGATAAGTGTAAAGTAGGCAGCCCTAGAATTGCAGCATTATTGGTGCAATACTAGTGCTCAACAGATGAGTAAGAGACAATATGTAGTGGCACTTTCAACTGTAGAGGTAGAATACATGACAACCACTGATGCAAGCAAGGAAGAAGTTTGGTTGTAGAGATTGTGTTCAAGTATGGGGTTAGTACAGGGAGCTATAAGGATAGACTGCGACATCCAAAGTGAAATTTTATTGGCAAAGAACTCTGCTTATCATTCAAAGACAAAGCACATTGATGTTCAGTATTACTTTGTAAGGGATATGGTTGAGGACAAAAATGTGTTTCTCATAAAGGTGGACACTTTGAATAATATTGCAGATGCATTGACAATGTTTGTGGTAACTGACAAGTTTTCTTGGTGTAGAGAAAAAATGGGCATTGTAGAGCTGGACCAATGACTAAGCTCTCTTATGACCCCATGTATGGAAATAAAACAACAAGTGGGAGAATTTTGGGTGTGTGTTATATTATTTCCATGACTATCCCTGCGCATGATGCCGGGGGGGTTAGAAGGGGGCAAGCAACCCCCCCCTCCTTACGCTGGGCCCAACACGACGGTCATAGGGGTGATGGTAGCCCCCTCTATAGGGGGGTTCGAGTGGGACGGTAGCTCCCCTCTATGGGGTCGAGTGCAGTGCCCAGGAAATTTTTTTTTAGACCCTATATTAGATGGGTGGACCTACCTATGGTTTTGTGCATGGGTTTTACACATGGTTTTGGGCATAATGGTTTCCTTCCCATGGTATCTAGTAGATTCGATCAACGGAACTATGACTATGTTCTAATCTAAGGTTAATGGATTGGGGTTTATGGATGCTTTGACATGTATACATATGTATTGTAACATCGAAAAGAATATAATGAAAAATCAATCTAGTAGTTCTAGTTTTGGGATCCAGGGGAAAATCTCTGTGTATATTTGTTTTATGTTTTATTCTCTTTCCATTGTTTATTTTCTGTTCTTAGAATTCGTATGCAGGTAATTTCTGTACAGGGTTAAAACCTCCATTTACATCATAACAAAAAGCATATTGGTGGTTTTTTCCCTTTGTATATCCACATAAAAATATTAGTGTCAATATGTGTATGTTGCTCATGTGATGGATAGTATGTACATATGAATGTCTCATCTTGTTGATTCATTTGTATTACGTATGAATGATCACATAAGTAACAGACAATAGAGGAAGGAACTAAATACATATTCATAAAAGGTTTTAAGAACTTCACTATTATTGATTCACCCCCCTCTTAATTATTCCTTATTTCAACAATCGGTATCAGAGCCAAGTTCCTTCAGGTACAATCTAACCACTAGAAGGTAGATCCATAACGAATTATGTCTAAGAAAGAGAGACAAGAGGCTTACTCAAGTAGAATACCAGTCTTTGATGTTACAAACTATGCCTTTTGGAAAGTTAGCATGGAAGCCTATCTTATGTCCCTAGGACTAAATGCTTGGTTCTCTCTACTAATGGATTATGATGTCCTTGATGTCCCTCCCACTGATGTAGATGGTAAAAAATTGTATGGAAATAATGATCAACCCAAGAATGTCATTCTCTTTCGCCTTGGTAAATCTAAACTTGTAAAGGTTATGCACTGTAAGTCTGCAAAGGAACTGTGGGTGAATATCGATCAGAGTCATGAAGGAGATGACAAAGTCAAGGAGGAAAAACTTCAAACTTTCAGAATGAAGTTTGAAAGTTTAAAAATGAGTAAAGAAGAAAGAATAACAAAATACTTCCTCGGAGTTGATGAATTAACCAATATAATTAGAGGACTTGGTGAAGAATTAAAGGAATATATGATTGCTCAAAAAGTCTTAAGATCCCTACCCATGAGATTTAATGTCAAAGTCTTAGCTATTTAATAAATGGCTAATTTAAAGGATCTCAAGATGGACTAGTTTCTTGGTACTCTCATAGCCTATGAGACTAGAGTAGGAAGAGAGAAGTTTGAACCCAACGAAGCAATGTTCAAAGTGACCAAGAAGGCCAAGGAGCACAAATATCATCAATACTTCTCTAGCTGTGAATATGATCAAGAGCTGGCTCAATTTCACAGGAAACTAAAGCATGGCTTAGGAAAGTATAAAGAGAAGTTTCCCTTTAAATTCTATCACTATGGAAGCATTGGGCATTTTTCATTCAAATGCCCTTACAATTTTAGGACAGAAAATAAAGATGATAAAAAATCTAGAAAAAAATCTCAAAGACAACAAAAGAAGAAGTTCTTTAAGAAAAAGGGGCTCTATTCCAAAGAGGATAACCTAGCACCAGAATCAGATAGCGAGGACTTTTCAAAAAACAATTCAAATTAGTATTTACTCATGGGATTTGATGCAAACTCCAAGAAACAAAATATTACTGACTCTTAAGAGGAAGAGGAAGAAGTAGGAGCAATATAATTTGAAAGGGAAGTCATGAGTGCTCTTAATGAGTTAAACAAGGTTGGGAAAGAGAACAAGCACCTAAAAGAACAATTGTAGCATGCTAAAGAAGGTATGTACAACACAGACAATAAAGAGTTTGTTTATTAAATAATTTCTTTTGGAGAAGCCATTAAAATCAAATATAGTTTAGCCCTTCTACTAAAAGAAACACGAGAAACATGTGAGAGACTAGAAGAAGAGAACAATCATTTAAAACAAGAGTTGTTCAAGGTGCAAAAGGAAACAATCACAAAAACATCCAAAGATGAAATTTTATCCTTGAAAGTCAAATTAGAAGAAGCTAAGCAAAAGGAATAAGTTCTTTGTGATTTGATCCATGAATGGGAAGAAAATTGTCAGAGTCTCAACAGAGAGATCGTCTCCCTGAGAACAAATCTTAAGATAGTGGTTATCAAGAAAGGTTTAAATGAAAAATTTGCATAGGGCACAAGAAAGCTAGATCAGATTGTAAGCATTTAGAAGTCTTCAAGAAACAAAATAAGTCTGGGATACTCAAGAACACAGGAATCCTCTATGGAAATATAAACTTTAGGTCCGCGGGATTTGAAGAATTGCAGAGCTACTAAAATAAGCTTCAAGAAAGAATCAATGCAGAAAAAAGGCCAACAAGGCAAAGAGGAGATCATCACTAGAATAATAACTCCATCCACCCCAAGGAGCCACACCAATGGAGAATGAATCAATCAGCCAAACAACAGAGGTACCTACATGCACAAACTCATAAACCTTCCAACAACATGTACACTTATTTATTTTATGGTTATTGTTATAAGTGTCACATATTTGGACATAAGGTTGTTGATTGTAGAAGCATCACAGTTGAAAGAGATGAAAATATTATATATAATAAGAATCATAATTTTAGTTCTCAAAACTATCCTCTCAGGGATTAAAATGCCTTCTCTCCCTTATTAAGTGATTTTGAGTGTTTCAAATGTAATAATTTTTAGGACAAGGCAAGTGAGTGTAGAAGTAGGTTTGAGTACCTATCTAGGTCCCAGAATATTCAACAACCAACTTCTCAAAAGTATAAGGAGAACTAGAAATGAAAAATTGAAAAGAGTATGAAATGTGGACTTGCTCTATCGGCACATAGTTAAGAGATAATATGGTATGTGGATAATGGTTGTTACACACATATGAATGGGGATAAGAGAAAAATTTTGTCGCTAAAATAAAAATATAGAGGGAACAATGTCACTCTCAGTGACAATTCCCCAGCAAGAATTAAGGGTAAGGCATAGTCAGTATGGATCAAAAGATGGCAACTCAAAATGCGTTTTATGTGGAAGGTCTCAAGCACAACTTTCTTAGTGTAAGATAGATGTGTGATAATGGCTACTATGTGATCTTTCGATCCAAGGATTGTGAGATCAGAAATGAAAAATATGGAAACCTGGTGGGAAAAGCAATCAAAACTCACAACAATGTATATGTGTTTGACGACTCCTAAATAAAATGCTATTTAAGAAAAATGAATGAAGCATGGTAGTGGAAAAGGAGACTTCGCCATATGAATTTTGATAGTTTGATAAGAGTGAGAAATATGGAAGCAGCGAGATGTTTTCCAAGACTGTTAATGCCTAATAATTCAATACGCAAGTTATGTCAATTTGGTAAGCAGACTAGAACTCATTTCAAGTCAAAAGAGTTCTCTTCATCTAGACCACTGGAGCTAATTCACACAGACATATGCAGCCCAGGTAGAGAAAAAATTGCAAGAGGAGAAAGTTATTTTATGCTGGTCAATGATAATTTTACCAGGGCCACTTAGATCATGCTCTTGAAAGAAAAATCAAAAGAATTTGAGCATTTTAAAACATGTATAGCTCAAGTGGAAAATGAGAAAGATTCAAAGATAAAATTCTTAAGATCAGATAGAGGAGTAGAATAAACTTTACAAGAGTTTGAATAATTCTATGAAGAGCATGGCATTAGAATGAAGTATTATGTGGCTATAAATCCACAACAAAATGGGTTATTTGAGAGAAAAAACATAACAATTTAGGAAATGGTCAGAGTTATGATGGATGAAGCATATGTATCCCACATTTTTTGGGCAGAAGCAACACAAGCAGCAGTGTACCTATCAATCAGAACACAACTCATAATTAATAGTGATAAAATTTGATATGAGTTGTGGAAGGGAAGACATGCATCAATTAAATACTTCAAGGTGTTTGGGAGAAAATGCTTTATAAAAAGGAATGATAAAAATCCAAAAAAGTTTGATTCACGTGCTGATGAGGGTATATTACTCAGGTACTATGCTCAAAATAAGGGTTATAAGTGTTACGACAAATGGAAAAACATGGTTGAGGATTGCATTGATGTGGGAGTAGATGAAATAGCTTCACAATCGAGTCCTCCAAAGGAAACATGAACTCAGATGGAGAAGAAATTTCAGACATTAGGCCCTTAGATCAAGATTAAACAGATACAAATAATGAAGATGTGGAAATGAGCACAACTCCAAGGCCAAAAAAATCCTCCATGTATGTACAAAAATAACATCCTAAGAGTCAAATTTGTTATCACCTAGATTGAACCTCAGGCTAAAGGAAGGCAATGCCAGGGTAACCACAAACCATGCTTAGCCAAGTAGCTAGCCCTACTAGGTCGAGAGAGGGCTCTCTCCATAAGGATAGCAGCTAAGATTACAGGATCAAGTCAAGGATTTTAGGCTAGGTACAGTAGCACAAAATTTTTGATTGGATTTTGAATGGGTTTTTCCGGATCAGGAGGAGTTGGACAGTTTAGGTCTAGGAAACTAGGTCAGAATTGCAGGGTGTTCAATGGGGTAAGATAGGCATAGGCTTTAGCACTCAAGAGCTTGATGGGGTGAGATGTTTTAGACTGGTGAGAAGCTAAGAAGGGCATGTGAAAACCATGAATCCTTCCTAGACTGCAGAAAACATGAAATGGTTAATGGTTTCCCAAGGTAGAGCCCTGATACAATGAATTCTGCCTATCAACTTGAAAACATTCAACTAGAAGCAATGAAATGATGAATGGAATACATAAAACACATTAACATATGATCACATAAGAAGGAACTGTACTAAAACTCATACCACATGGATCCTATAAAAATAGCTGCAATTCCTATTAATCTCATGCCAAACTGCTTACAAAAGGTGTACAATCAAGGTTTGAGCTTCCAGCTGAGTCCAACCCCCAAAAAAGAGAACGAAGAAGAAGATATATAAAAGTATTCAGCCTCCTCCCATCCTCAAGGGTCGAATCCCTAATATGAGTTGCTAATCTAACTAATACTAAACACAAAACAGGAATATAGGGATCTCAACAACTTGCCTCTAAAAGTGAAAAACTGATTCATTTGAGCTGAAACCAACTCCTAAAGCAATGAATCTACCCTCTATTACTATTTATCTATCGTAATTACATGCCAAGACATTATTTACAATGGTAAATCATCCACTATGAGAGAGAATCCATTATTATAGTAAAAAATTGGAAAAATAGCAACCCTGAGCAAAACTGCCAAAAGCGCAGTGCCACTGGCCAAAAGTGCAGTGCCACTTTCAAGTCCACTTTTGAATGACTTCCTGATGTCCAAATTTGGTGAGGGATAGCTTGTTGGAAATCTTGTTGAGTCTACTTTCTATAACATCCTGAATTTTTGAATTGCGAGCTCATTTTCCCTGTCAAAAGCCCAATCTCTCAAGACTGGTCAAAATGTGCAGAATGAGGCTGCCAAAATGCAGAGCGATGTTGCAGTCAAGTTTTGAAGGTCTTAGTCAACTCCAAATTGAGCTCAGGATAGCTCATTGGAAACATATTTGTGTCTAGTTATCATTTGATTCATCAGGAAAGTCATTTGGTCACTACATCTAGGAAAAAGATTGATTTTCCCAAGGTTACTCCAAAAGTGCAGCAACTCTCTTATAGCAACTGTATTTTTGACATTTTTCTAAAAACATGACACCTGTGTAAAAAGTGAAGGAGGTTTTTCTTCCTTGGCCTATTATGGACAAAAAATTCTCTCATCCAAATGCTTCCCTTCTTGGTCTAAAACATAGTTTGAAGAAAAACCGACCCTATGTGTGGAAAATGATTTGTCCCTTGGAATGACTTATTGAAAAATGATGGAGACATGATGTGTATGAGTTGGAATGGCCTCATACTTGCTTAAATGACCTCCCTTATGCCTCATATACTCAGATGTCTCTGATTTCATAGCCAACCCTAACTCAATGGGTGAGGAAATTAGGGTTTAGTGCTTGTGGAAAATGATGATTTGGATACCCGTGGGAAAAAACAACTCCCTTTGGCATGCACTTAACCCTTTGAAACTTTACCCTTTCATTTGACTATTTCCTTTGAAATATTGATCTTTTGATGGTCTGGCATCTTTGGAACATTGAGTTAATAGCTTGATGGTGAAATTATTACATTTGAAAGACATAAAATTACATAATGAAATAAGCATTTCTCTTTACAAATCATCTTCACATGGTGAAGGGATGTTATTTTATCACCGTTTACTTGCTAATATTATGCAATGGAATGGAACCTTGGCAGCCCTAATGACCTAATGAAACCTTGAAAAACCCTAAAGACCTAACGAGACCTTGAAGGACTGAATTTCAAGATGACATAATGACCTCGTGACTGATACAAATGGCATGATAAAAATAACTTTATGGATGATGTACAGTCAAAAAGATATGAAACTATGCTAGCAAGAAATCACATTTAGGGAAGAGTAATGTTTTTGGACTAGGACTACCATCAGTGACTAATTGTTTGTATGGCCTAGTGGAATGATAAAAAATCGCTGAATCGGACCCTTAAAATGATATGAAAAGAGGATTTTTGATTACTACGGCAGGATGCAAATACTGACACTAACAAAATTCACAGATATGAGAGAATTGGTGTTCAGACCAGGAGGATGGTTGTTCACAGTTCAAGCTATACAACTCTTGCTCCACTGTCTTAGATTGAGCCTAAAAATATCATCCAGGCAAGTGAGGACATGTTCTGGGTGAGAGGTATGAATGAATAAATTGATAAAATTGAGAAGAATGACACTTGGGAGCTTGTTCGAAGACCCAAAGAGAAAAATTTCATTAGAACAAACTGGGTTTTAAAAAAAAAGATAAATGAGGAGGGTCAAGTAATTACAAACAAGGCTTGTTTGGTCTGCAAAGGGGTATGCCCAAATAGAGAGGGTAGATTTCGGGGAAACTGTCGCACCAGTAGCTAGACTAGAAACTATCATATTTTTTTTCCTTTTCCAGTCGTAAAAATATCAAGGTATATAAAATGGATGTGAATTCTACCTTTATCAATGGAGATATGGAAGAAGAGGTTTACATTTAGTAGCCAGAAGTATTCATGCTTAACAAAGATTAAGAGTTTGTGTTCAAGCTAAAAAAGGCCTTATATGGACTCGAATAGGCTATATGAGCTTGGTATGAAAGAATGGATCGATATCTTCAACAACAAGGCTTTAAGGAAGGTATTATAGACAATAATTTATACATAAACTTTGAAGGCGATCATATACTAATTTTAGTAGTATATATGGATGACATAATCTTTGGTAGTGACATGGAACAATTGGGACATCAATACGAAAATTGCATGTAGACATAGTTCGATATGTCCATGATAAGAGAGTTGTCTTTCTTCTTGCGATTGAAAATTTCTTAGTCCCAAAATGGAGTGTTTATCTCCCAATCCATGTACCTACAAGAAACTCTGAAGAAGTTTGGGCTCGAAGATTGCAAGGAAGTTAGAAAGCTTATGGTTACAGGCTACAAATTGTGCAAAGACAATGAGACACCACTAGTAAATGAGACAGAATATAGGTCCATGATAGGAAGCTTGTGATGTCTCACATCTTCATGACCAAACATGATGCAAGCGGTGGGTCTTGTGGCCAGATTTCAAGCTTTCCCTTAGGAAATCCATGTCATCTTTGTCAAAAGGATTTTCAAATGTCTTGAAGGGACAACGGATTATGGACTGTGGTATGCTAAAATCCCACAATGATGCTGATTGGGAAGGAAATATTGATGATAGGAAGAGAACCTCAAGTGCAACATTATTTTTGGGAAATATCTTAGTCATGGGTCAGGAAGAAATGAGCCTCCATTTCTTTATAAACTAATGAAGCAGAGTAAATTGCAGCTCCCACTTGTTGCTCATAAATTCTATGGATGAAGCATAATTTGAAGGAAATTAAAGTAGAGTTGATTGATACTATTCCAATAATATGGGATAATACTAGTGCCATCAGCATCTCTAAGAATATTCTCATGCATTCAAAGACCAAGCACATCCCTATCAATTTCCATTTATTAAGAGAATAGGTTGCAACCAATGTTGTTCAAATTGAATATTTGGCCACTAAAGACTAACTTACAAATATTTTTACTAAGCCACTAGCCAGAGAACCATTTGAATACCTCAGGTAGCAGATAGGATTTGGGACTCCTCCTTCAAAATGACTCAATTTTGGTGTGCATTGGCAACTACTTAGCATGTGGGATCAATGAAAGAGTAGGTTGCAGTGGTTTAGGGGGAGTATCAAAGGGAATCTTTTTCCATTGATGAGAAAGGCTGGGGAGGGGAGATTATTGGAGAAACTGAGAAGACCAACAATAAATAATACCATTCCTAGTTTTAGGGGGAGCTTATGTTGTTACCATCAATGCCAAAGGGGGAGATTGTTGACAAATTAGCATTGTCTGATTATGGCATTTGGTATGTTGGAATTTATGTCAACTGGACTAAAATTGAGGTAGATATATTTGTAGCCATGTTACAGGTAACAGATGGGCTCAAAGACTACCCAGGACCTTCTCCATTGGAAAGTGCTATGAAAGAGATTTCCAATGGTATGTGGGAGTCTAGAAATGGCCATCATGATCAAATGTTATAATTGATAGCCAAAGTAAAGGAGCTTGGAGTCCTTTAAAGCAGACAAAATTTTGGGAGTCGAATTTTAGAAGGTCAAATATCGGAAGTAGGGAGCCACCAAGACCTACACAGACTATTTAAAAGAATCTTGAAAGGAGTAGCCAAATATTGGAGCTGATTTTCATAGGTTTGGAACCTCGAGAGCCTAGAGATTTCAGAACCTAAAATATTAGAGTAGGCTAGATATTAGAGGTCAAAGCACATCGAGACACAATATTGGAACCTCAGAGTAGAAGGAATATTGGAATATTAAAAGGTTGAGGCCATTAAAACCTCAGAGCCTAGAGATTTCAGAGAAGCATTAGCAAAGGAAATCATTGGAAAACCAAGAACCGATGGACCCTTTCTCTTTCCTTCAATTGGACACATGACAGCAGGTGATTGGCCCTTAGGAGCTAACATGGAAAATGACATCATCATGCTATGGTCGTATGCTCGGCATGTGGCGGTTTGATTCATCATTCTCAGTGGCCTAATGGGGAAAATTTGTGTGACATGTGTCACCACTATGGAGGCTTCCAAGTGGAGATGATGAGGAAAACATGACATCATCTCGGAGGTCAGAATTTTGGAGGAAGGCAACATAATAACACCGTTATATAGTCTTTTTGGAAAATTTACAATGGAAGGGGCTCTGACATTGTTGATACTTGGTTGGAGGGACCTAGAGAGCCAAGGGCATAGAAATAAGTCTCATTACTTGAGTGCCATGAGTATTTCAGAGGTCAGAATTTTGGAAATCCTCCGAAATTGAATTATGAAGGAAGTCCCGATACATGGAACTCCAATGTGGCGGCGCTTGGTCATGGGAAACCAATAGAACCAAGGGTGTAAAGCAGGCTTAGCACTTAAGTTCTATGTGATGCCATGTAGGAAGTATTTCAGAGGTCATAATTACGGAACACCTTCGTAATTGAAATTTGAGAAAAGTTACAAAATGAGGAGCTCTCGATGTATTGCCACATGTTCAAGGGTACTAATGCAACGAAGGGTGTAGAGTGAGGCTAGAACCTAAGTGCTATGGAGAATATTGGAGGTCAAGGATTTCAGAAGTTCCCTTTAAATGAACTTTGAGGAAAGTTACGATGTAGGGAGCTCTGAAGTATTTTTGTGTTTGGATGTAGAAACCCAAAAGAACCAAGGGTGAGACCTATACATAGGGAGATAGTTCTATGATAGGAGCATGAAGGCCTTAGCACCTAAGTGATATGCCCTTGTTCACGTTACCTGGTCCTCTGGAGGATATGCAATAACATGCTAAGTATAGGGAGCTAAAAGCCAATCGGGACATTGCAATTTTGTAAGGTCTTTTTAAATGGAAGTTAAGATATTGAAAGGCTCTGATATAACACTATAGTTGTATGTGAAGCCATTGATCACAACTTCTTTTCCCATGGTGAAGAAAAAAATGGGGGCTAAGCACTAAGGGGCTAAAGGCATCGAAATCGTGTGATTTTGTAACATTCTTTTAATATATGTTATGATGTGTTATAGCTCTGATACTGCAGTAAAAATAGTTAAAGAATGAATGGGTCATTAGCCAAAGAATAAATTCAAGCCAAAGAAGTTGTTTAATGGAGTTAATGGCATCTTCAGAGATCATTGGGTCAAGGCAACGAGGACAATGATTTTTAGAGTAGAACTGTTGGGCTTATTTAGATGTTTAAAGAAATCCATCTCTGATCTCCCGTGTAGACATTATAAAATTAAATAAGGAATACAGATGCCAAGTCGTGGTACAAATAATCTCTGTGATCCATTAAAATGCATAGGGAATCTCTTTGGAGTGCATGGGTGGAATGTTATTAAATTCTTAGCATGGAGAATCACACAAAGTGTTAGTGAGCCCATTCTATTATTTAATTTAGTGGCAAAATTCCATCATGAGACATAAGAAAAACATGGAGGAGCCATATAAAAGTACACTCAAGCAGTGTGGAAATAGGCAGCAGAGACAACATTGGGTAGAGTGCAGCGGATGAAAAAAACTAATGATTTCCATAGAGATGAGTGGGGAAGATATCAGTGTTGTACGTGCTGAAGAGAGTAGAGCTGAGTGTATCAGAGTTGTGCAACTAGACCAAGTTGTTGGACTATAGTAGATTGCTACAGAGAGAATGTGGAGGAGAAGGCAAAGAGAAGTTTATATATAGTGGTGAGTAGGATATTGTGTTGTTGTTTGAGGCTGAGAGAGCCTATGGAAAAGTATCGGACGAAGAGCATAAGCATGTTTTTGTCGTGAACTAGATTGGTATTTCTTTGTATATATATTTGCATCTATTTTCAGTTTGAAAACTGTATGAAAGGTAGAATAATGTCTAGAGCAGGTGGTGGTATACATTCATAAGAGGTTGGTGCCTCTTGGAAAGTAGGTGATTGCTATCCTAAGGGGGTCAGTTTCTCCTGTGAGTGGGTGCTCATAAAAATATTGATGTAATTAATTAGATGCTTAGTTTATATCATAACAATAAATAGATTGGTGGCTTTTTCCCCTTTGGTTTGCACGTAAGAATACCCTTGTCAATATGTTTATGTTGCCCATGTGATGGATTGTATGTACATATGAATGTATCATCTTTCTCATTAATTTTTATTATGTATGAATTCTCTCATAAGTAACATATGGAAGAGGAGAACGCAAAATACATATTTGTAATTTTTTTTAAGAACCTCACTATTATTGATTCACCCCCACTAGTAATTCCTTATTTCAACACCTCTTTTGGTCGGAAGGGCTAGCTTCCTATCTCCAAGATTTTTTCAATGTTACGTTTGGTTTTTTCTTTCATGGTCAAGAAAATTATGGAGTGATAACACTGGTGACACTTCTAACGGCCTGATTAAATCACTTCTAGGTGCATGTGCTCCTGCACCCACTACCTATACATAAATATGCCCTAATATTTGGGCCACTAAGCTACCTATGTCTAGTTGGAATGAGTGAATCTCATATTTTGGTTCTCAAATTTGAACCTACAACCCCTACAAAGTGTTTGGAGACAAAAATTAGTTTCATGATAATTCAACATCTAAGTCATGCCCCTTGATGTGTTTCATCTCATTACTAGTTTTGTCACTAGATGATATAGGATTTTAAGTTCCCTAAAAGGAAAACTTTTATGTTTCAAGATTAATAAAAACCATGGGAAATTATGTTTTTTCCACCCCCATGTTCCTAACCTAAACTTTGAATTATTTTGTGGCTCGTGAGGGGAATTTGGTGTGCTCAAGTTATGGTTCTTTTTACAGAGTCTTGACATTGCTAAGGGTGTGCCAAAATGTAAATTCAAAATAAACTAAGTATAATTTTTTCAAAAGAGGATACCATTTTTGAAGATTTAAAGTGAATTTAGTGTGTGCGGTGATGGTGTGCACAAGTGAAATGGTCGACATACAAAGTGTGAATTACAATGATGTGGATATCTTATGATCCCTTACAATTCCCATAAATACACAATGTTTTGTTGTTCCTTGCAAGAGAAGAAAATATGTGTGGATGATGGGCCACTTAATTTTCCTAATTAAGTAATGTTACGATATAGGGAGATAGAAAATTAGTCCTTTGAGAAAGGTTTCAAATCCCCCCATAGGTTTACGATAAGGGTGCAAGGGGGTGGGGGGGTGGGGGGGGGCCTACTCAATTTCTTTACTAACTCCAACTCCTATTCCCAAAATAAATGAAATTGGTTAGCAAAAAAAGTAAATAATATGTTTGGATTAAGGACATTTACTTATCTACTAATTAATCTATGTCTAATATGAATTGATTTGGGAAAAAAAAAAGATGCGTGGATTGGGGCCACTTACTTCTTTCCTAGTTAATCTATGTGTAATGTCCCAATTAAAAGGGAGATGGTAGGTCATGTTTTAGAACTGTTTTGGATCCCCCCACAGGTTTTCTACAAGAGTGCAAGGAGGGAGGACCAACTGTCATTCTTAATCACACTACTCCTAGTCCCAACATAAATTTTTTTGGAGTAAAAGGTAAGAAAATTACTCTACTTATTATGGTTAGTAAAGAAAAATTATATCTTATATAAATTGAAAAATATCTATGAGTGTAGGCATGTAACTAAAGGATTCCAAAACACTTAGTAATAGGAAAATATAATGAAAATTTTGGTTCTTTGTGTGTCTTATGGGTTATTTTTTTCACAATTGTGATACCTATGCAACTATCTTTCCAAACAATTGCAATACTAGCCCAAAAAAATGAAAATGGATTCTTTCAGGTTGTGCACAAATCCAATGGGGACTTGCAAGGGTTGAAAGAAATAATGTGATTGAAACCAAATGTAAACAAAGTGAGCAAAGGCCTGCAAAACAACCAATTACATCAAAAAAAGAAAGCAAGTGGAGTCGCCATTTTGTATGCTGTGTTTACTAGTATATGAGTCTCAAATCCACCTTCCTTGTAGTTGGTTGGATCCTACAAGGAAATATACAAACAACAAGTGGTGTTACTCAACAAACATGGACTAACTAAACATTGAATTAGGTGGAAACAATGCATTAAATAACTAAACTAAAAGAACATGAAACAAGATTCTAAAGAAAAACAAGTCAACAAAGGAGTAGGAAAAGGATACTATTTAGTAATTTTTGTTAGTGAAAGAGCTAAAAATGAATATCAATGGCACTTGAGGATATTTTATTGATAAATGGTGCTCAATATCTCTCAACAAGGATTTTCCCTTTTCAATCTCTTTTGCAAGATCTTGCTCACTCAAGGAAGAAATGCAAATTATCTCAAAAGGTGGAATTATCTCAAGAATGGTGTGATCGATTGATTTGGAGAAATTTTGGTATCATAACAATGCACAAATTATTCTTGTTTTTGGATCTGCATGCTCTTTCATTTATATAAATTTTGAACACTCCTTCCTCCCTTTGGCTCATCAATGAGATTGTTTGCCTCATAAATGAGATGAGATCTACCATCCTCTTTCCATTAAGGCTTCTTGGGGCTCAAGGCTCAAATGGTTAGCCTACCATGTAAAGAACTTAATTTTTTTTCAAGAAAGTTCATGTTCAAAGGTGCTAAATATGCTTCTAGCAACCCTCACGGCTATCGAAGAAAAAGCCATGAGGTAGTGAATAACTGTGTTTGGAGCACCTGAGAGGGTTGATTTTTTAAGTCAACCTTAGGAAAACCTTCTGAATTTTTATTTTCACAATGTTTCCAATTGGAAATGTATCCTCTATACATGTTTCTTACTAACTCTAAGTGTTTTATTCTATATACAAACAAGTACCATTTTCTCATAATAATAATTAGTATGAACTAGACTTCTTGATGATGTTTTGAGAGACTCGTTCACCCAATCACTTTCGCCACCTAACCAAGGATGTCGGTATGATTGGGGAAGTAGCTAAGAAGCAGGTGATATGATATTCTCAACCCTTGATTTACTCTCAGTCAGGCACATTATATGAGATCATTCCCAATGCTCCATGACCTTCTAAAAATCCTCAATGACCCAAGCAAAGATGACACTCTAATTGTGTTATTATTTTCGATTATTTTTATACTATGAGAAAGCTAGCTTCTTAGTTAGGGAAAATGATTTTCACATATCAATCCCCAGCAGGAGAATATAATTCTCAACAAGCGCCTTCTTATGACTAGTCCACCAAGGTTCTCAAGGTGAAGCCCACAACACCTAAGAATCCTTAGCAACCTAGCAATAAAAAGAAAATAAATAAATAGAAGAAAAAACCTGCCTAGGAGAATAACCAAAACCAACCAAATTAGAGTGGGAGCACAAATGAGCATCATCGAAATATTAAGTTTCCTTGTAATATTTGTTAGAGAAAACACTTGACTCATGATTTCCCTTATATGGATGAATTCCATCACCTTCTTGTGCCAATAGCAGCTGCCAAGAAGCTGATAATTATAACTCATCCATTTCCCACCAAGACACAAGAGAAAATAGTTGTACAAGCTCCTCAACCTCTACTTGGTAGTAATGAAGTGAAACCTTGCTATCCCATTGGAAATAATGCACCTTTTAACATCATGAATGAACAAGTCAACTTGTTTACAAGAGTGAAACCCTGTCCCTCCCAAGTCAAGTTATGCTCCTAAGAACTTGGCCACGCCTGCTACTTCCAATGGAACTTTCATGCTAAATAAGCTTATGGAACTAGAATTTTTCCCAAAAAATGGTGTTCTCTATAAGTTAACACACAATATGAATTCATGGGTTACCCAACATTACAGTGATATTGAGGATCAAACCCAAGCACCATGTGTCATGCCTCCTTTGAAGGTTTTGCAAAGTTTTCCCATGCAACACAAATCCTTGTTGAATGTTAATGGAGGGGTGGATCCCTCAAAGTATAGTTTGAAAAAATTTGACATCGATGCCCCTTGTTTTAGACTCTCTCTTAAGGTCAATTTTCATATTATTATGTGTATCTTTCATAAGGACATATATTGTACTCTAGCTGATGAAGGGTCTTCTACATGTGTGATGTTTGTGTCATGTTGGAAGGATATTGTTTTTCTAGCACTCAATAAGTCAAGTACTACTCTATAGGCCTTTGATGGATAACATTTTGTTCCTCAAGAAATTTTTCCAAAATTTTCCATCAAGCTAGGGGGCAAGACTCCCTATGTTGATGTTGATGTTATAAATGCTTTTTTATATTATAATATTCTATGTGGTCATATTAGGTTTTATTCCATGTGTGCTATCATGTCTTCGATGTTTCATGTACTTTGATTTTCCCATGATCGATAAATTGGATTATTGTATACCATTAATCAAGGCTACTACTACGGGCACTTATGTGCCACTCATTGTACATAACACAAGCACTTATGAGAGTGTTGGTTTGGAATTGTTTAAAATACTATATCTTATTAATTTCTTTCCTTTACCCCCTTCCCAAAATTCCTTCATATTTTGATGCTCCTATACACATGATCTCTTATGTCATCTGTGGAATCCATATGTCTTTGGACCCTTGCGTGCAAGTTCCTTCTCCTTTGGATGTAGATCAATGTAGTAAGCATACAATGCCTTTAGGACAAGATATTACCTCCTCAATAGTCCCATCAGTACCTCCTCATGTTGGTGGGAAGCTCCATCCCAATATGGAATATGATCAAGATCCTTTTCCCACACACGTCATCACTCTGTCTATTCGACATGACTCCCTCAATGATGAGTCTTACTCATAGTAAGTCATATTGGAGGTCATGGATCCTATTGATAAGCTTAGGGATATCATGCATGTTGATGCCTCTATTCTCCCTGATTAGGAGAAGGTAAATATTATTAAAGAAAATATTAAATCATCCAAGGGGCGATTTTCCTAACTATCCCTGCAAGTGTCACACATGGAATCCAAGTCAAGTCTTGGGTTTCTAATTCTAAAATTTCTAAGGAAATTTCGAACTCATATCCACCTATCGATGAGTGTCTTGTACCCCATTTATTTATTGATAGTCCTTGTTAGGGAGCTCCACTAGCTCACAAGACCACTGACTTTGTCTCTCCTTGGGTCATTCCTAATAATTCTATGTTTCTATGAATTCCCTAGCATCGATTTCCTTTAGGAATTATTTAGTTCAACTTTCAAAGGCATGACCCCATTATGATGTGTGATATGGTGCTCCACTCTTCCATGAGCTAATGTATGGGAATCCTTGGTTTGTGCCTAGCAATCAGAACACCTTGACATGACCTATTAGACTGAGTGGCACTTGTACATATTGTACATAGGATTGTGTGTGATGTTTTTGGTTTTTAAAATACATCATATATGCCAAAAAATAAAAATAGAAAATCATAAATCCAAAAATATAAAAATATATAGTCTCATTTATACCTAATCCATGTTTTATTTATTTCATTACATGATTTAACCATGGGTATAGTGTTTCTTGATGTTTTTACATGATAGAGTGGTGTTTCATTAAAACATTTGTTAGACCTTAGGTTTGTTTATCTTGAAACTAGAATATAGGGGTACATCATTCATCGACATCTATATTTAATTATTGAATGTCATAGCCATTTTCATTGTCACTTATGTCCAACTTTGTCAAGTTATGATATTAGCTTGTTTCTCTTATGCATGTTGTAAGTTGGTAGTAGAGCTTGCCTATACATGGATAGCCTAGTTTAGCACCACTATTCTATGTTGGTGACCATGCAACGTTTATTTATTTCCTTTTCAAAATTCCTCCTTTTGACCTACCATGACTTAGAATATGAGCTTCATTTTTATCTTCTTCTTGATCTTCTTCCCTCACCCCCGAGATGATTCCAGACATTATATACCTTATGATTGTTGCATTTATTTAGACTATTTTATCCATGTTGATAAGCCTTGGCTTCATTTCACCACTGTTGTCATTATCTTGCTTGGTCCACAACTTTGTTTCGCTTAGTTTTCTTACCATTTCCTAGAGGGGTTGTTTCCATCAGTGGTCTTATTTTCCAGCCTCTTTGCCTCCTTACATTAGGTTAATTCTATCAACTCGAAACTAGTTTCTACCATTTGTTCCACTCATTCCTTCAAGACAAGCTTCCTTTTTGTTTGTCCCATGCTCTTTAAACCCTGTGAGGCATTGATTATCCTTTTATTTGTTTTTAGGGTCGATTAAAAAGGAACTAAAAAATAACTATTGAGCTTAATTATCTTCTCTTCCATGCTAATTAAAACACGAGGGAGACTAAAAAGAGAAAAGTGAAGAGGAATCATTCAATTGAGTTATTAGTCAATATGGTAGCATTAGTTGGGTCACCCTTAAACATGGCACTTGTTTGAGTCACTATCTCATAGTTGAGTTTTAGTTTGAGTAGAAGCAATTTCATACATATGAATTTGTCTACTCATTAGAGGAAATTTCAGCCTAAAAGTGCCGATGAAATTTTCACGTAATTTCCATGTCATAATATGTAAAGAAATCAAAATCCTTTAAATTTAAAAGGAGCTACATGTAAATATTTTGGAGGGAAAATAAAAAACCACATTTTTTTTTAATTGTAGTTTTGGCTTATCTCCTTATTTGTTTACTCAAATTTCAAGCGTAGACACTCATTGGATGCAGAATTAGATTTTGCATCCAATAAGTACCAATGATGCATACTTTTGAGAATACCCACTTTGATAAAAATTGTAGATACATTAAAAAAACGTGTTGAACATGCCTTTTTAATGTATCTGCAATTTTTATCAATGTGGATCTTCTCAAAAGTATGTATAATGGGTACTCGTTGGATGCATAATTTAATTCTGCATCCAAGGAGTGTCTACACTTGAAAATTGAGTAAAAATATAAGGAGATAATAAAAAAATGAAATTAAAAAGTAGTTTTTCCTCTTTTCCTTCCAAAATTAAGAACTCTTACTTTATTATTTTAACTATTATTTTATTATTTTTCCTTATGAGACCACTTTTAGGCTGAAATTTCCTCTAATGCCTCTGAATGGTTACTCTGGATCATGCTTAATTGCCTCCTTTGTTGTTGCATGATATCACATCTTTCTCATTCTTCAATGTTTCCAAGTCACTTTTGCACCATGTCGTTATGTGTCCAAGGGAAGTTTCAGCCTATGTTGGCCATCTATAGGGCTTCTTGACCCTTTTTTATCAGCTATCCCTATGTCAATTGTACTTCACACTTTCATGACTCCATCTATTTACATCATCTATTGGTTTGTTCCATGTTGATAAATGGGGATGCAATAAGGCCCTCCTTCAATGTATTTCCTTATGTTGACTTCAACTCATTATCTAAGAGCTTGATGTATGAACTAGTAGTACCTTGGAGCTTGTATATTAACTCAGTGGTAGGTGCTGTTGTGATTGAAAGTTGGTTTACCTCATTTAATTCTAATTGGTCGAGTCCACAAGTGTTCAACGTTATCCCATTTATTCACACTTATTGTATTGTGCTAGGTAGCTTGGGGTCCATTTTCATCATTGGTGGGTTCCCTCACATCTGTTAATGGCAAAAATCATTAATTGGTAATCAAGAGGTTTCTACCATGCTTAAAGTCAATACATCTATTTAGATGTTGTAGAGTCATAACATCAGGGTTGTGTAGAAGTCCCTGGGTTTGGGACACTTCACTCTTATATAGCACCCTAGTCATGATGCACTGGAGTTATGCATCATTTATGTACTTTGAGGACTACTTTGGGACACCTCTATTCTATGTGTCCATACACCTACTACTGTATACTATGACATAGATACACACTATATTTGTTGGTGTCTATGATCTTTTTGATTTTCCACATTGTTCCATTGTGTATTGCTCATGGACATGTCATGGAATTTCATCATGTATCTGCATTGTATAGTTGGCAACCATGTTCATTTTCTCTTTATGATCGAGCATGGGTATTTTTGAGTAAAGGATATTATTACAATGGTTTAGACTTCAACAATGGAGTTCCTCTCATTCAAATTTGTATTCCTCGCGCCTTCCTCCCATTTTGAGCTCTGGGTTTTATTGTAATGCATTTCATCCATGAATTACTCTTCTCACCACACACTTTATGGGGCATCTTTTATCATCTTATTTTCCCACATGTGAGTCAATTGTAGTCATTCTGATATTATCCACTCTTTTTCATATCTTTGACCCTTCATTTTGACTTTCTTTCCACATTTACACTTGTTAGCCCTATGCAACCCATGTGATTACCCTAAATCTCAGTATATTGTTAGTCACAACTTATGCAATTGTTCCCTTGTAAACTAGCATAGATCTTGGTCCTTCTATACTTTCTTATTCTAGAGGAGATATGATCGATGGGTTATCTTTATCACTTGGATAGGGGTGAATTATTGTGGAAATTTCCTAACCTACCTTCCCCCTAAGCATCTAGATTCATTCCTCGAGGTAGGCATAAATTCCTATATATATTTGTCATGTCAAGGGGTTAGGAAAATTAGAGAGTGATACTCTTAGATCTATAGTCATTATTATAGTCAGAGTATTGTTCTTATAGGATGCTAGAGGAGAGCAAAATTTTAGGTTGAAGGAGAGGCTACTCTTGTGTAGTAGAGGTATATTTATTATGTAATTCATTTTGATATAATGCAATAATGATTCCATTTCTCTTATGTTGCTGGTGTTTTTCATTTGTACATGTTGTTCATGTTATTCTAATGCTAGTTCACCAATTTTTATCATGCTAATCTAATCTTGCCAGAAGGTTTTGGATGTTTGCATGTTGGTTTCTTATGTGCGGGAACTTGAAGACAAACAAGTCTGACATCCCCCAAGATGGATGCATCAGGTAAGTGCAGGATATACATTTGATAGGTGTGGCCCTTCATCCTCCTCTTGAATTTATATTAGGATTTTTATGATATAGAGAATGATTTGAAATATGGTTGTACACTTACCACAAACATATTAGACATGTTTCTTTGTTGATCCCTAGGTAAGGACCACACAACAATAGCTCCTCATGGTTGGGTAGTTACAACTAAAACAATGTGTAGATGGCTCATTGAAGAGGTTTGTAGGACAAACTACTCAAGGAATGAGAGGATAATTGGACTTACTTATAGCTTTGGGACCTAGGATGATAGTGTAATGATGATTCCTTCTAGTTGTGTATGTAGCATGCTAAGAGCTTGCCCCAAATGGCGATGATACACATATATATGAGGGGTGGGGATTTCAAAATTATTTTTTTGGAATGGAATACTTTGTATGAGGAATATTAGATAGGGGTGAGTGTGCCCTAGGTTTTAGCATGCAATGGACATGCCCAATGTATTTAGAGTAGTGGACTCCAAACAATTGATTGATCATGATGTAATGTGATGGTATATATAACATGATTATGCAAATTTATAGGTTTTATTTTATCACTATATTATTTATGTTGGTTATATTCTTATGGAAAGAAGGGATGAATATAATGCAATAAAGGAAATGGTGAAATGCCAATCGTACTTGTCACTACATGTAGGAGCCAAAGGGACAAAATGTCTAGGTTCAGAAAGAGGTGTCACCACAACAAAGAGTGTTTTGGGATATACTGAACAAATGCTTATATAGATTATATTGGGGTTTAAAAACATAATTTTCATAAGGATTGGGTTGTTGAGGTAAGAAATGGGAACAATGATGCATATTTTCCCATGGATAGTTTGGTGTGGTAAGAGACTCTCTGATGTACTCATTAGAATGAAAGATTGGAATGTGAGACTACAAAGGACTACAAGATGTAGAATATTAAGAAGAATATCAATCATCCTCATGAGATACATGGTTCACATGCATGCCATTTATAGAGATAGACTAAAGCCTAGTGAACGTAAGTTCTAGTAATGTTGAGACCAAAGTAACATGGGAAAAAGGAGGTATATCCAAAAGTACATTATCATATACTCCCATGGGGTGTAAAAATGACAATCTCATGGATGATGATAGATAGAGGATATGTCTGGAATTCTCTACCATTTCCACATTAGGGGGGCAATTTCAATGATTGATTGATTATTTCCTTATGCTAGCATAAAAGAGGTTCTAGGGGTCACAAGTAGAGGAGTAGAGATTCCACTATGAGTACTTTGTATTTTGTGAAGAATGATGGTGGTATCATAAAAGTGTAGAAGATGAGGGTAGTGATGGGAGTGTTGTACATACTTTTCAAACAAAATGAATGGGTTGTTTGTGCATAAGGTCTTTTTCATCACATATTACACAAAGAGAGTGACTTGTATTTTTGGGACCATTAGGTTTGGTTAAAGTTCATCAAAGTAGATAATACCTCTAATTCAGTGTGATGGATACATTTATTAATGGCATGGCCTTGAATGTTGCACAAAGAAAAGGAGGTGGAAACTTTGGTGTAGAAGTTTGGGTTGCCATAGGTGATATTTTGTTCTCTATGACCCCATAATTTTGAATTTTCCCCCCTTTTATGTTGCTTGCACAATAGGAGAAGATTTTGGTGGAGATTGCTGTAAAATTGAAGAAATGGAAGGGGCCATCAAAATGGGTTGGATGAGAGTTAATTTTGTGTAAGGTTTTAGGTGGTCTTAAGGTGTTGGAAATGGAGGATTAAAGTATTAAAGTATAACCCCAAATGTGATTTTAGGAAAACTAAACATAGCCATTATGTGTTTACTAACCACTCCAAGAGGTGGGAATATGGGTAGTGACCTTGTGGAACACACCCAACAACATTGGTTGAATTTCTAGTGGTAAAATGTTGAGGAGCTCACTGCTAGAAATATGGCCTACACTATTGAGAAACTTCAAACACGATGCATAATTGAGGGTTCTTAGGCATGGTGACATCGTGTAATGGGCCATAATATTCCCCAAGCATGGAGGACTCTTTGTAGACCCCGAGACTATTCTTAGTTATAAAATGCATAGTGTCATTTCCAACCATGGAGGAAATGGCATTATTAGGATGAATTTAAAGTTTAGGATCATAGTACATCAATTGGAGGATAGTGATAATATTCAGATTATGAGGGAAGCTCATGGTATGTTATATGGAATATACCTCCTTCATGGCATACATGAAACTACATCCTAACAATATATTATAGTCTAGAGAGGTGTTAATAACCTAAATGATGATCAAGACTTGGTTTTTGGCTAACTCAATAAGGTAGTTTTGGCTATGAAGGGAAACCATCATATGCTCATAAGGTGATCGTGGATGGTAAAATTTTAGATGATATTATACATTTCTAGAGATAAGAATGCATCATGAATGTGGATTTCCATTCATCAGTGATGCACCACTAAATGTAAACATTCTTATTGGAAACTAGGACTTGGAAAGCAATGAATGGGGGAAACAAGGAGATTCTACCTTATCAACATAAAATATGATCATATGATCATTATAAGGGTCCATAACACCGAGAGAAGAAATTATATCCTTACATTATGAAGGGAATGTTTGGATAACTTCCAGAGGTGACATGGTGATAGGCGACTATGCCAAGCCATTTATTATGTTATGGTTGTGGGATGTCAATGAAAGAGCATTGGTATCATTTTCACATAATGCTCCCTTGGTGATCTTTGGTGGTAATTTAGTTGTTGGATGAGGGATCCATAGGGTATTTTTTGTTAACAACATATGCTCTATGATAGGTTTGATTTAATCTCATGTGGAGGGTCATATTGACGTGACCAAGTGGAGAGGTTGATGTCAAAAAATATATCATCAAGATTTGACAAGTTCCAGGCCCAAGTTGATTTGAAGGGAGAATGTGGGGAGTGATTTGGCCATCAAGGGTGGCCATGAACCCTTGGATAGGGAATCAATTTTGAAGCACAACCAGTTATGAATGGGTGGAGTTAAGTTAGAAGGTGTTTGATTACCCCTTGTATAAGTCCCTTTGTTTTCTCATAGCTTATGCATCTCAGTGAGAATATGACACTTGTAAATGTAATGAACATAAGTACCAAAACACATGCAAAGCTTATTTGTTTTAATAGCCTTTTTTTGCTTGGGTTGATTTCCCTATTACTAATTTTTGGTATTTGGGTTTCGTCCTAGGTTGGTAGTGGGAAATAAATCCTATTTTCCTTGGCTTCCTTGATTTTGGGAATTATGTTTTCCCTTCCCCTTATTTCATTTTTGTGAGTTAAGGGGGTTGGTAACATTTTTATGGGAATGAAAATGACCTTACTAAGGAGGTACATATTGAGGAATGAAATCTTGAAGTTGATATGGATTGGATAATTATATTGTTTTTCATCCATATTGATGCTTTTAGAGTGAATAAAATGGAGGAATCAACTCACGAGACTATTTTTACCAATAGGAACCAATTTGGAAAATTTCAGTTTGGAAACTTATAGGAGTAGTTTGAGGCATAAAATGGTATTTCTTTGTCATAAAAATATTCTACTTGAGTGTGACACCATTTTGTGCTATTATGCACATAGATAAATGTAATAGTTTCCTCAAATAGAGTTTTTATTCAAAATTTATTCCACTTGGAAGTTGACCTTCCTAGTTTTTCCACCATAATTTGGAGGATACAACATTACCCTGCATTAATCATGGAAAATTTCCTATCCATGTGACCATGTTGAACAATAGTCTACAGGAGTTAATATTTTAATTATATTTAAGAGTTTAATGAGTTGAACTTAATCACTAGTAGCTTATCAACCTATGTTATAATCAGGGAACTAGGATGAAAAGGTATTCCATTCTATTTGAGTTGATTTTGTTACATATATGAGTAGAGTAGTCTGTTGGGTGTGGAACCTAATTATCTTCTTTATTTAGAGGTATCACTGGATTGGACCCAAGTTCATAATGTTGCGGCAACACCGCCCGTAATATTTTGGCTGTAAGGGGGGTACTAGGGGGGCAGCTGCAATCTTTGGGAGTCCCCCTTGGCAGGGGATTGGGGGCAGTGCCCCCGAAGCTAAAAATAGATGTAAAATTTCCTTGTAAAATTTTGTAATTTCATAGTCATTCTAAGACATTCATTAGGCGAAGATCTGACGGTAGAAGTTATGTTTAATTTAGGGTTTTTTTTTCCCTAGAAGGCAACCCCTAGCTATATATGACGGAATTGTATTGCGTCTATGTAGATCTGTATTCTGAGTGACAAAGAGAGAGGAGATTGTGTGAGAACGAAAAGGGAATTGCAACTAATCTGCTATAGGTTGTATCTCTTTAGTTTGTTGGATAATATAAAAGGAAGGACTGGATGTTTCCTGTGGACGTAGCCCAAATTCAGTGAACCACGTATATCTGTGTCTCTCTTGTTTTATGTGTTTTCTATGTTTATATTTCTACAATATATTTTATGTGTTCCATTCCTCTGTAATATATAATTTTATTTCAATTGGTATAAGAGCTGAAGGTCTATTTGGATGATAAACTCATAGGAGAGAAGGGTTCCTGGTTTGAGTGGGAGAAATGGTGGAAGATGGTTGGTTTAGGGTCGAAAAATTTAATGGCCAAAACTATGAGCTATGGAAGATGTTGATGGAAGATTATTTGTACCAGAAATATATGTACCAACCATTGAGCAGAAAGACAAAGAAGTTGATGAGTATGATAGACACAGAATGGGATATTCTCAACAAAAAGGCACTTGGAACAATATGGCTATGCCTAGCGGCATCGGTAGCCTTTAATATTTCAAAGGAAATGAAAATAGAGGGTTTAATGTCGGCATTGGCCAAACTATATGAAAAAACCTCACCCTAAAATAAGGTATTCCTTATGAAGCATTTATTTAATATGAAGATGTCAGAAGGGAGATCTGTTGTTAATCATTTAAATGAATTTAATACGGTTACCAATCAGTTAAGTTCTATGGGGATAGCTTTTGATGATGAAGTTACAGATCTATTATTTCTGTGCTCATTTCTAGAAAGTTGGAATGGTTTAGTTATGGCCATTAGTAACTCTGTCTATGGATATATTACTTTAAATTTTGATGATGTTGTTAGTGCAACCCTTAGCGAGGAAATGCGATGGAAAAGTTCTAGTGAGACATCAGGTAATGCTTTAACTGCAGAGACTAGGGGAATAAAAATGGAAAGAGGAAAGGGCCCAAGATATCGCAGTAAGTGAAGGAAAGGTAGATCCAAGTCTAGATCGGAGATAGTGTGTTGGAAATGAGGGAAGAAAAGACACCTGAAGAAAGACTGCAAGTCTCGGAAGGGAAAAGAAGGGGACGCGCAACAAGAAAACAATCATGAAGTGAATGTGACAGGTGATGTGTTGCAATATGCTTTGAACCTTTCATTAGAAAATATTATTGATGCCTGGGTGGTATATTCAGGGGCCTGATTCCATGCCACACCTGATAGGAAACATTTTCATGATTATGTTCAAGGATATTTTGGGCAGGTTCAATTGGGTAATGATAAACCTTGTAAAATCATTGGAATGGATACAGTTTTCATAAAACAATAGAATGGAAATCAATGGCTATTGAAGGAGGTAAGGCATATTCCAAATCTGAAGAAAAATCTAATTTCAACAGGGCAGTTGGGAGGTGAAGGTTGTGTAACTACTTTTATAGATAAAACTTGGAAGGTCACTAAAGGACCCCTGGTAATAGTAAAAGGAGAAAAGGTTGGTACATTGCATTTATGCAATGGTATTTCTAATTCTGTTAATGCTTTAGCCTCTACAAGAGAAGGTACAACATTGTGGCATCATAGACTCAGGCACATGAGTGAGAAGGGAATGAAGATTCTTCACTCAAGAAAATTGTTGCCAGGTTTGAAGCATGTTGATTTAAAATTCTGTGAGAATTGTGTTTATGGAAAATAGAAGAGAGTCAGATTCCTCAGAGTTTGGGAAGAAAAGAAGAGTGAATAATTAGAACTTTTGCATACAGATGTATGGGGACTTGCTCAGGTATCATCTCTAGGTGTCTCTCACTATTATGTTACTTTTATTGATGATGCAATTAGAAAAACCTGGATTTATTGTATTCGAAATAAATTTGATGTATTTGATACTTTCAAGAAATGAAATTATTTGGTTGAAAATGAGACAGGAAAAAGGTTGAAGTGTCTCAGATCAAACAATGAAGGTGAATATTGCAACAAAGAGTTTGATAGGTATTGTTCAGAGAATGGAATTCGCAGAGAGAGTACAGTTCCAGGAACACCACAAGAAAATGGTGTGTCAAAAAGGATTAATAGGATAATCTTGGAGCGTGCAAGGTGCATGAGATTGCATGGAATATTGCCTTTACAATTTCGGGAAGATTTTGTAGATACTGTTGTTTATCTAATAAACAAAGGGCCTTCAAGTTCCTTGGATGGTGGTATTTGAGAGGAAGCATGGACAGGTAAAAAGGTAAACTACTAATTTTTAAAGACTTTTGTTTGTGAAGCCTTTGTCCACATTAATAAAGAAGATAGAACAAATCTTGAGGCAAATCAAAGAAATGTACCTTTATTGGATATGGTGTTAATGATTTTGGTTAGCACTTTTATGATTATGAAAAACGCAAATCATTAGAGTCAGAGATGTCATATTCAATGAAAATTTTTTGTATAAGGATCAGTTGTAGGAAAAGAAACAGGAAAAAGAAAATAGAGAATACAAAGTGCTTGATGAGATCACAGAAAAAGTGATGGTGCCTGGAAATCATAATGATCAACAACCAGAACAATAATAGAAACCACAACAACAACAATCACCTCAAACACTTAAAAGTGGTATTAGAAGATCTACCAGTATAAGTAGACCCCCTGAATGATACTCTCCTTCATTATATTATGTGTTGTTGACTGATTTTGGTGAACTAGAATTTTATGAAGAAGAAGTGTAGGTAGAAACCAGGAAGAAGTGGGAGCAAGACATGAAAGAAGTGATTGACTCCTTAGCACATAACCAGACTTCAGACTTAGTCAGGTTTCCTGCAGGTAAAACAACATTACATAATAAATGGGTTTATAGGTTGAAGGAAGAAGATGGAGGTAGAAAAAGGTATAAAGGTAGATTTGTGGTGAAGTGGTTTGCACAGAAAAGGGTATAGACTTTGATGGGATATTTTCTCCTGTTGTTAAAATGACTTCAATCAGAACTATTTTAAGTCTAGTAGCAGCTGAAGATTTGCATCTTGAGCAGCTAGATGTAAAGACAACCTTTCTCCATGGGGATTCAGCGGAAGATATATATATATATATATATATATATATATATATATATATATATATATATATATATATATATAGAGAGAGAGAGAGAGAGAGAGAGAGAGAGAGAGAGAGAGAGAGATATGCAGCAGCCACAAGGATATGAGGTAAAAGGGAAGGAGAAACTAGTGTGCAGGTTGAAGAAGAGCTTGTATGGCTTAAAACAGGCTCCAAGGTAGTGGTATCTAAAATTTGATAGGTGTATGTCTGAACAAGGTTATACTAGATGTCACTCTAATCATTGTGTTTATCTCAAAAGGAAAAATGATGGAAGCTATATTATATTGTTATTGTATATAGATGACATGCTTGTTGCAGGTTCTAACATGTAGGAAATAAATGTGCTCAAAATAAAATTGGCGAACTCATTTGCAATGAAGGATTTGGGTGCTGCAAAAAAAATCCTTGGTATGAGAATAACTAGAGACAGGAAGTGTTGAAAATTAACATTGTATCAGAGTGAGTACCTAGAAAAGGTGTTGAAAATATTTAATATGCAAAATGCAAAACCAGTTACTATACCTTTGGCTAGCCATTTCAAACTAAGTAAGGAGGTGTGTGCCAAGGCTCAGGAAGAAATGGCTTATATATCGAGAGTTCCATATGCATCAGCAGTTGGAAGCTTAATGTATGCAATGGCCTGCACAAGGCCTGATATTGCACATGCAGTGGAAGTTGTAAGCATGTACATGAACAACCAGGAAAATAACATTGGATGGCAGTCAAGTGGATTCTCAAGTATTTGAGAGGTACCAAAAATCAATCGTTATGCTTTGGTGGTTAAAACATTGCTCTACAGGGATATGTTGATGTAGATATGGCGGGTGATAGAGATAACAGGAGGAGCACAACAGGGTATGTGTTTACTATAGGTGGAACAGCTATCAGTTGGGTTTCAAAACTGCAAAGTGTTGTTGCACTCTCAACAATGGAAGCTGAGTATGTTGCTGCTACAGAGCCTAGTAAAGAAATAATTTGGTTATAAAGGTTTCTGGATGAATTGTGTAAGAAGCAGGAGTTGGGAAGGTTATACAGTGATAGCCACTGTGCCATACATCTTTCAAATAACTGTGCATTTCATTCCAAGACTAAACATATACATCTCAAGTACCATTTCGTATGGTCAGCATTGGAAGATGGACAGTTGAAGTTGGAAAAGATACACACTAGCTAGAATCCTACAGATATGTTAAAAAGAGTTGTAACCAGGGAGAAATTGATATTCTTCTCAGTTTCAATTGGTCTTCAAGTATGATGAAGAAGATGAGAAACAACTAGGTCCAAAGTGGATTCATTGTCCATCAAATGAAGTAGTGGTGGAGTTTCTATAATCAGTCTCCAAGTGGGAGATTGTTGGGTGTGGAGCCTGATTATCTTCTTTATTCAGAGGTATCACCGCATTATACCCCAGTTTGTAATGTGGTGGAAACATCACCCATAATATTTGCACTGCAAGGGGGGTCCAAGGGGGGCGGCTGTGATCTCTGGGAGCCCCCCCTTGGCGGGGGATTGGGGCCAGTGCCTCTGAAGCTAAAAATAGATGTAAAATTTCCTTGTAAAATGTTGTAATTTCGTAGTCAATCTAGGCCATTCATTAGACAAAGATCTGACGATAGAAGTTATGTTTAATTTAGGGTTTTTTCCCTAGAAGGCAACCCCTCACTATATATGAGGGAATTGTACTGCGTCTATGTAGATCTATATTCTAAGTGAGAAAGAGAGAGGAGATTATGTGAGAGCGAAGAGGGAATTATAATGGATCTGTTGTAGGTTGTATCTCTTCAATTTGATGGATAATATAAAAGGAAGGACTGGTTGTTTCTTGAGGACATAGCCCAAATTGGTGAACCACGTATATCTGTGTCTCTCTTGTTTTATGTGTTTTATGTGTTTATATTTATGGAATATATTTTATGTGTTCCATTGTTCTGTAAAATATAATTTTATAACATAGTCGAGATAGGCCAAGGGGAGATAATTTATAGAGGATTTTTACATTGTAGCAACCCACGGGCGATAATCGTCACTTATTTGTACTTTCATCCACTTTCCATTCAAAGAAAGAGAGAAAAGTGACCTCACCTTCCAACTGGTTTTTCTCCCGAAAGGGTTTCCCAAGGTATATCCTATGTCATTTAGCGTTTCTAAGTTTTATTTCATGATTCTCTATTTTTTTTATAACTATAATTTGCATACACAATAAATAATATTTACATATCCAGGAACCTAAGGAGAAATATACCTCACCACATAGATTTTATATTTTCTAATATATTCTTTTAGATTTGTTGTGACAATTTTCCCAATGGAATATCTACAATAGTTTATAGAGAATATTGGTATAAAACTAGGTATATTTGGGAATATTATGGATATTTGTAGGGGATCCAAATTAGCTAGGCAAAAATTCATAAAACTATAACCATGGTTGATGAATCTATCAATAACCCTCCTAATTCCAAGGAGGAGAGGCTTGCACATCTAGAAGCATAAGTTGTAGATATAAACTGTAATGAAAACCTACTCATGATGGACCTAACCAATAATATTAGGATATTAAGAGAAGACGAGGTTTCTAACAGACACATTCAATCAGAGTGAACATCAAGATATTAGGAATAAATTGGGAAGGAGTTGAATAAACAACCCAAAATAGATCAACCCAGTTCAAGTTCTATGAACCATTCACAATTCCTATTCGAAATGGAAGAGAAAACTAATATCAATCCATGTGAAGATGATATTGATGCTTTGAAGCTAAATCACTAGATGTATCAATTAGAAGGTTATTTTAGTGTTCACCATATAGAGGAAGAATCAAAGTTTTTTTCCACTGAAATTAGAGGACCATGCATTGAACTAATGGGAAAGGCACATTAAGAAATTGAGGTTAGAGAGATATCCTCTAGTGACTAAGTGGAATGAATTTAAAATCCCCATAAGTTCACAAGTTTAACCTATTGGGTATGTATAGGACCAATGAATTTTGTGTTGTTACTTAATCTAGAAGCATGGGAAAACTGTATAGGAGTACACCATAGAGTTCTTAAAGATGGTAATAATGTTGGGTATCTCCCAAAAAAAAGCATATTTACTTCTTAAGTATTAGGAGGATCTACATATCCATCCACAAAAGAAAGTGATGCTTTTCAAACCTAGATTGGTAGGTGAGGTTTGTGTCCAAGTATAATACCTACAGAACATAGGCCAGAAGAAAGGGAAATCAAGTGGGTAAAAGTAGAAGGAGAACCTTGATGCTTCTAAGGAGAAGAATAAGAAGTGGAAAGGGGGGAAGATAAAATAAAATAACCAAAACAAATCAATGCAAATATCCTAGTGACCACTACAACCACTATATCATTGACACTCATATAGAGGAGAAGTGATGGAAGTTACATCTAGAGCTTAACCCAAAGAAAAAAAAGAAATATTCAAAGAGGAAGAACCCCATGGATATTGATTCAAGCAACAATGAAAAAAATTCATAACTTGATGAGATTACTATTTGTACATTAGTACAGAAGGAGGTGAATCAGTGCAACGTTTAGTAACAGGAAGAGAACAAAAAGACCAAAATCTTCCATATAAAAATATAGGTCAAGAATACAAAGATTGATGCTTTGATCGACTCAAGATGATAATAAAATCTCATTTTAGTAAAGTTGGTCCAAAAATTGGGATTGTAAGTTTGTAATTATTCAAGCCCATATCCTTTAGGATGGGTAAAGAAGGATGTAGAAATAAAGGTAACCAAATAGTGTAAAATCATATTTTCTATCAATGTTGATTTTATTGATGAAGTAGAACTATATGTAGTTTCCCTCAATGTATTTATAGTGGTTTTCGGAAGTCTATATATTTACATGAAAGATGTAATCTTTATGCAGAGAGCCAACTAGTACCACTTTATCAAATATGGACAATATTTCTTAACATGCACAAGTGAAAGACCAAACTTTCATTGGTAAGTGCCAACCAAGCCAATTAATTGATAAATTATAGTAAGAAGCATGTTATACTATATTTAGGAGAAAATCAGTCTATAGAAGAGTCTGTAAGAGAAAAAGAATCCCTAGAGGGCTGTATTAAGAAATATAAATAGAAACTAGAAGAGTTGTCATATACATATAGGGATGTTTTTTAAGACCCTAAAGAGCTACCACATAAGAGGAAAGTGAAGTACAAGATTCAACTACTACTAGAGTCTCCATTATCAACCATTGGGGTGTACAAGCAATCTATTGCATAAGTGAGTGAGGTAAAGAAGTAGTTGCAAGAACTACTAGAATAGGGTGTCATTCAACTAAGTACATCACCATGTGGGTCACACATCATTACTATGCCATATATGAATGGGACTTGGTGGATGTGTATTGATTGTAGGGCATTAAATAAAATCATGCTCAACAACAGGAACCCACTACGAAGGATAGAAAATTTGTTTGAACAACTACAACAAGAAAAGTACTTTCCCAAAATGGACTTATGGATATCTCTAGGTTCAAGATAGAGAAGAAGATATTTGGGAAATTTATTTTAAAACCAAGCAATGTTTGTATAAGTCGTTACTCATGCCGTTTGGTCTGTCCAATGCACCCACTACATTTATGATGTTAATGAATGATATATTGTTCCATTTTATAGATTCATTTGTTATTATCTATTTGGATGGCATATTGGTATACAATTCCACCTAGGAGGAGAACATCTCACATTTGATGTAGGTGCTAGATATATTAAAGAAGCATAAACTATTAGAAAATCTCAAGAAGTGTGATTTTGCACAATTGTCTTTGGTGTATCTAGGGTATGTGATTGGCTGATGAGAGATGAATATATATCCTACTAATATTGAGGCCATCATGAAGTGTTTGGTTCTTACTAATGTTTTTGAAGTCGGGAGTTTCTTTAGGGTGACAATATACCTGAGGAAATTCATGGCCTCATTTTTAGTGGTAACAACACTACTCCATGCCATAACAATGAGTGGAATGAGTTTCGACTAGGAAAAGAGTCTCAAATGGGACTTGATGACTTAAATAAGAATATCATTCCAGCACAGATTCAGGCATTACAAAAATAGTATGGGAGTAGTCATGATATAGGGAGGAAGGCATGTATCCTATTATTCTAAATTATTTCATGGGGAAGTCCTTAACTATCTTACCTATGACAAGAATATATTTGCCCTTGTGCAAGTTGTTAAGAAGTGATAACACTACTTGATGGGAAAGGAAATACTCATCCACATAAATCACCAGCCATTGTAGTACCTATAGGCCTAGAATTAGATACATCATACTAGTCATTACAAGTGGATGGCTTCTTACAACAACTTCGTATAGTGAGCAAGTATAAGAAGGGAAGTGAATAAAAGTTGGTCGACATGCTTTCAAGGCCACCCAAATCAAAGATAAAAACTTTGGGAAATATAATGCACATGAAACCATTCACCCATGATGCATATAGAGAGGGATATTTTGAGGATGTAGACTTCAAGGAGGTGTTTCAACAGTTGCAAGAAAAATTCAAGTGCAAGGTGGTGACACCAAATTTGACTTCCATCTCCAAGATTGATCATTCTATAGGTTGAATAAGGTAAGTGCTCCTAAGATTAAGAGACTGCAATTGATTAAGAAGGCACACACCTCTAAGTTTGTAGGGAATTTTCATGTAGGGAAATAGTTGCCAACTTACAAAGGTGTGTGCATTATCCAAACATGTAAGAACATGTAGCTAGGTTTATAAGAGGATGAATTATTTGTTATATTAGCCATCCTAGTAACATGAAACAAGGTCTATATCATCTCTTTTTTGTACCCACTCATTATTGGGAAAGTATTTTCATGGACTTTGTGGGAGGTTTACCAACAACTAGGAAGCAACATGAATAACTATTTGTGGTAGTTAATAGGTTCAATCAGATGTGTGTTCTGATTCTCTATAAAAATTACAATACCAATAAAGAAGGAGTGAACTTATTCTTTAGACAGGTTTGGGTGTGCTTTGGGATTCAAATGAGCATCATTTAAAATAGGGACAAAAGATTTATTATTTTGTTTTGGAATACAATGTTGGAGAAGATGGACAAAATGTTAAAGAGGTCTACAAGATTACATCCACAAAAAGATGGGAAATTAGAAGTAGTTATGAAGAGTTTGGTGAAACTTTTGAGGATTTATAAGAGATTAGTCCCAACTTCTTTTGGTCTGTTCCCATTTGAAACTTGTTTTGGATATTTTCTGCCTTCACCTTTGGATATTGCATATGGGCAGAAAGAAGTAGTGAGGGAGGATCTTACAAGGGATGCCTTATTTGAAGAAATATTTGTTGAAAATATTAGGAAAATTCATATACATGTACAAGACAAACTATAGAATCCATAGAAAAGACATAAGGCCAAGAATGATCAACAGAGAGTTGAGAAGTCATTCAAATTGGGAGATTACGTATGGCCATAGTTGAACAATGAGAGGCTACAAGGTCGTAGTAATAAAATCAAGAGTTTACAATATGGTCCCTTTGATGTACAAGAAAAGGTGGGATATGAAACCTATACACTCAGTATACCACCATACATGAATATTTATTTAATGGTGAATGAAGAAAATATAAAACTCTATGATACTTCCATGCTAGATAAAGAAGATGAACATGACATACCTTATGTAGAGGATGACACTAGATGCTTAGGAATATTTGACATAAGATATAATTTTATAGAAGAGGTATAGAACTACAAGATAGAGGTAACATGACCTTTGGCAGATTGGATTGAAATGACAACTTCTTGGCAAGGCTAAATGGTATAATAGAGAGAAGGTGGAAAAAACAATTCCTCACCTCATTCAATAAAACCTTTTGGGGACCAAAAAGCTCCCAAAATGGGGAGGTGCGATCCATATTAGATAATTATATTGTTTTTCATCCATATTGATAGTTTCCAAGTGGAAAAAGTAGAGGAATCATCTCACAAGATGATTTTTGTAAGCAGGACCCAATTTTTTAAATTGTGGTATGAAACCATCTCAGAGTAGTTTGAGAAATCAAATCACATTTTCTAAGGGTCATTATTTTTTTTCTTAATAAAAACACCAACTTGTGATTTTTTACACACAAAGACCATTCCAACTATGAAAGGATCACCTCAATGAGAGTTTGTATGAAAAATTTATGCCACTTAGATGTTGACCTTCCTACTTTGACCACCATAATTTGGTGGGATGTGATGTTAGCACACACTACTCATGGAAAAGGAGCTAACCATATGACCATGAAGATGAAAAATCTAGAAGAGTTAATAATGTAACTCTAGTATAGAGTTTAATGACATAAAATTAACCATTAGTAGGCTATTGAGTTGTATTATAACGAGGCCACTAGGATGAGAAGGGATTCCATTCTATTTGAGTGCATTTTGTTCCGTAGGTGAGTAGAGTAGATGAAAAAGGATATGGAGAGAGAAAATAGAGAGGATTTGTGCAATGTAGCATCCCACATGCCATCTTTCTCACTTATTTGTAACTACATCCATTTTCCATTATGAGAAAGAGAGCAGGTCAATTTCACTTCTAGTTGGGTTTTCTCCTAAAACGGTTTCTTAGGGTATATTTTGTGTCATTTGTGGTTTGTGAATTTTAGTTAGGTTTTCTATTTTTTTTGCATAATTACAATTTGTATTCATATGCAATGAACGATAAATACATATCTAGAAATATAAAGAGAAATAAATCCTCATAGTGTATATTTTAGATTTTGTAATATATTCTATTAGATCCATTGTGACTAATGGTCCACTAGAATATTGCTGGAAAGGTGATGGTACTAGAGGATATAGAGAATTAGGTTGTGGGAGTGAATAATAAGGGTCCATTGTTACATTCTAGTAGGTGGGAAGAGTACAAGATTTCCTAGGCATAGGATATTAGGATGTTGTCGACAAACATAGTCATATGTGGTACTAATACCCCCTTGTGAAGCAACATGAGAAGGATCAGGGAGAGGCGAAGTGAAATATGTACTAGTCCCCTAGGGCTAACCATATCCCATTTATCCTAGTGTAAATGGGAAAGTGATACAAAATGGATCCAATCACACCATCAATAGTGTGGGATGCCCCAAGTGTTGAATTGTCACTTGGGTGAGAGCGTGGGTCATTAGGGATTATAGTGTATAGATAAACTAATTACACATATATAATATCTTACACTTAGATCATAGCATATTACATTTCCTATTGAATGGCCTCTCCTTCACTTTTATGTAATGTTGATGAAACATTCTTGTCAATAGGAGGAACAAGAGATTTCAAGAAGTCTTGCAAACATCGTGATGTTGTCACGACTTTTTGAAAAAATCACGCTTTTTTAGAGGAGACGACTTAATCGGCTGATAAAATCAACAATTTTTTTTGAAAAAATCGTGATCCAATTAGTGAAAATTGTGGGTCGCGGTAACAACAAGTTTTTAAAGGGGAAAATCTCATTTTTTTTTTGGTTCATTTTGCAAACAAAGGGCAAGAGTGAGAGTTAAGGAGGAGGAGAACTCATCTACAAGGGCAAGAGAGGAGAAAAGTGAAGGAATTTAGCATGCCAAGCAAAAAAAAAAACTAGTTTGAACCAAGTTTCTTTAGCAAAGCGTGGTTTTCAGGTATGGACATCAAATTTGGCACTTTTTTTTGTTTTTTTCTTGTTTTTTCTTGGGTTTCACCGATTTATTTTCATGATTTATTTATTTATTTATTATTTGGGTGTGTTTTCTTTGTCGTTTTTGTTGCATTTAGTGGAGAGGGTTTTTTTTTTTTGTCAAGAGTGAAAAATTTTGATTGTTAGTTATATTTGTTTAATTTCTTCTTGTGCCCTAGTTTTTTTCCATGATGTTTGCTTGGGTTTGAATGTGTTTTTTTTGGCATTATTGTTGCATTGAGTTGAGGTTTTTTTTTTGTCAAAAATTCAAAATGTTGTATGTAAATTTTAATTTCATTTCTTTAACTTGAAATTCTTCTTGTGCCCTAGGTTCAAAATTCAAACTTCAATCTTACATTAAAACTCAAGCTTCAACAAAGTTACAAACATGCCAAGGAAATTGGACCCTTAGTGGGAATTTGGTGAAACTAATGGAGGGTTTGACATATCAAAATTTACTTGCAAGTTATGTGGGCATCATATGAACAGGGGACATGCAAATTTAATTACCACCTTGCACGAATTCCTGGACATGAGTGATGAGCCTCATAAATGGGTAATTATATGGGCTTATTCTACCTCCTAACCTAGTCAAATCAACCATTCTCTTAGCTTATTGTATGACTTTCTAATTATATTTATGCTTATGGAGTGCGTTGAGTTAGTTATGATGCCATGTGGTCTAACATGTGTTTAATGCATATTATTGATGAATTTTGAGGTCAAAGTCAAGGTTCCAGTGGACAAATGGCAGCAATAACTCGAAGTGGACAAATGAGAGGACTTATAGGAGGGAATCCCCCTCATTTATTATTCTTTACTTCAAATTCCCCTTCATTCAGCTCAGAGTACAAGTAGCCAAGTCATGCACTAGAAGGCAGTCGAGCAAGTGGAGGATGACTAATGATTATCTCAAGTTTTGGGAGTCAAGCCTCCCTGATTTTAAGGAAGCTGTTGGTAGCTTTAGTTGTATAAGTAGAGAGGCCTAGAGCCTCACTAGGGTCAGATTTTTGTTGAATTTTTGCTTATGTAAACTCTGCTCCAACTTTTAGCTCATAATTTTTGAGACAATTCATGTAATCTTGTTATTGTTTTGATAATAAAGATGGAATCCTTTTTGAGCTAGCACTGAGTTACCTCAGAGGGCTAAAACTCTTGGGTTAGGGCCCAATCCAAGTAGCCAAGCTTCTGTTTACTTGTATTTGTATGTTTTATTTCATTTTGTAGATTAGGTTGGTGTTAGATGTATTTCTTTTATGGTTAAGAATAGGTTGCTTTTGATGATTTAGTAGTTTGCTTCCATTTGTGCTTTCTATAGCAGGTTAAGCAGTGATAAAGAAAATATTCAAAAGGCTAGTAACAGTTCCTTGGCCTCTCTTCCTCCCTTTGGGACCATGATTTGAGGCAAAGACCCTCTTGCTGCCACAAAAACACAGATTTTCCTCATTAATAGGACTTCTAATGTTTGCAGCTTTTTAGTGGTTAATAGTCTAGTTTTGCTTTGCTTCAGAACTTCTTCATCATGCTCATTTCTTTATTTACAATAATATTCTTTCATGCTTTCCTTTCTTGCAGCATTTCTCAACATTTCCTTCCATAGATCATAGTTTAGACTATTTTGATGCAAAACTCTGTTTTCCTAGATGCACTTATTTCATTGATTGCTTGATCTTATTGGTTGATTGTCAGTTGTTTATGCAGCAGACATCTTCTATTAGTATGCCAGACTATCAGCCATCCCATCCTCCATTTGATCCATGCCCTACAGGTCACCCAAGTCTCCCCTCAATTTTGCCTTAGTTTCCTGCATTTTCCATAGAATTTCTTCCTCTCTCCTTGAGCAAATCCAATCATATTTCTCTCTCCTGATGATTCTTGGTAGACCCTAGGTGCCCTAACACCTCATTCCAACCTTCATCCACCTCTTTCACCCACTCTCACACCCCAAAAATAGTGACAACTGCTCTCAGCCTCCTCTTGTAGGCCTCTTGTAGAACATTGTTTTTGCTCCTGTAGATTTCCTGTGTCCTCTTGTAGATTTTCCTCTAGGCTTTATTTTGAAGGTCGAGTGAGGGAAAATCCCCTAGAAGGCCACCTGAGACCCCCTAGGACCCATCCACACCATCCTACATCCTCTAAAGTCTCAAAACCACCCTCCAACGCCACCTATTTGCTGCCACATTCACAAACAATAAATTACATGCATGTCAAATTCACATAAAAATACATAGAAATTCAAAAGGATGTTTTTTGCTCATTTGCTTCTAGAAATAGCTTAGTTAGATTTCGTTTCAGCAAGTTCATTTCAGTTAGTTGTAATTTTTTTTGTTCAATCAATTTTAGTTTTGCAGGTACTATCAGTGTGGGGAAAAAAGAAACAAAATCCAACCAAAAAGATTTCCTTTCATGCCTCGTAGGAATAGAGATAACTTTGGAAAATTTTTGCCCAACACCCCCACTGCTTCACACAGCCAACCTTCTATCTTCTTTGGTGGCTGCGATCAAGAACCCTTAGGTGAACAGCTAGACATATTTTAAGAACCTATAGGGGAAGAAGAAGAAGAAAACATTCCTTTGAAGCCAATGGCTGAACACAGAAATGCTAGGGGGAATGGAGAGAGAATAGAGGGTACCTTTCCCATTCGAGAGACCAATGGGGACACCAAAATGAAAAATATAAGCCCTTTCGCCCTACCTCATTTCCATCGTCTGAGTACAGAAGATCCTGACACCTTCTTATTTGAGTTTGTTGTTATTTGTCGAACCTATGACTATGCAGAGGATGAAAAAAGGTTGAAGCTGTTCCCTTCTACTCTCAAGGATGTAGCACTACGCTGGTTCATGGGATTACCTGACAATAGCATCACAAATTGGGCTCAGATCCAGCAAGCCTTTAACAACAAGTGTCGAGACTATTTTAGGTCAAAATATACTAAAGAAGAAATTTTCCGCATGACTATAGGAAGCGATGAGTCCCTGGAAGATTATGAAGGGAGGTTCCATCTCAGTTACAAAAGGGCTTGGTGTACACTTGACCCTGAGTCTTCGAAGTTGGTACTACTTAGGGGAATTCCGGAAGATCTTTTAGACACCCTCCATCTACTATCCGGGGGAGACATCTACCAACTTTTCTATGAGGACATAAAGACTATTTTTAGAAACCATTCTAGAGTAGCCAGAAAGAAAGGTAGGGGGAGTCAACCCATAGCCAGTACCTCTTCCTCTAACTCATCCATTAAAGGAGAAATTGGGAACATGCTAGAAGACTTTAGGAGTGAGATGTTGCAGAATCTTGCCATGCAAATGGACAACTTACATATCGAAAAGAAACAAGAGGAAGAAGAGAGGGCTTTGGCCATTTTTTGCCCTAGATGCACCATGAGGCATCCTAGGAATGAATGCCCATTGAACTCTATAGAGGTTTGTTCAGTATGTGAAGAAAATCATTCTACAGACAAGTACCCTTCCTTACCCGGACTTAAAGCTGTATATTAAGGGGTTGAGGGAGTCACTGAACAGCTCTATTACTTAAACCAAAGGAGGCCACATGGACCTAGACCATATTAGCAGGGGATGCAAGGGACATCTTAGGAATACTACAACCCCAACCAAGTCACTTCCATACCTTCTTGGGGCCCCCCTGGTCATCCTTCTTGGTCCACACCTCCTCCTTGGTCCTTCACATCTCCATATCATGCCCAACTAGCCAACCATTCATTTCAATCCTATGTTTAGCCACAGCCTCAGTGGAATGCATCTCATCAGGGGTGGAGGCCCCAATACAACTCTCGTCCCGCTCTTTTGCCTCCACCACCTGCCAAACCACAACTGTTACCTCCTGCTCCACCAAAGCAGCCCCAAATGCTTGCCCAGCCAAATTCGAACCCAAACAACAAATAGGCTTAGAAACCGTATAGTGGGGAACCATCATGCCCAACTTATGCTGTGGAGATTCAGGAAATTAACTTGCGATCTGGAAAAATTCTCCCAAATAGCTAGCCTCCACCCAGGGAGGTTGAGGAAGATAAAGAGGAAAGTGAACCTAAAGAAAATCCACCATTTCCTGAGCGACTATCCCCAATAATCCATCCTACCCCAGAAGAAACTGAACTCCTGCGAGAATTGAAAATTTATGTGTGAAGATACCACTTCTCCAAGCCATAAAAGATGTGCATATATACAATATGTTGATCAAAGAGAAGTGCTTTAGGCATCTAGGAAAGCACAAGAGAGATGCCCCAACCATCAATGTCATAGGGAAACTATCTGACCTGATGTTAGGACAGGTAATCTGTCCAAAATATTTGGATCCTAGAAGCCCAGTAGTTGATGTCCACATCAATGGCACCATGATCCCACACACCTTTATTGATTTGGGAGCTACCATTAATGTGATGACAAAGGACACAATGCTCAAACTCAACCTCCAAGGCTCCTTGAGGAAGACCACGACTGTGCTACAGCTTGTAGACCGCTACCCCATGACCCCTGAGGGGATTGTGGAAGATGTGATGGTCTCCATTGATTCTTGGGAGTACCCTGTTGATTTCTTAGTTCTCCAGCCAAAGGAAAAGCTCACTGGGTATCCTCTCATTTTGGGAAGACCCTGGTTGGCTACTGTTGATGCCTACATCAGCTGTCGCATTGGGAACATGACCATAAAGAACGGGCATATGTCCAAGCAATTAATCCTATATCCTCCTACCCAACCCCTGCTAGAACATGATCTACCTCTCTGGTTGGAGGAGGAAGATGAGGATGAAGTCTATTCTGCACCGCATTGTGCATTAGAAATTGCCATGGGGGGGAATGATAAGATGAGGATGATATGATTGAAAATTTGATTCTGAATCCACCTCCCAGTGTATCACCATTAGAGGACATAATAAGAGAAACCAAAAACAACCCCTCAACTAATCTCTGTGCAGCCGACTTCACTCCTCTCTGTGTTAAGAATATAGAGTTCGGCCCAGAAAGAACCTTGAAAATGAATCCATTCCTATCAACTTTCCAGGAGAAGGAACTATGTAGCCTATTGAGAAAACACCTAGATGCCTTCGCTTGGAGTTATAAGGAGATGAAGGGAGTGAACCCTTTAGTATGCACTCATCATATATAGATCAAGGAGGATTACAAGCTAGTCAGGTAGCCTCAAAGGAGGATGAATCCAGAACTTAAAGATATTGTTAAGGAAGAACTGTAGAAATTTCTTGATGCAAGATTCATCTATCCCATCTCTGACAATGAATGGGTCTCTCCTTTGGTGCTAGTTCCCAAGAAAAATGGTAAGTGGAGAATCTGTGTCGACTATTGGGAATTGAATAAAGCCACTAAAAAGGACCATTTTCCTTTACCTTTCATAGATCAAGTGTTAGACTGTCTGGCAGGGAATTTTTTTTCTCTTTCCTAGATGGGTTTAGCGAGTACAATCAGATTCAAATAAGCCGAGAAGACCAAGATAAGACCAATTTCACTTGTCCTTGGGGTACCTTTGCATACCAAGTCCTTCCTTTTTGTTTGTGTAATGCTCCAGCCACTTTCCAAAGAGCGGTACTAAGTGTATTTTCTGAATTAGATCATGATGCAGTAGAGATATACATGGATGACTTTACTCCTTATGGTTTTGACATTCAAGAAGCTTTATCTAATATAGGAAAAGTTCTAGACAAGTGTATTGAGATGAACCTATCCCTCAGTCCAGAAAAATGTGAATTTTTGATGACTGAAGGGATTGTGCTAGGTCATGCAATATCTCAACAAGGACTGCAGGTGGACCCCAACAAAATTGCCATCATCCAAAGGGTCCCACCTCCTCAAAAAGTGAGAGATGTCAGAAGTTTCCTAGGCTTAGCTGGGTTTTACCAGAGATTCATTAAATATTCCAGCAATCCAGCCTCTCCTTTGTTTGGCCTCGTAGGTAAAGATGTCGAATTCATATGGTCGAAAAACTGTCAAGAAGCCCTAGATACCTTGAAGAGCAAGCTCGTAACTACCCCGATTCTGAGAGGCCCAAACTAGGCCCTACCTTTCCACATTCACACAGATGCCTCGAACAAAGTAATAGGAGCAGCCTTAGGACAAATTGATGAAAAGTTACCGTATGCCATATACTTTATAAGAAAAAACTTATCAAAGGTGGAGTTAAACTATACGGTGACCGAGAAGGAACTCCTAGTTGTCATGCATTCCTTAAACAAATTCAGAGATTATATCATAGGAAATCAAACGTTTGTGCACACTGATCACGTTGTAATTAGATATTTAATCAACGAACTAGATGTAAATGCTCGCATTATTAGATGGTTGCTCTTACTGCAGTAGTTTGATTTGACCATTCTTGATAAACCTGGTAAAGAAAATGTTGCTTCTCACTTTTTGTCTAGAGTAAATTTGCCTGCAGGTGAAGAAGGAATGGTGGATGATCAAATGCCAGATGAACATTTGTTTGCTATCTTAGTACTCTCTCCATGGTTTGCTGATATAGCAAACTACTTGGTTTCAACACAGTTCCCACCACACCTGTCCTCAAAAGAGAAGAGCAAGATAGTAAGGAAAAGCACCCCTTTCACCTGGATTGGGGGAAATCTCTTCAAACTTGGCCCAGATCAAATCTTGAGAAGATGTGTTAGGGAGGAGGAAGTCTTTGACATCCTCTTGACATGTCATGATGGGCCTTGTGGAGGTCATTTTGCAGCAGAAAGAACTACCTTCAAGATATTGTGAGCATGCTACTACTGGCCCACTCTTCATCAGGATGTGAGGAGATATACCAACCAGTGTGATTGGTGTCAGAGGATGGGGAAACCTACTCCAAAGGATGAGATGCCCATGCAACCTCAATTGACCTTTGAGCCATTTGAGAAGTGGGGCATGGACTTTGTGGGGCCTATTAGCCCTCCTTCAAAGCAGAAACAATACATCATTGTGTGCACCAATTACCTGACAAAGTGGGTAGAGACAAAAGTAATCAAAGCAGCGGTAGAGGAAAAAGTAGCTGAATTTTTGAGAGAGAACATATTATACAAGTTCGGGTATCCAATAGAGTTGGTCACAAATCAAGGTAGTCAATTCACTTACAATTTGATTGAAGACTTGCTCACACATCATAGAATCAAGCACAAGACTTCGACCCCTTACCATCCACAAGCCAATGGGCATGTTGAGGTCACTAACAAGCATTCGAATGGATCCTGACAAAGGTAGTGAGCAGCAACAGAAAAGACTAGGTGGACAGATTAGTTGAGGCCACTTGGGCCTACAACACATGGAAGACCACCACAGGGTTCACACCCTATGAACTAGTCTATGGGAAGAAGGCTTTGTTGTCAATATAATTTGAATTCAATACCCTAAGGATGGTAGCTCCGCTAGACCTAGACCTCAGCCATGCATAGAAAGAAAGATTACTTCAGCTCAATGGATTGGATGAACACAGAATGCAGGTCCTTCTCCATACATAGGTAGTTCAGCTTCAGAGAAAGATATGGCATGACAAACATATCAAGGAGAACCAATTCCAAGAGAGATATTGGGCACTACTCTATGATTCAAGATACAAAGATTTCAAGGGCAAGCTAAGGAGAAGATGGTTGGGACCCTACACTATGGAGAAATGCAATGATAATGGTTCAGTTCTGATCAGAACCATTGATGATGAAGCCATCCCCATGCTTGCCAATGGACACCAGTTGAAAGTCTACAAGAAACCCCTCTCCAAGCAAGAGTTCATTGAAGATTTGAATAAGACAGTGATGGTAGTGGAGCATATCTTAGCCTCGACTTCACCCACTCACTGAAGAAAAAGAAAAAAATTTAAAAAATAAGGACTCAAGTGAAAACCTCCATGAGGCACTTGAGTCCCATCAATTGGTTGAAAACCTCTTCCGAGGCAGCCCATTGATGTAAAAAAACAAGAGAGAAAAATAAGATCCCTGGGTCAAAACCTCCATTGGAGGCACCTAGGGTAGGTAATTACGGTGAAAACCTCCCTGAGGTGCCCTAGTTGTTTCCAAAAAAAAAAAATGGGGGAAAAGAGAAAAAGAGAAATGAATTTTCATCTGCATTGCAGGTTTGCAGGGGGACTACAGGAAGCAGCAGAAGGTGCTAAGGGAGCCTTGAAACCAACACTGGCACCTATCCTACCTTCCCACACCTTTCTCCATCATTCTTGACATTTCTTTCACCTCACCGTGCTTCTTTTTCAAGAACTGTGTTTTCTACAAGAGGCTCTGTGTTTTCTAAAGGAGGCTCTTGTAACAGAGAGCTAGAAATGGGTGTAAAAGGCAGTTTGAGGGACAGGGAAGATTCATAAAGAACCTATAAACCCTCCTACAGTCTTAAAACCTCCTTGCCATCATTTTCGAGCTTGCATCACACCCCAAGCATCATTCTTCTTCCTGTCTAAGAGAAACACTGAAAAACAGTTTTTCATGAAAAGAAAAAAAAAACAAAAAAAAAAAAGAAAGGAAACAGTACCATCCACCTCACCTGAAGCCTACCTATTACCTCTCCATCTCTATCTACATCTCTGGCATCATCCTCATAGCTCCAAGCATAGAAAGAAGCCGAGGTTTCAAGGGGAGAAGCAGCTACAGGAGCTCCTGTAGGAATTTCTATAGCAGTTAATCCCATTAAAATCTAGCATCAACAGCAAGAGTGTGCAAACATGATGGTTGAAGAAGACACTTGAAGCTCAAATCCAGCCAGAGAAGAACCTACACAAGATACAACCACACATTAGCAAGAAGACAACATCATCAAAAGAAACAAAGGCATGTAGCAGAGGGAGAGAGCCACAGCACCTCATAGCAAATACATTCGGATCTCAGGTAAGTAACTAACTTGCTCCTTTATTTGCATTTGTTTAATTAGAAGGCATGCAAAAGTAATGAGATGGCTAAGGGTCAATGAGGGAAAGGTGGCTAGTTAGCTTGGCCACCTTCATCTAGTTGACTCCACTCATCCGAAGATGTCACCCACACGTGTGCACAGTCAACTCAAAAAAGATGTCAAGGATAGGTAGTGGAGGAAGTGTGAACTCCAATGCAATCATGAGGGATGATTACGAGGAGGGGCCATGATGAAAAGGCAGGTAGGGACCAACGGTCTGAATATAGCCAACGTATACTTTTCCAGCTCACCCTCCATCACCGGAAATATCCATAAAGGGAATTAAGTAATCCTCCCCGAGCACTCTCACCACCTTTTTGTTCATTCTCTCCTCGAAACTTAGCTACAACAGTCTCCTCGTGCCCCCACAGCCTCGTAACCATTGTTCTCCATTGATCTCTCCCATATTCCTGCTCTCGGAATTGTCTACAGGAGAACTTATAGTTTCTACAGGAGCACTTACAGGAATTCTACAGGAGGGACAACAGGCTTCTACAGGAGGGGCAGTGAGTTGTTTGAAGGGGGAAACCATGGGTCTTATCACAATTTTCTATCTGAGGAGCTATCTTCCATGCATGCCCCCATTGAATATCAATATATGCAAGTAGTGGTTTCAATTTGAGGAGAAGATAAACCCTTTAGGAGGAGAAAATACATAAAGGAATTTCTGCTTGTTTTAAAATAAAAAAACACAGTCTCCTTTGTTTCTCTGTTTTTCTCAAAAATTGTTGTCTCCATCTCCACATTTGGTTTCCCAAAGGAGTATAAACAAAATGATAGGAGGATTTATGAGGAAGGAGCCCACCAACTCCTCCAGGCTACATGCACATCCACAAGTGGTGGACATCTTCACAAGGGAAAATTGGATGAACTTTTTTGAGAAATTCTGATGGTTTGATAAGGAGATTGCCCAAGAATTTTCCCACTCTTTGGTCCCTCACTCAAGAAAACATGCCACTATCACCTATAGAGGTCTTTCCATGGAGATAACCCTTGAATTTATCAGTAGATTCAATACCCTTCCTCTTGCGCTGCCTTGGAGTAAGGATGAGAAACCAATTGGCCAGGCTGCTAAGAAAAACTTTTTCCAAAACAATGAAACCCCTGCAGAGGATAAAAATGGCATTAGAAGGGCTAGCATACCATATCCTTGGGATGAGGTTAGCTACCAAATAATCAAATATATTTCCTATGAGGGGAGGTACATCATTGTCTATGGTTATCACTTTAGAATCTTCCATGAATTATGTTATGGGATGGACACTCCAGCACCTCAGACGCTCAGCATCCCTTCTTCCTCCTGCAGTCCCTCATTGACTCCAGCACTAAGGTTCAAGTATGAAATTCCGAGTAGCTAGCTCACCATGGGTTAATCAAAATTTTAGTGGAAGAATCCCTCCATACATTTACTCTCCCTATAGCATGGGAAATCTTCCGAAACATGACAGCTGAGGATGACATAAAGACCCTAACCTATGATATTGGTCCTACTGGTAGTGAGGAGGAAGAGTAGCAAGGGGGAGAAGGTGAAGCAACTAGTGAGTTAGAATAACAAGAAAGGAAGGAGGAAGAAACTAAGACAGAGGAGGAGAAAGCTGAAGAAACAAATAAGAAAGAACAGAGATAGAAAAAGAGACTAAGGAGGAGAGAAAGAGGCAGAAAAGACAGAAAAAGGAGAAGTTTCCCCTAAGACTCCGAAAAGAGAGGTAGCAGCTGCTCTCACTGCCCTCAATACACCAATCAAGCCAAAACAAAAGAGGAAAAGGTAGGCTTCCATGTATTTCAGGGCTAGGAAGAGCACAAGAATGAAAACAGGGAAACGAGCAACTCTCTTCAAAAGTGCCAATTACAATTGAAGATTCACCCTCTGCCCAAGGAAAAGAATCTCCTTCCAAGGCACCTATCACATATGAAAGGGGGACTCCTAGATCTCCCACATGGAAAGAAAAGGTAGAACTACAGGACCCAAAAACAATCCTACAAGAGGCTCAGACAGTTCTATAGGAGACACTGTCAAAACTACAGGAGACCCAAAAGCTTGAGAAAGAAATGGAAGGACAACCATAGGTAAAGGAGGAAGAAATAGAGCTACAAGAACCTGATCCCCAGCCTAGTCTTGCCTCCTACTACAATCTACTTGAGGGAGGAAGAATAATTCCACAAAAATTTGCAATTCCACTATTCTTCGAATTAGAGAAAGAGAGAATAAGAACACATAGGTGGATTCAATTCGATAAATCCAAAGGATTTAAGGATATTGGCCATATGGAGAACAAAATCAGAGAAATGGGTAGAGAGTTGAGTGCTATCAGACACAGGGAAGCAATTACAAGAAGCCACCTTGAAACTGAAAATGAATTGCTAAGGAGGCAACTGCAAGAGAAAGAGACCCAACTGGCATGCATGGCCAGCTTATCCATGGATGCATTGCAATGTAGAACACCAGAAAAATCCTATCGCCTATATCTCAAGGACCAATGATTTCAATTCCAGATAAAGACGTTGGGACAAAGAGGCACAATGCCTTTCCAAGATTACAGGCAGTTTATGGACCTGTGTGACCAAAGCACATCAGAAGATAAGGCAAAGATGGCAGAATTCTACCTACATAACATGGCCCTCACAGACATGAATGTGTGGGACCCCAATGCCAGGCTAGGGGACCTGCAACTAATGGCCATGGCCTCATGGATGAACCATGAAGAGTTGAGGGCAGTAGAAATAAGAAGGTTGATGATAAAAGAACAGAATGAGCCATTAATGATCAGAGCTGAGCCACCAGACCCCATGGCACTCATCAGCACACATAACCTACTTGCTAACAATCCTTAGATCGCTCCTCGATATATAAGTGACCATGCACAAGCCATTGCACACTTTGAGGATATGCAAAGGCTACTTGGGGATGACTGTGTGCATGCATGCATGAGGACATGGAACACCTTACCACACAGTCCGTAGATTAGGGAATATCATTCCCCCATGAGGATGAAGGAGGCATTAAGCAGAGTGCCACTGTACAAGCGCTCCATGCAGAGGCTAAAGGTCAACTGGATTGGCCTCAAATTGAGTTCCCCACTGCTGTTAGGCAGAGGAGAAGAAGAGGAGGAGCAGTGGGAAGAGATAGAAAGGAAGGCAACATTCTATGACAAGGAAGAGGAGACCACATCAAAAGCTTGGGATGCTAGGGAGGCCACGAGGGCCATAAAAGATGAGGAGATAGACTAAGTTGCTCAAAGGTTGAGCAACACTTTCAGTACGGGGGTGATGATGAGCCTCATAAATGGGTAATTATATGGGCTCATTTTACCTCCTAACCTAGTCAAATCAACCATTCTCTTAGCTTATTGTATGATTTTTTTGATTATATTTATGCTTATGGAGTGAGTTGAGTTAGTTATGATGCCATGTGGTATAACATGTGTTTAATGCAGATTATTGATGAATTTTGAGGTCAAAGTCAAGGATCCAGTGGACAAATGGCAACAATAACTTGAAGTGGACAAAGGAGAGCACTTATAGGAGGGAATTTCTCTCATTTATTACTCCTCACTTCGAATTCCCCTTCATTCAGCTCAGAGTACAAGCAGCCAAGTCATGCACTAGAAGGCAGTTGAGCAAGTGGAGGATGATTGATGATTATCTCGATTTTTGGGAGCCGGCCTCCCTGATTTTAAGGAAGCTATTAGTAGCTTTAGTTGTATAAGTAGAGAGGCCTAGGGCCTCACTATGGTCGGATTTTTGTTGAATTTTTTCTTATGTAAACTCTTCTCCAACTTCGAGCTCATCATTTTTGAGACAGTTCATGTAATCTTGTTATTGTTTTGATAATAAAGATGGAATCCTTTTTGAGCTAGCACTGAGTTACCTCAGAGGGCTGAAGCTCTTGGGTTAGGGCCCAATCCAAGTATCCAAGCTCCTCTTTACTTGTATTTGTATGTTTTATTTCGGTTTGTAGATTAGTTTGCTGTTAGATGTATTTCTTTTATGGTTAAGAATAGGTTGCTTTTGATGATTCAGTAGTTTTCTTCCATTTATGCTTTCTATAGCAGGTTAAGCAGTGATAAAGAAAAGATTAAAAAGGCTATTAATAGTACCTTGGCCTCTCTTCCTCCCTTTGGGACCATTATTTGAGGCAAAGATCTTCTTGCTGCCCCAAAAACACAGATTTTCCTCATTGATAGGACTTCTAGTGTTTGCAGCTTTTTAGTGGTTAATAGTCTAGTTTTTATTTGCTTCATAACTTCTTCATCATGCTCACTTCTTTATTTACAATAGTCTTCTTTCATGCTTTTCTTTCTTGCAGCATTTCTCAACATTTCCTTCTATAGATCATAGTTTAAACTATTTTGATGCAAAACTATGTTTTCCTAGATGCACCTATTTCATTGCTTGCTTGATCTTATTGGTTGACTGTCAGTTTTTTATGAAGAAGAACTCTTCTAGCAGTATGCCAGCCTATCAACCATCCCATCCTCCATTTGATCCATGCCCTACAGTTCGCCCAAGTCTCCCCTCAATTCTGCCTTAGTTTCCTGCATTTTCCATAGAATTTCTTCCTCTCTCCTTGAGCAAATCCAATCATCTTCCTCTCTCCTGATGATTCTTGGTAGATATTAGGTGCCCTAACACCTCATTCCAACCTTCATCTACCTCTTTCACCCACTCTCACACCCCCAAAATAGTGAAAACTACTCTCGGCCTCCTCCTGTAGGCCTCATGTAGAACGCTATTTTTCCTCCTGTAAATTTCTTGTGTCCTCTTGTAGATTTTCTTGTAGGCTTTCTTTTGAAGGCTTAGTGTGGGAAAAGCCTCCAGAAGGCCACCTGAGACCTCCTATGACCCATCCACGCCTTCCTACATCATCTCAAGTCTCAAAACCACCCTCCAATGCCACCTATTCATTGCCACATTCACAAACAATAAATTACATGCATGTCAAATTCACATAAAAATACATAAAAATCCAAAAAGATGTTTTTTTTCTCATTCACTTCTAGAAATAGCTTAGTTAGATTTTGTCTACTTCCATGAGTAGGTAATGGAATTCTTTTCATGTTTTTCATAGTGCTTTCTGCAAAAGTTGGATTAGTTGGTTAATTTGGGTTTACTAGTTTTGCTTTACATTTCAGACTTTCTCTTTTCTGCGGCTAGAGTAGTATTTCTCTCCTTTCATCACATATAGAGCTTCTTCTAGAATCCATAGAAGTTGGATTGAGCTCCTAGTGATCTTGCGTTGGCTGACCAAGTGACAACGTGCAGTAAGAGCTAGTACTTGTGCATACAACACTGTCGCTTCCAAGTTTGTTACGAACTATCAGGTTGATGTGAGTAAAGAAGGTAGCACAGGAGTTGCAGCATTATTGTTGCAATACTGCTGTTCACCAATGAGGTAGGGCCTTGCTCAAGTACAAGTCCCGAAATCATATGAGGAAACCTGAAATCATTGGAAGAAATAGAGACAACCAAATTTCCCAAGGCATCTCTAAAGAGTCAAATTGTACGGGGTGGAGTGGCAGGATTGGGAGGTGATCATGAGAGTCATACTAGTTCTTCTTCACCATCAACATCTACACCAAACCCCATATCTACCTCATCATTTTTTGTTCCTAGAACAACACCTGGTGCACAACCATCTATCACCTTAGTTCTTAAAAAATGGAGAAGAAAGAAGTTGACAAGTTTTTGGGAAAGTTTCTTCTTTGGAGTGATATTCATTTCATCATTTCTAGTAATAATCCATTTTTACATCCCACAATTGATTTTGTTTCTATTGTTGGCCCAGGGTATAAACCCCCTTCATGAGGACTTTAGAGGTTGCATTCTTCAAAATGAAAAGGTTGACTACACTAAGATATTAGAGAAGTTTAAGGGATCATGGGCTCACACAAGATGCATTGTGATGTCATATGGTTGGACCGATAAAAAGGGTACAAGCCTTATTAACTTCTTGGTTAATCTTCCCAAGGCGATTATGTTTATGAAATATTTTGATGCATCTACACATATCAAAGATTCACGAATATTATGTGATTTTTTGGATGTACTCATTCAAGAGGTGGGTCCACAACATGTTATCCAAGTCATAATAGACAATGTTGCAAATTATGTTGCTCCTAGAAAGATGCTTATGGAGAGGAATCCTAACTTATTTTGGCCACCTTGTGGTGCACACTACATTGATCTGATGTTGGAGGACATAGGAAAAATTCCTTTTGTCAAGGATTTTATTGAATCATAAAAAAACATTTTAAAATCTATATATAATCATGTGTATTTGCTTCATTTAATTACAACATTCATCAACAAGAAGGATTTTGTGCACCCTGACATTACACGGCTTCCCACAAGTTTCATATCTCTTCAATCCCTCCTGAATTCTATGTGGGATATGAAGAGAATTTTTCTCTCAGAGAAGTGGCATACTTTGTCATATAGCTGTAAACCATAGGGAGAGGCCATATGAAGTTTCGTTTCATACTAGGAAAGCTTATGGGTGGGAGTGCATGAGGTGTGTAACATTATTGAACCTTTGGTAAAGGTTTTTTTATTAGGTTATGGAGATAATCGCGCAATGGGCTACATGTATGAGGCCATGGATAGTGCCAAAGAATCCATTCACAACTACTATTATGATAAGGGGGATCAGGGGTTTTAGAAACAACAACTCATATGGGAAGTGATTTATGAGTGATAAAACAATACAATCCATTGCCCCATTCATGCTGCAGGGATCTACCTGAACCCCACATTTTCTTACTCCTGTAGTTTATTATTTGATGCTGAGGTCATGGATGGATTCTTCACTTGTGTTTAGAAGATGGTGTCATCTCCAGTAGAACGTGTAGAAATTTCCAAAGAAATGGGGATATATAGGATGGTAGGTGGCACATTTATCTATAACATGACTATCCATGATAGGAAGACTAAAATTCCAGGTAAGCATTAGTTTGTTTTAAAATTCATTGTCTCTTTAACTTCATACATTGATTCAACTTTCAAATTTCATTTTTTTCTTATGTTTATCTTATTTTTTGTAGATGCATGGTGTTTAAGCTATGGTGGCAGAGTACCCAATATCCAATGGCTTTCCATTTGAGTGCACAACCAAACATTTATCTCCTTGGAATGCGAGTGAAACTAGAGTGTATTTGAAAAAAACACACCCCAGAAGTGCAAGAGGTTAAAATATTCCAAATTTCCAATTAGTTTTTTGAATTCATTAGATAATAATTCTTTTATAATTATTAATTTATTTTTTATGTTTTATGAATTTATGACTGTTGTATAGGTTAGAGTCCTAATGACTTAATAACATGGTTATGTCCACTACAATATTCGATTGTGGGTGAGGCAATGTGAGAGGAAACCTGATGTTGAGGCCATATCATTGGATGAGATTGACACCACCGTTGCATGGAGGATTGAGGCCGAGAGGCCTATCATGGAGTCGTTCCCTGATTGGTTAGAGCAGGAGGTAGTGGAGGGGGTATAGGAGGAGGAGGAGGAGGAGTAGGAGGAGCAAAAAGAGGAGGAGGTGACACCACCTTCTCCCGTCAATAGTAGAGGAAGTGGTCTACCTCCTATAGATCCTAGTTCTTCAACCTCTAGAGCACAACAGAGTCCACTACTATCCCCATCACTTTCTTCATCTAGAGGGAAAGTTGTTACATTTTCTCACAAGAGGAGTAAAGGAAATCAATAGTATTAGTTATTTGGTTCATTTCATTGTATACGATATTATGACTCATGATATGAGATACATTATTATATTTTTGTTGATATTTTTAGGCTGAGTTGGGACTCAAGACTTAGTATTTAGGACATGATTCACTGTTATGTTTTATGTAGCACTAGAAATCATATTAAACATCTTATATATTAGTTATCTTTTCATATTTATGTGTCAATGCATTTATTTTATGTTGTGGATGCTTTAGATTTAAAAAAAAACTGAAAAAATGAATATTTTTGTATATTCCGAGTTTTTTTCCCAATTTTTACCGATTTTAATGAATTTTTTTTTTTTTTTCCTGATTTCAAACCCTTGTCGATTTAATCACAATTGCGATGTTTGCAACAATGATTTAAATAACTAGTGCATAAAGAATCAATAATTAGGTCCTAGAGCTTTGCAAAATCTCCCCATTTACAACACTCTTGAATTGCTTAGTTATATGTGTGGTAATGGTCTAGAAAAAAGAGGTGAAGATCTCAGTATTAGTATCATATCGGATATATAATTGAAGTTAGGAAGGAATGCATTCACAATGGTAGTTAAAATACAATGAGTTCAATGGGGTTGGAATACATATCATTTCACTACAACACAAGTCAATTTGCATTGAAATAGATGTATGGGAACCAAATGTTTCGAGATGGAGTTTAATGAACACCACATATGAAATGATCAAATGTGATTGGTAGGATCCTCTAGTGGGTTCCCCTCGACATTGGGGATATATAAGGGAAGCTTGGTTGGAATTTGGGGCCATGTTTTATTATAGAGAAGGGGGTCGTTAATGATTTGGGTTAAATTAGTTAGATTTAGGTTGACCATGAAGGGGAGAAATGGTTGAGTTACATTCGTTTGGATAGGGGATCCTACATTAGTTCCATGGTTAGGACCCATGTTAGTACTAAAATTAGCACCATTGTTTTCTCCTCTACTGACACCCATAATGGGACTAACATTACTATAGTGGTCAACACATACTATGTTAGCAAGTTGCGATCAAGTGAAAGACGAAATACTAGAGGACTCAAAAGAGCTAAAACCCAAATGTGGGCTAGGGTGAGGGAACCTGACTCGTCAAGTTAGTATAAAGGGTCATCCGAGAGGAAAATAAGGGTGAATACCTATCAATATACATGATTGGTGCTTGATAATCACTATAGTGTAAGGAAAAGGTTGATTCTAGATGGATAAATTGATGAATAAGTGAATGAAATTAAAAATAAACAAGAAAAAAATATGTTCAATGATGCAATATGGTTTCTTAGATAAGTTATTATGATAATGTAGTTCAATAAGTCTTTTCTTATCAAATAAAAAGACTCTATCGTAGAAGATCAATTATGCCTCAACGAGTCTTAGACTATGTTCTAAGATGACCTTCTAAACAACCTAGATACCATATGAGCAAGGCAGCAAAAATGTTGAGTAAAGGTCTGAAGAGGTGTAGTTTCTTCCCACAACTACCACCTGTATGGTGGTTTCATACAAGAATGGAAACTAAGGTTGGACAATCTTAGCTTTTCGGCATCAACATTCGAACTAGATTCCAAACTAAGAGTTGGGAGCCTCAAGGGGAACTACCATTATCCAAATTCTAAGCCTCACCCCCTTCACATGCTTGTTCTATGCACCAATTTTTATCATTAGATGTTGAAGGGCTTCAATCTCCAAAAATACAACCTCTATGTTCCAATGCATAGTGATAGTGAATCTTGTTTGGATGCCTATCCCACTGATAATAACCTAACCAATAGATGTTTTGGTTCCCAAGTGAGATTAATCAATGTGTGTTAGATTACGGTTGATTTTATAGGCTCAAATTGGGTTCATGAACCATGAATTTTACTTTAGTGGTATTTAGTTCTATGCAAGTATATGTCTTACACAACCTGAAATGAAGCTAATTTTCACTAAAATTAAAAGTAATGAACTATGTAAAAATAGCAGATAAATTGTTGTAAATGAACAATAATCAAACATTCATCATAAGCAAGTCACTACCCAAACTTTTATGATTTCATGAAAATAAAAGGATTCAAAAAATGGGGAAAAGAGGAGGCTCACATGAGTAGAAAATAAGGAAAGAATAAATATGGATTTGATCTCATATCCTATAGCCAACAGCCTAGGAAAACTAGTTCCTTAGGTTATTTCCTTCGGTGAAAATGGGTTTTAATGTGTAAATCACATACTAATATTGCATTTTCCTAAGTTATTTCCTTTAATTAACCCATTTATAGGAGAATAACCTATAAGCTCATTAAGTTTATGTTATTCCCATAATTTTACCAACTTAGGTGAAAATAGCTCAATATAGTTTCACTCATATTATCTATTTCCATAAAAATAACTTAATAAATCATTCATTTATTGATTATTTCTTAATATTCTAAATATTCTCAAGGAAATAATTAATTAAATCATTTTTTATAAATTACTTCCAACCTATTTACCCTCTCAACCAAAAATAATTTAATAAACCCTACATTTAGTAATTATATCTAATTATTTTACCAAGTCAAATGCAAATAATCGATTAAATCATTTATTGATGGATTTATGTCATTAATTAACAAAATGTTTGTTTTGGGTGTTTAACTAAATAAAAGTCATTAACCATTATTTTTTGCCTCTTCATCTCACAAATATAAATAAATTACCAAATAAATTAGATATTTTATTTGTTGCAACAAATATTTTAGTATCTTTCACCTCAACGAATCTAGTTATCATTTTAATATAAATAGAGTGGTTATCTCCTAATTTTATAATGAACCATTTGCATTGTCAAATTTATGATCATAATCCATTTAAGTCTTCTCCACTAAAAAGTTGAACATATTTATATTTTTTTCTTTGGATCACTTTCTCTTTAGAGAGAGGGATACTATTGCTGCAAACAATATTTCCAATGAACTCTCCCAAGGAGGAGGTCTGTAGAATTATTGTCCAGTCGAAACTCCTCTTAGGTGACATGATGAAACACTTAGTTATGAAACCAGGTCATGAAAAGATAGAAAAGATAGATCAATGCCTTAGAATTCAGCCTCTTTGAGGGGGCAAACTCCTTTACATTACACAAATGAATGATTCTTTGATGATTCAAATGACAAAACCTCCTTTCTCTATATAGGAGTCTAAGGAGTCACAATATAACCCATCCGACCTAACAACAATAATATAAATGCACAAAAATAACAATAGAGGGATTCTGTGGGGCACAGTCATAACAATATGGAGACAATAGGGGCACAACAATATTAATAATGGATACAACTACAATAGTAATGGGGTAATCACTAGTATTATAGGGACCTAACATGCCCCTCTCCTTCAAAAAAGTGTTGTCCTCAATGCTTGAGTAGTTCTAGATGCTTCTATATAAAATTCTCATCCTCCCATGTGGAATCTTCAGCGGATAAGTTCTTCCACTTGATGAGATACCCTGAAACTAATCGATTTCGTAGCTATCAAGTTCTTGTTTCTGTGACTGCTTCTGGTTCAAATATAATTTTTCCTTCCTCGTCAAGTTCTGGAAATATTGTTTGAACTGGGAGCTTGTCGCCTATAAGCTTCTTTAAACATGAAACATGGAAAACTGGGTGCACTCGAGAAGCTGCAGGAAGCTCCAATTTGTATGCCATAGTACCAATCTTTTGCAACACCTTGTACGGACCATAATACTTTGGTGATAATTTATTATCCTTCTTAGCTGGCTTGAGGGACATTTTTTTATATGGTTGTAGCCGTAGGAATGCCCAATCACCTACATCAAAACTTCTTTCGCTGCGATGTTGATATGCCTGTTGTTTCATTCTATTCTGCGCCAACACGAGGTTATCCTTTAAGAGTTGGAGGACTTGTTGTTGATGCTCGATGTGATGTTCCACTACTTGAACCTTAGAATTTTCTCTTAAATATGATGTGATGGATGGTGGGTGATGTCCATAAAGTGCCATAAATGGGGTCATTTTTGTTGTTGTATGGAAGGAAGTGTTATACCACCATTAAGCTAGAGGCAACCATTTGACCCATTGTGTCTGTTTATCAGATACAAAGCAACGAAGATATCCTTCCAAACATTTGTTTACTATCTAAATCTACCCATAAGATTGAGGATGATAAGATGAGCTATGAGCTAACTGAGTACCGAGACAAGAAAATAATTCTGTCCAAAAATTTCCAGCGAAAATGGGATCTCTGTCACTTACAATAATCTTTGGGTTTCCATGTAGCTTTTGAATTGTTTCCATAAATGTAGTAGAAACTGTATTGGCTTTAAATGGATGTGATAATGCACAAAAGTGTGCATACTTGGTAAGTCTGTCAACTACCACCATGATGACACTCTTTCCCTCAAACTTGGGTAAACTTGTGATAAAATCCATTGAAACCTCCTCCCAATGTTGGCTTGGAATAAAAAAAGGTTGTAATAGACCCGGGGTCTTAATTGTTTCAACTTTATTTTGTTGGCAAACCAAACATTCCGCCACAAACTTTTGAATATCCGATTTAAGGCCATCCCAAAAAAATTCCTTCTTAATCCTGTGGTAAATTTTTAAAAATCCTGAGTGCCCTCCTAAGGGAGAAGTGTGCAATTCCATAAGAATATTTTGTTTGAGTTAGGAATTCCTACAGAGCTATAAGTGATCTTTGTACCATAACAAATCATTTTTCCAACTCAATGTATCAGATGTACTGGAATCTTGTTGTAACTTTCGAATAAGTTCCCACACTTCTTCATCCTTCCTCCATTCCTCCCTTGCTTCGTTTATCCAATCTGGTTGGATAATAGAAATGGTGCACAACAATGCTTCCACATCCTCCTCCTTTCTTGAGAGTGCATCTGCCACCACATTTTGCTTCACTTTTTTGTAGATGATTTCAAAGTCATAACCCAACATCTTTGTTACCCACTTTTGTTGCTCTTCAAAGGATAATATTTGTTGTAAAAATTATTTAAGGCTATCATGATCCGTTTTTACCTTGAAGTGTCTTCCCATTAGGTAGGGTCGCCATTTATTAAGTGCATGTAGTATTGCCAACATTTCCTTCTCATAAATAGATTTGTGTAAAAACTTTCCCTTGCTTGGATGACTTTCAAAAGCAATGGGTTTTTCATCTTGCATTAAAACAACACCAATTCCATTTCTTGAAGCATCACATTCCACAATAAAGGTTTTTGTGAAGTCCAATGTAGCTAAGACTAGTGCTTGGCACATAGCCTCTTTAAGATGTTCGAAGGCCTTTGTTGCTTCTGGAGTCTATGAAAATGCATCTTTCTTCAATAATGTTGTTAGAGGTGCTGCTATTCTCCCATAATTCTTAACAAACTTGTGATAATACTCTGTCAACATGAGAAATCCTCGAAGATGCTTTATGGATGTGGGGATTTTCCATTCCTTAATGGATTTAATTTTGCTAGGGTCTACCTTAACTCCTTCATGAGATACAATATGATCCAAATATTCCACCTCTTGTACTCCAAAGAAACATTTGTATCTTTTTGTATATAATTGTTTCTCCTCCAATAGTTGTAGCACCCTGTCAACATGTTCAACATGATCCTTCCAAGACTTGCTGTGGATTAGTATATCATCAAAAAATACTAACACAAATTTTCTAAGGAAGGGTTTGAAAATGGAATTCATCAAACCTTGAAATGTAGAAGGTGCATTGGTAAGGCCAAAAGGCATGACCAAAAATTCATAATGACCCTCATGAGTTCTAAATGCTATTTTTAGAATGTCTTTAGTCTTCATGTTGATTTGATGATATCCTGAAGGAAGATCCGACTTAATGAAGTAAATTGATCCATGCAATTCATCGAGTAATTCATCAATGACAGGAATGGGAAACTTATCTTTAATAGTGAGCTTGTTGAGCTCCCTATAATCTAGACACATGCGCCATGATCCATCCTTCTTGTGCACCAATACTACTGGAGTATAGAAATAACTTTGACTAGGTTGAATTATACCAACCTCTAGCATTTCTGCAACCATACGTTCAATTTCACTCTTTCGGGCATAGGGATATCTGTATGACCTAATGTTTGGAGGAACACTTCCTAGAATCAGATGACTAGTATGATCATGATCACGAATAGGTGGGAGACCTTTGGGAGTCACAAATACCTTGGAATGATTGTCCAAGACTTTTTGGAGATCGGGATAAATAAATGATTTTGGTGTGGAAACATCTAGCGAACATAATTGTGCAATTTCACCTCTCTATTCCTTTTTTAGAAGCTTTTTCATTTCGTTAGAGCTTATTATCTTTCCCTGTTTCCCTACAATACCCCTTAATTCAACTTCCTTTCCTTCCGTAGAAAATTTCATGAAAAGTTCTTGAAAATTAAAAGCTATTGTACCCAAGGATTGTAGCCATTGGACTCCTAGTACAACATTAGCACCTCCCATTGGAATGGAAAGCATTGGACTAGTCAATACATATTCTTCCATGGATACCTTGATATTATGGCACTTTCTAGAGAAATTTATTGTTCCTCCATTTGCAACCATCACTTGACACTCTGGTGCTGGATATAGGAAGCAATTCAATTCTTTTGCTACCTTACAATGAATAATATTGTGGGTACTTCCTGAATCAATCAACACTATTACCTTTTTCTTTTTTATTTGTCCTTCTATCTTGATGGTTTGAGGAGTGGTAATTCCAACCAATGCATTACAAGATATGGCTGGATTCATTTATTCTTTATCTAAGCTTTGTTCCTGGAGTATATCCTCTTCTTTTGACATTTCTTTCTCCTTTTCTTCTTCCTCTTCACAATCTATGTAGAATAATTTCTTCTTAGCACACTTATGACCTTTAGTGTATTTGCTATCACAACTGTAACAAATCTTGTTTGCTCTTTTTTCTTCCAATTGTTGTGGTGTCAACCTTATAGGTTGTGGAAGACTAGGGGCAGCAACACTTCCATCTTTATAGTTGTGAGTGGTATGCTTCTTGGTTGCCATAATTTTGCTTTCCATTTTTCTTGCTAACCTGAATGCCTTCTCTAATGAATCAGGTTCCCAAAGGTGAAAATCATGTTGGATATTATCCTTTAAAGTCCCTATGACCAAATCAATCCTATGCTCCTCTGGAATATTTTTTACCCTTATGTTCAATTTTTGGAACTCCTCAATGTGCTCCATTATTGAACCCTTTTGTTTGAGACGTATCAATTGGCTAAAAAAAGTGTTGCTTTTTGTATCCTCATAATGTGCTGTCAATTCTTCCGTAAAAATTTCCCAAGTGATAATTTGTTTACGAGAGCAAAGCCATTGATACCATACAAACTGATTTGGTTCCAAATATAAAGTTGCAATAAGTACCTTTTGTATGTTTTGCACATTATTGAGATCGAAAAATTGCTCCATCTGTAATATCCATGTTGCAAGATCCTTGCCATCAAACTTACTCATATCGATTTTTGGAATATGGTAGGTCTTCAATCCAACATTAGAGTCTATGAAATCATGTTTAACATTTCTTTTGTTCGCATCATGAGTTTCCTTTACTACCCTTTCACCATTAGTAAGTATTTCTTATAGAAAATTTGTCAAATATGTCTTCAAATCTATCTTCAAATCATCCATCTTAGCTTCCACGCCATTCATCTTAGCTTCCACACCCTTTATCTTAGATTCCACGCCATTTATCTTAGCCTCTGTTAGCTTTTCTGAGAGTGACATTTGTTGCACTTGGTCTTGTAATTTTGATATATCATGTAGCATTTCTTCCTCTTCTTCATGAGTCATGCTAGAGCTTTCAGGTTGCTTACTAGGTGTTTACATTTTCTTTCCTCAGGGCATCAGTTACTGATAATAATGCTCTACTATGCCCTTTGAATTCCTTCAAAATAATTTTTCAAACCAAGCTTAAGCAAAAATTTTAAAAAAAATCTACACACCCTTTTTTCACTCTGTAGAAGCTCGATGTTGCCTCTGATGTATCTTTGTAATTTCTGATCATCCAGTTTTGAAATTACAACTTACAGTAGCCCTCTGTGTCCTCTTTCCAATGCCACCATTCTGATCCAAATTGGATTCTCCAAGGAAGAGTTATGCCAAATATCCCACAGTGACGTGATTATAGACTAGTTCAGTAGAGTGAACTTGTACGATGTGTGACCTTTGGCTCTAAAAAATATGTACAAGAAACTACAGTCCATCCTCTTTCTATACCTTCTTACGAAATTTCAATCCGATTTTCAGAGAGAAAGTTATGATGATTTTCCCCAGGTCACCTGTTTGGAATGTAATTCAGGAGTCTACAAAAAGACCAACTTCCTCAGATCATATCTCCGTAAATATAGCACGAAAAGCTATGAAATTTGGACCCAAGGTTCAGTGTGATCTTGTCTCAAATGGGTTTTTTTTTTTCACTTCTAAAACATCATAGAAAAAAAGCTATATTGAAAATTCCACGATGACCTATTTGGAGCAGCAAAACCCTAGAATCCAAAGTACCGATACCAAATGTTATGAAACCAGCTCACAAAAAGATAGAAAAGAGAGATCAACACCTTAGAATTCAGCCTCTTTGAGGGGGAAACCTCCTTTACATTACACAAATGAATGATTCTTTGATGATTCAAATGACAAAACCTCCTTTCTATAAATAGGAGTCTAAGGAGTCACAATATAACCCAACCGTCGTAACAATAATAATATAAAGGCACAAAAATAACAATAGAGGGATTCTATGGGGCACAGTAATAACAATATGGGGACAATAGGGGCACAACAATACTAATAAGGGATACAACTACAATAGTAATGGGGTAATCACTAGTATTATAGGGACCTAACACACTATTCTTGGGTATTATATGGAGTTTATCACATGTTATATGATATTATATTTCTATTTTTGGTCACTAGTATTTTTTTGGATCTGTAAGTAAACATATGAATATGTGATCATCCTAGGATTTTAATAACAAATCCTAAAATTTATTTTTTGGACTATTTTCAACCAGCATATTAGATATTTTTTCCAACCTTTCTTGTAGGAAGATGCCAAAAACATGGAAACTACATTAAGGATATGGACATTTAAGGGCCAGGGTTATGTCTTCTGAACTTTCTCCCCATTTTTTATTTTTGTTTATTTCTAGTTTTTGTATGCTTTTGGAAAAAATTGATGCTTTGTTTCAATTGCCAGGTGTTTTTTAGTGCAGAAGTCTTAAAACAAAAAAATAAGGTAGATTGAAAGGAAACCCCTAAAAACTGAGGTCTTGGCCACCCAACACACTTTCTGGATGCTCTTTTTCATTGGTCAATATATCTTTATGCCCACTTTATATACTAGTAAATGTAGGTTTTGGTCATTCTCTTGCATTGGTTAATGCACTTCTAAGTAAGTTTTATGCATAGGTCAAATTTTCCAAAAAAAAAAAAAAGTTTTTCTTGTATTTTTTGATTTGATTCTCTTCTAAAATATTTAGGAATGCATTTTATCATTAGTGTGTGTGTAAGACTTGACCTTTTCAACTCACAAATATTAGGAGGAAGAAAAATCCCCATATAGGATTCCAATATTTCTCCATTAAGATGGATTTGGGGGATGAATTGGTAATTTTTGTTATAGGTTGGTTGAACTCTATCACTATATTTTTTAGATATATTCACCTTCATCTTCCTTAGAGTTTATGATCTATGAACATCTCACTTTCATTAGTGTTGGTCTCCCCTTTCTTTGATCTTTTGATTCCCCTCAGTGATTGGTTTTTTTAGGTCAATTAACATCCCATAACCATTGTTTACATGTCATAACCTCTAGAGAAATTTGGTTATAGATTACTAAATTAGATTTCATATTCATTCTTGGTTTCTTTCCTAGCCATTTTATCCTACATTTCTCCTTCTTCGTCACCTCCATTTTTCTTGCATGAAAACACCATACGCTAGATAATCTCTTCATTAATGGTGATTTTTTTTACTCTTTATTTACAATACTTAATCTACTCCTTTTCATAAGTTAATTACCACTTATTTTTATTGCAAACCACTTTTATTTCAAATTTTAACACGTTACACTTTCGCACACATACACACCACTAAATTAAATGTTTCGTTCATGACCCCAAGTTGAGCACTTAAGATCAATCAAAAAGTAACACACATTAATTAAGTCCAATTTGAGAGCAAAAAAATATATTAGTTATGTTACATCCAGAGGGATAGGCATCCAAATAACAACCATTGGTCACTATACATTGATACATAGAGGATGACTTTAGGGAGCTTAAAATCCTTTGCTATTCCTTGGTACAAAACAAATGCATAAAAGAAACTTGTGAAGGGGTAAGGCTTATAGTGCAAATGTAGGTGATTCCCCTTCGGGCTCCAAACTCTTGGATGGGAACATGGTTCCAAAATTCACACACAAAATTTGAGATTATCTTGCCCCGATTAGATGAATATAGCCTTATTGACCAATAATCTGGGAAAATTCCATACCGGTGGTTTTTTGTAAGAAGCAACTTTATGAGAGACACTTACAGTTTCCAGGATTTCATCACCTTAAGATTATAAGGAAAACTATATTTGATACTTTCACCTAGCCTTGGCAGTCCTAGTAATCCAATACCTGTGAGGTTTGCAAGGCCATTTTAAAACAAAGCTTAAGGATTTTTTTAAGAGTAGTTGATCTATTAGGCTAGAATATTTTTCTTTAATATGGCAAGACTACTTGAATTACATTAGCATAAAAATCAAATATTAAACCACATTACATTACCTATGCACGTATTTTATGCTCATCTTTTTTTGATATAATTCAATTCCTTCTCCCTTTATCCTTCTATATTCAAGCAATTTTAATGTGCACACTAAATCTCGAAACCATAGCACTTATTAAGTGCTAGTCATGGAGACTAAGAGGAATTTACCCTTAGTTTCATGTTGGATGATGAGTTACACCTTCTCTATGATTTATTGTCCCTTCACATAGCCCACCTTCGATTTATAGCTCTTATGATTCAAATAATACTTCATCTTTCTCTACTTTCAGTCAACCTTAACCTACTAAGAACATGGAAAGTGTTAACTCCAGTGGAAATGTCACTCCAAATGTGGGTGCCAACAGTGGAGGTTGATCTGAATTTATGAAGGGAACAAAATGAAATATATATTTATAACCAAAACATAAGATATAGTGAAACTTGACTTCAATTAATAAATTGGAAATGTTGAAACTATATATATATGTAGAATGCATGAAAACTAGTTTGAATGATGGTAGCTTATCTCTAAAAAGATATACGATGGATATTTTCCTTCTTTAACTACATTATAATGAGGCTTAGATGAATTTTTATCATGAAGAGGCAATGATAAACCATAAACGTCCAAAAACCTAAGCCTATTAGATGAAGCACCAAAGGCTTATGGGACTCACTGGGGTAAGTTGGAATGTCAACTTCCCAAGGTTGTAAATTTGGCATATGATATGTATTAGGTGTACACGATAGACTATATGTATATTCTATATAAGGAGTAAATTTTTTTACTACTAACAATTCTTATGATTATTTTCATCCATTTTATCCAAAAAATGTCATTTAGGGCCTCAGAAAAAAGTTGCAAGTTGAGGACCTCAAAAATGCCAAAACAAGAAAATTTCTAAAACAGGAAAATTTTGGTGTGAGCCAGTGGAATAGGTTGGTATCCATTAATATCCACTTGGATTGGTCCTTTACACTTAGGAATACATGGTCTCCATTGTGTTGAGTGCCTCCATTAGATGGGAAACTTCTATTGAACTTGGCCCCTGGTGAGCCACTTACCTTGGTGCAAGAGTTGGCCTTCTTTGACAACCCAATATTTCTATATCCTCTATTATCAAGTGCTCTTAATTCATGTTTCCATGATATAATCAGTTGTGGCATGTTAAATTCAATTTGATTTGAGATCTGCCAATGCCATCTTCTATATGAATTTTGATGTGACGACCAATGATGGAAGGTATGGACGAAGGTGGTCAACAATGAATGTTAGGTGTAGGCCTAAGAAGGGAGGATACATAGCACAAAATAATTTTCGCCCATAGTATTAGTGATTTTTTAAGGTGTATATCATGGTAGAAAAAGCTTCGAATGGGTCCCTATAAGGTGCTCCTTCTGTACAGGAACCCGAATCTTCTCTCTCACTTGCAACTTGTGTGGCACCTAGTGTTGATTCTGGCGTTGTTTGTAGTTAGTATTTTATTTCTACAAGATATGATGGAGCTACTAGAGGATGTGATAAATTCATCTAATAAACTTGGTAGATTTGTTAGCTAAAGATTGAATATGCGAAAATTATACCTATGTACTTGCAAGGGGAAATGTGACATTATTGGGACCAAATAGTTGAAATCTCGGGCCCACCTAAAAGTTGTTGTGTTAATTTGAGCTATGGATAAATCTATTGTATTTTTGTTAAAGATAGGGGATACCCTCATCCCATGTGGATGGATTCTTGGATTTTTACATGTGTAAAAAGTTTGTAATCATCTTGTTGATGACCTTTGTCTAGCCATGACTCTGGTGGTGGAAAGTAGTTCATTTAGTGAGCTTGGTGACCAGTGATGTCCAATGGCTTGAATAGAATGTGCTCAGGAACATGCTATCTTGATATGATATCATGGCCTATGGGATCTCAAAATGTGCCAAATCCCATTTAAATAAGAGCTTAGTAGTGGCTTCTACAATTGTACTCTTCTTGTAGGTAGTCAGGATGTTATGAAACCAACTCACAAACAGATAGAAAAGATAGATCAATGAATTCAAAATCAGCCTCTTCGAGGGGGAAACCTCTTTTACATTAAACAAATGAACAATTCTTGGATGATACAAATGACAAGACCTCCTTTCTATAATCAGGATTGTAAGGGGTCCCAATACAATCAGAGCTTACATAACAATAATATTGTAGGGGCACAACAATAACAATAATGGGCTTCTATGGGGCATAGTAATAACAACATGGGGACTATATGGGCACAATAATACAATAAGTGGGTTGCACTAATAACAATAAGGGGTTACACTAGTAGCATAGAGACCTAACATAGGATGGCCATCTTATAAAATCTATCCAAAACCATAAAAATGCAGTCATTACCATGCTTCGTATAAGCAAGGACATACATATAGTCCATTGGGATGGATTTGCAAGGACAGTTAGAAGTAGGCATATGGGTGTACAGGAATTGCTTTTTAATGGTTAGTTTGGTAATGTCGTAGAAGGTGAAATACTTGATATACTTGCAAACATCTTGTCAATGTTTCGGCCAATAAAAATACTTCTACAATGTTACAATTTCCTTCTACACACTAAAGTGACTTATTACCCAAATATAATGTGCCTCCATTATCAACTTAGTATGCTCACGTGAAGGAACACAAAAGTGTCGTAGGTAGCATAACAATACATCCTAGATCTAGAAGTATGAAACATTATTTCCTACCATCAACATCTAATATGTGGTAGTGAATTTCAAGTCATAGTTGTATAGTTGTGGCCATCCATTGGTATCATTCCCACAAGAGTTGAGAATGGTGGTGAGTGCCACAACCGGGGGCTAATTGAGGTAGTCCATGACATGATTGGTGCTACCCTTCTTATATTTTATGTTTAAATGGAATTGTTGTAGGTATGTGACTGTTTTTTATAGTGGACATTTTGTAACTCCCCTTGTGTTTGCATAAATTAAAGAGGCCAGTGATCCATGTGGATGATCATCTCCCTCCCTAGAATATGATGTTTCCATTGTCGGCATGCCTACACAATGGAATACGTCTCCTTGTCATAGGTGGGGTATATTTTTATAGTATCACAGAATGTCTCATTGTGATAGGCCATCAGATGTCCTTGTTGAATGATTTTTATACCAAAAACATAGTTAAAGGCATTTGTCTTAATATAAAATGGTTTTTGTAGGTATACTAGCATGAGGACTGGTATGGAGAAAAGGTAGGGTTTCACTTCATTTAATTCCTTCTATTTTTACTTAAACAAAGAAAAATATCTTTTCTCTACAATCTATCACTTGACGAATACCTCTCAATATTGTAGTAACAATGTTGCAAATCCCAATGGTCTTGGATTTAATTTTCAACTCGAGGTTTTCACAAGCTTCAAAGGCTTCAACACTAAATGTTAAGAAACCACTATCTCTTTCTTTCATTGACTTTTATATAGGTGGAGGTACTGAGATGAAATATGCTTATGCAAAGATCATTCTAACTATTTTACACTATAGGAAAGACTTGAAATTATAGGAAATGAAAGAAAGTAAGAAAACCTATGCTAATTTCAATGAAGGAAAGCAAATAATCCTAACTATAAGGAAATAAAAGCATACCTATTCTATTGTGCAAGGAAAGAAAACACATCGTTGAAGTAAAAGATTGTGAATAGTAAGCCCTAATTTCGTAAGAAAGGAGAAACTTCTACAACAATATATGTCAAGGAATCCTCTTCGTATCTCTAGATCTAAATTCCATTATCATGGTTCCAAGGATGTTGTAACACATCAAATAAGGTGGATAATTATTTGGATGAAAAGTTGGACAAATCTTGGAAGCAAATTGCAAACTACTATAGGAGAGTTTGTTTCGCTATAGGAGACAATTTAGTGAGAAAAAAAGTATGCAAAAGGCAAGGTTGAAAATCATAAAATGCTAAGGAATTGATAAGAAATGATAAGGCACACATGTGCAAGTCATCACATCAAAAATGGTAGGGTATATTCAGCAAGATATGTAGTTTTAGGATTTCATGTGGTCACAAAATAGGGGAGTGCACAAACACAATGAAATAAGAAATGATGGACAACAAATAAACAATGGCATAGAAATTTAATTGAAATGCATAAACAAGAATGCTACTTGATCTATGTAACCACTATCAATACCATCATCTAATTCTCAAATGCTTCATAAAGAAAGACTATTCATAATTCATCTAAATAACCATGTATAAAATAAATATTTAGAGATAATCTACATAAATGAACAAATGCATAAATACTAATGGAACGGAAGTGGTCTTAATAACTTGGGGTTGGAACTTACACAAGGATGATCAAAACCACGAAGGAGAAGAAAACTAAGAACTAAAACCAAATACTATTTTCATTAATCGAAAAGCTTCTTGTACATGGAAACATTTATAGAATTGTGCTTAACAACTCCTAATACTCTTGTGATACTATTCTATAACTTTTTCATAGTTAGTTTAGGCTACTCGAGCCCTTAATTTATACAAAATGTGTAGGGATAAACCTCCTTAATGAGAGGACTACCTTCCCTTCAAAATCCCTAAAATGTTCAGTTGTGTTTCCCAGGTCATCACACCGAAGCAAGAAGGAATATTTATTATCCTTACTCAATAGAGTTGGAAGCCTTGTGTAATTTTGAGTAGGCCCCACAAATATCTTTGGCTCAATCTCCTTGAAATATATGAAAAAACACTTTAATGTCCTATGGAATATTGATTTTAGGCACATAAATCTCCTAAGTATATAGTGAGCTAGTACAATGTTATTAAGTACAAAAAGGAAGTTTTAATGTAACATTTATGTTCTTATAATTGTTTTGATGGGCTTATGCTTTAACTATTTGAGAGGTCCATCATATCACCCTATTAAAACCATTTCTCACCCTTTGAGAAACCTACTCCTCCTCCTTCCTTTATTTTTCCTCATTCATTTCTTCGGTAACATTTTTTATATTCCATGCTAAATTGGAGATGGTTGTGTCTACTAAATGGAAACATGAATTCTTTTGAATTTAATTCCACTCCCTTGACTCCTTTTTCTAAATCTTGATGTTCTTGAATTCCTAATAGTATGTGTGGATTTAATATAATTCCAATCCATTATACCCCAAACCTTTTGAATGATACTCTTATACAAAGAAGTATTGGCATGGGTAGCTTGTAATATGTTAGGTAAATGATATTCCATAATTTTCTTGCTATGAGGTAGTTCCTACTATCTCCTTTTCCAACCCCATGAGCTTTCTTCTCGCAAAAAACTGAAGGTATCTTCAAAGTGGATAATGGCCTCCAATTGCCTATGTCTGTAAATTTCCACTACTTTAGGATCCTCTACTAGGATTACATGCATTTGGGTTTTTAGGTCTAATCCATAGTGGCTCCTTTAGCTATCCATCTATGCTCAATTTTACTTCTTCAACTCTAACTTTATCATGCCTTAGCCAATATGTTAGGGACAATATTTGTTCATCTCCCAAAAATGGGTTTGGGTCCCATATGGTCAAATTTGGAAGCATAAGGTTGTGAATGTAAAATTTAGCAACCTTGGCCTCGTCTCCTATACTACATTGTGGGATGAAGTCAATGAATTCCTTGAATTATTATAGAGGGATAACCCATTTTTGTGTATGATTTTTTAATCTAAAACCAACACCATTTCTCTTTCAAGAATGAGTAGGTATTTTAGGGTTACTTGCAACCAACTGCCTCTAAAGAGAGGTGTGCCATGGCTCCCAAATATGTTTTTAAGGTTGGAACCTGAGTGTCCCTCTATTGTATCAATCCTTTTGTTTCCTTAAATTGGTTTTCCAGCTACTTGTTTTCTTTCTCTAGGTTCTCCCTTCAATTTTCTTCATCAAACATTAGGAGTGTCATTTATTCTCTCATTCTCTTCATCTCATCTTCAATCTTGGAAATATAAACTACACCTATATATGGTGTCATCCTCTTCCATCGATAAGTCCCAAATTTCTTCTCTTCTACTGCAAGGAATAATTGTGGTTCTAGGTGCACAAGAAGTGTCCTCCTTGCCTGAATCCAAGAGAAAAAGGAGGGGAATCTCCTTGGAGCTCGTTTCTTTGTTATTATATAAATCTCTTATAATTCTATAGGTTGTTCTTGTAGCAACGTATTTTAGATGAGAATGTTCCGTTGTGATTGTATTTGCTACCTAATTTCCTCAAGGGGTGTTTTTATTTCTATTGTTTACACCTCTAGTGCCTTTAATTTTTTCTCCTTTACATCTTGAAGCTCTTCTTTTTTTGGGCTAGGGGTCTCTTCAATCATGATAGTTGTTGTACAAGGAGCACTTGGCTTGTTCTTATATTGTACCCTTATTATTTTCATCCTTACTATGTAAACAATATGTTAGGTAGGTATACTTGTCTTTAGCTTTGTTGGATTGCTACATGCTTCCAATGTAGTTGCAATTTCATTTTCTTCTTGTTCCAATAGCTATCCTTATCATTATTATATAGGAATTACTGATGAGGCTCATCAATAGGTACATTATAAGGGTCATTATGCCATCCTCTAGTTTTATAACTATCTCTTTCTCACATTTATTTACATTTTTTCATTATATTATGCTTAGTGAGAAGGGTCAAAGATGCTTGCTATGTCAGGTGTCCTAATATGGTTTAATTGCAGGAAATAGAGCATTTTTGAGATGATTTCTATGCAGGGGCTTGGAGTAGACAATAGGGAGAGATTCTAGGGGTTTTTTAACCTCTTTAATTCCTTCAATCAACCCAATCTCAGAACGCTCTCTGTCATTAGCTCAAGTTCATTGGCAGCCAAGCAAGACGAGGTCATTGGCATCCAAGCAAGTGCAGTTAATGAGGAACAAGATCCACCATTCTCGAATTTTGGGAGACAAATATCCCTATTTTCTAGGGATCTAATAGTAGCTACCCTCTTATATAAATAAGCATGTAAAAGATCTCATTAAGATTTGAGTTTTGTTTTTAGCTAGGTAGTTATTGAGCTCAAGTACTTTCCACTGGTATTTTTGACTGTTATGTGATGTAATAGATATTGATTCAATGATAATGAGAAGTTTCTTATTGGTTCATCATTGATTTAGTTCCAGAGGACTGAGACTCTTTGGTTTGGGTCCAACCCCAGTGGCTTAGGTCCCTCTTTTGTATTTGTATCTCTTTTAAGTTCAGAGTGCTTATTAGTTTCTTGCATTTCATTAGGGAATAATCCATCCAAAATATGTGATTGCAACCTCTACCTCATCTCTCTCATGGGAGCATGAACATAAGGACTTACAACCAAAGTCCAAAAATATTATGTTTATGATTTATTTGAAGAATATTTATGTTGGTCATATTGTTTTTCATCTGCTTACTGTAGCAAAGGAGTCGATTTATTTATTAGATTATATTTTTTGTCATAGATTATATAGCATTTAATTCAACTCACCTTTTCCACTACTAGTTGTTTCATTTTTTCAATGATAAATGGGTATATGCATGTGATGATTACATGGTGGTTTCGATCTGCATGAAAGGGCACCTTTAGCACCTCCATATTGGACTTCCTCACCTTCTCTTATGAATCCCAAATTCTCTCCTACAGTTTTTGTTCATGAGATCATTTTCCTAGATCACTGAGAGTATCTCTCCTGGTGCAAAATTGGCCTTCAAAAGACTCTGAGCTTGGCTAGGGGCTTCAGCCACCCTTCACTCATCTACCAAAACCTCCATCCACCTTTCCACACTCTAAACCCATCATTTCCACCTCCTAAACCTTCTCGGTAGTCTTCCTATAGCATTACAGAACTTCTTGTAGCAATACAGGGCACTTGTAGCAGCCTCCTATAGCACACCTATATTAGCATGTTCCTTCATCGGTTTTGACCTTTGCTACAATTTGGACTTAGTTTAGAAGGATGTTGACCCCCATATATGACACCATGATAAAGGGTAGCTCCTAGGCCACTCCAAACTCTCCTATTCCTTCACTGCAAAATAGAATAGTATTAGTTTCCTTATCACATATTTGGCCCAAATAGAACATTCATTTATACGCAAGTGTGAGCTAGTTAGATGATACATACAATCTTGAGATATGGTTTGGTAGGCTATCTTCTTATCTACAATTAGATTCGATAACTAGATGGTTTATTGTAAGTTAATGTATTTTCCTTTCTGCAAGTAGTGTATCTCTTGTCTTTCCATGAATTGATTCAATAGCATTTGCAACTTGAGGTTAATAACATTTCCCTTTTCATAGTTAGAGTTAGCTTCTAAATTGCACCTTCATTAGCTAGTTTTCATTCTAATTCAGTAGTACGAATGGTCTTGGAGCACTATTGCTCAAATGTCCTAGTTGAGGGCAGCATGAGTAGAATCCCATCTACTGTCTATATAGCACTATCACCTCGAATTTTGTAAAAACCCCATGTTGAGAAATAGATTTGAGGAGACCTTGGTAGTTTCAACACTCTTGGTACAATACTAGGGCTCACCACTTTTTGGTGTCGTTGTCGGAGAGATGGCTAGGTAGATGTTATTTCTTCTTAAGCATTTTTTTCAGTTTTTCATACAGTTTTGAAGAACATAAAAGAAAAAGAGAGAAATCATCTTTCATGCCTCATACGAGTAGAGAGGCTCAAAGAAAATTCTTACCAAGCACCCCAACACCCTTAAGCAGTCAACCTTCACTCTTCTTTGGTGAATGTCAGCTTCTCTCTCTGACTACAGGGGAGTTAGAACACCCTCTAGTGAGTAACTTGAAATATTTGAAGAATGTATTGGGGAAGAAGAAGAACCCACTTCACCTACCCAACCTATGGCTAAAAATAGGAACAATTAGGTTTTCCCTATCAGAGAGACTAATCAAGAGCCTAGAACAAATAATATAAGCCCTACTTCCCTTCCTCACTTCCATGGATTAACCTCTGAGGATCTTGATACCTTCATGTTTGAATTTTCTATTGTTTGTAGGACCTGTGACTATGTCGCTGATAACCAAAAGCTGAAATTATTCCCCTCTACCCTTAAGGATGCAAGATTTCACTGGTTTATGGGTCTGCTAGGGGGTAGCATCACCACTTGGCCTCAAATGCAACAAGCCTTTAATGTCAAGTAGATGGACTAGTGTAGGTCCAAAGAAACCAATGAGAAATATTTAGAATGAATCTTGGACTTGTCGAATCCCTAGAAGGCTATGAGGAGAAATTTCAACTCAGTTATAGGAGGGCCATATGCACCCTTGATCCTAAATCACTCAAGCTAGTTATTCTCCGAGGGATCAGAGAATACATGTTGGAGACCCTCAACTTTATATCTGGGGGAGATATCGATTAGTTATCCTATGATGACATGAAAACAGTGTTCAAGAATCACTCTAGGGTTGCTAGAAAAAAGGGTAGGGCTAATCAAGGCTTGGCCAATTCCTCTCCTTCTACAATATCCATCAAGAATGAGATTGGGAACATGTTGGAGGAATTTAAAAGTGAAATTTTGCATACCTTTTCTTTGCAAATGGATACCATTTAGATCAAGAGGAAACAAGAGGAAGGAGAGAGATCCTTAGCTTTTTTCTACCCTAAATGTACTTGAAGGCACCCTAGAAATGAATTCCCATTAAATGTCATCGAGGTCTACTTGGTCTGTGAGGAAAACCATGTCATAGATAAATTCCTTTCTTTTCCTGGTTTAAAAGTTTTGTACCAAGGGATAGAAGGTGGGGCTAAGAAACTCTGCTTTATAAATCAAAGGAGGCCTCAAGGACCTTGGCCATACCAATAGGGCATGCAAGGTGTAGCTTACCCTTATTACCATCCCAACGAGAATGCACCCTTTCCACCTTGGTACTCTTCCACTCATCCATCATGGTACACACCTCCTTCTTAGCCTTATGCTCCTCAATATCCTCCTCAACATGTTAATCAACTGTTTCATCCATATGCTCCCCAACCTCCTCAATGGAAAAACCCATCACAAGGGTGGAGGCCTCCACTCAACCAACCTCTTGCTTTACTGCCTCCACCTTGGCCTAAACAACAACTCACTCATCCTACTCCACCCAAGAAAACTCAGATTCTTGTTCAACCCAATACCAAACTAAATAACAAGAAAGCATAACAGGTCTACAGTGGAGAGACATCTTGCCCTACCTATGTTGTAGAGATCGAAGAGATCAACCTTAGGTCTGGAAGAGTGCTTCCAGATAACCATCCACCATCTCCACTTGAAGAACATGAAGAGGAAAAGGAAGAGGGTACCCCTAAAATAAATCCACCTCCTTTTCCTGAGATATTGATCCACCCTAGCCAATATAACCGATAAGATATTGAACTTCTAGGAGAAATGAAGAACTTGTGTGTTAAAATACCCCTTCTCCAGGTTATTAAGGATTTCCCCATTTATAATAAACTTATCAAGGAGAAATGTTTCAAACACCTTGAGAGAAGAAAAAGAGACCCCCACCATCAATGTTATTGGTCAATTATCTGGTGTAATGCTTGGGAGAGTGATTTGTCCAAAATATTTAGACCCTCGAAGTCCAGTAGTGGATGTGCAGATTGATCGCATCATTGTCCCTCATACCTTGATTGACCTTGGGGCTTCCATCAATGTGATGACTAAAGAAACCATGCTATAGCTAAACCCCCAAGGAGCTTTGAGAAAGACCGCTATAGTGTTGCAACTTGCATATAGATATATAGTAGCTCCTGAGGGAGTTGTTGAGAATGTCATGGTGTCCATTGACTCTTGGGAGTATCCTACTGCCTTCTTGGTTCTCCAACCCAAAACCAAGTTCAATGGCTATCCTCTCATCTTGGTAAGGCCATGGTTAGACAGTGTTGATGCTCACATTAGTTTCAGGGCTAGGAACATGACCATTAAGAATGGGCATTTGTCTAAACAATTGATATTGTATCCTCCTACTCAAACATCCATTAACCATGACTTACCCTTATCGTTAGAAGAGGAGGAAGAATATGACGTGTATCTGATGAGCCTCCTCATTGGGTAATTATATGGGCCTTAATTCACCTTCTAGCTTAGTCAAACCAAATTTTCTCACAACTTATTACATGTTTTTGATTATATTTTGTTTATGAGATGAGTTAGAGTTGGATATTATGCCTAGTGGACTAATGTGCATTCAATGCAGGATTGAAGGAGGAAATCAAGGAATTTTTGCAAATACTAAGGTTAAAACTTGAAAGGGGCAAGGGAGAGGGATTTTAGGAGGAAAATCCTCCTCATTTACTTATCCACCATTCAAATATTCCTCCATCCATCACACCAGCTCGAAGTGCAAGCAGCCAAGCCATGAGGATTAGAAGGCAACTGAGTAAGTGAGAGACAGAGAGCTAGTTTATCTTGAGTTCGAGAGCTGAGCCTCCCTGATTTTATGGAATTCGTTGGGGACTTCAGTTGTATAAGTAGAGAGGCCTGGAGCCTCATTGGGATTCGGATTTTGATTGTGAAAACTCTAAGCTATTTTCGAGCTACATACTTGTGAAAGTTCTATTGATGTAATTTGTTGTTTTGGTAATAAGAATGAGTTTTGTTTTGAGCCAACACCGAGTTAACTCAGAGGGCTGAAGCTCTTGGCTTAGGGCCCAACCGCAGTAGCCAAGGCTCCTCTTTCTTGTATATGTATGTTTAGTGTAGTTTCATAGCTTCATTGTTAATTTGCTTTTTAGATGCATTTCCATTCCAAGTAGTGTATATTAGATTGGTTGTTTATTAGTTTGCTTCCATTTGTGCCTTAATTTAGTAGCAAGTTAGAAGGGATAAAAGGATCACCATAAGGTTTTCAGCAGGTGTGTCGGCCTCACTTCCTCCCTCTGGGATCATGACTTGAGGAAGGGACCCTTAAGCAATGCCAAAAACACAAATTTCTAGTTCTTCTATGAGCTTTGGAGTTTGTTGTCTTTAAATTAGTATTTGGTTAGTTTTTCAAGGTAGGATTGCATTGTCATATTTTTCATATTCATTTCTACAGTATATCTCACCCATGCTTTCATTCCTTTCAACAACTTTCTCATGCATAGTGTAGGCAATTAATTTATTAATTCTGCTTTTCTAGTTTATGAAAATGTGTCTTGTTTGCATAGCTTTTTGGAAGATATACATGTTTTATGCAGAGCAGGTTCTTCAAGAGGAGACTAAGAATTCATATCCAGCAGCCACCTTCCACTCCATCCACCTTATCAATCCCTTGTTTACACCATCACCTGCACTAGTTTTCATCATTTTTCATTGAAATTCTTCCAAGCACATTGGGTGAATCCAACCATCTACTATATTTGATGTTGACTTTTGAGTGATCATATACCTCCTCCCACTCCATTCCAACCATCACACACCTTTCCTAGGCCTTCCATCACCTCCAACACCTCAGATTGGCTCTCGGCTGTATCCTGTAGGTTTCTAATACATCCTATAGGTTTTCCTGAAACTGCCTGTTTTGACGCCGAATAGATGGAAAACCTCTAGGAAGTCACCAAAAGCCTCCCAAGGGTCTTTCACACCATCCCACCATCTCATAACCTTTCCAGCCATCCTCAAACATCCTTAATTCACCTGCCACATCAACAACAACAATTAGTTTACATACTTGATTTTGCATAAAAAGGCAAAAACACAAAAACAGATTTTGTTCAGTCTCTTTACTTGCACATTAGTGATGTTGGATGCTTCTTACTTCTATAACTTAGATAGTAGAATTTGGTTCATGTTGATTTAGCATTTCTGCCAAGCATAGTTTCTTAGTGGTTAATTAGGAAATGGTGTGATTTAGCATTACATGTTGACCTTCTCCATTATTGTAGTAGAGTAGCTGTCTCCTATAGTAGATTTACCTTTATTCCATAAAAGAATCATGCTTCTTCTGACTCCATAGAATTCTATCTTAAACCCTAGTGGTCTCTCGCCAGCTGAGCAGTGGCAGCAGACAGAACCATCACTTTTACTTGTGTATACAACACTGTCACCTCCAAGTTTGTACAAACCCTGGGTTCATAAAGTAAAGCCTGTAGCCCAGGAGTTGTAGCATCCTTTCTGTAATACTAGAGCTCATCACTTTTTGGTGCCATTGTCTGGGAGGTGTCTGAGTAAAATGTGATTACTGCTTTCTTTTCTTCTATTTCTTGTCTTCAATATTTTGCCATTAGTTTATTTTTGAAAAAGTAATCTAGTTGTTTCCTTTCTTCCATTTTGCATTTTCTTCTTTGCTTTCCACTTTGCAAGCAAGATTTCAATTCAGCAAGTAGCTTTTTCATTCTATCAATAATTTTCATTTAATCAGCAATTTCAATTCTGCAAACTACTTTCCAAGTTTGAAAAAATACAAAACCAAGCCAAAAACATTTCCTTTCATGCCTCGCAGGAATAGAGACAACTTAGGGAATTTTTTTCCAAATACCCCCACTGCATCAAATAAGCAACCTTCCCTCTTCTTCAGTGGTTGTGAACTGGAGGAACCCTTAGGTGAGCTACCTCACATATTTGAAGAACCTACAGGGGAAGAATAGGAAGAAGAACCCATTCCTACTGAACCAATGGTTGAAAACAAAAATTATAGAGGGAATAGAGAGAGTTGAGGGTGCCTTCCCCATCAGGGAAACCAATGGGGATACTAAGATCAAAAATATAATCCCCTCTGCCCTACCTCATTTCCATGGCCTGACCATAGAGGACCTTGACACTTTCCTATTTGAGTTTTTTGTTATATGTCGAACCTATGACTATACAAATGATGAGCAGAAGTTAAAACTATTTCCATCTACGCTCAAGGATGTAGCATTGCGTTGGTTCATGGGTTTACATGGAGATAGCATCACAACATAGGCTCAGATGTAGCAATCCTTTAACAAAAAATATCGTGACTACTATCGGTAAAAGGATACTAAAGAGGAAATTTTCAGGATGACCCTAGGCGATGATGAATCCCTAGAGGATTATGAAGAAATATTCCAGCTTAGTTACAAAAGGGCTAGGCGCATACTTGACCCTGAGTCACTAAATATGGTCCTTTCTTAGGGGAGTAAGGGAAGATCTTCTCGATACCCTACATTTGTTAGTAGGAGGAGATATCTACCAATTACCCTATGAGGATATCAAGATTGTCTTTAGAAACCATTCTAGGGCAGCTAGGAAAAAGGGTAGGGGTAGTCAATCTATGGTCAATACATCATCTTCCAACTCATCCATCAAGGGTGAAATTGGAAAAATGCTAGAAGATTTCAAAATCAAGATGTTGCAAACCCTTGCCTTACAAATGGACACCATGCACATTAAGAGGAAGCAGGAGGAAGCAGAGAGAGCCGTGGCCATTTCTTTTCCTAGATGCACCAGGAAGCATCTTAGGAATGAATGTCCATTGAGTTCTATTGAAATTTTCTCAGCTGTGAAGAAAACCACTCCACAGACAAGTGCCCTTCTTTTCCTAGACTCAAAGTTGTATATCAAGGAGCTGAAGGGGTCACTGAGTAGCTCTGTTACATAAATCAAAGGAGACCTCATGGGCCTAGACCATACCAGCAGTGTATGCAAGGGTCATCCCATGCATATTACAAATCCAACCAAACCACAACCATGCCTTCTTAGGGACCCCCTTCTCATCCTTCCCGGTCTACACCCCCTCCTTGGTCCTTTGCATCTCAGTATCACTCCCAGCCAGCCAGCCAGTGATTTCAAACTTATGCTTCACCACAAGCTCAGTGGAATGCACCGCCCCAGGGGTGGATGCCCCAATACAAAAATTCTCTAGCTCTATTGCCTCCACCACTTGTCCAACCACATTTTCTACACTCTGCTCCACCCAAGCAATCCCATATGCCTGCCCATCCAAGTCTAAACCTGAACAATAGGCAGGCTTAGCAAGTATACAGTGGAGAGACACCATATCCAACTTATGCTGTGGAAATCCAGGAGATTAACCTACGATCTGGGAGAGTTCTCCCGGATAACCAACCTCCACCTCCACCTAGGGAGGTTGATGAAGAAAGAGAGGAAAGAAATATTAAAGTGAATCCACCCTTTCCTGAGAGATTAGCCCAACCACTCCAACCTACCCCGAAAGAAACTGAACTTCTAGGAGAATTGAAAAATCTATGTGTAAAGATTCAACTTCTCCAAATGATAAAATATGTTCCTATTTACAATAAGTTGATTAAGGAGAAGTGTTGCGCGCATCCAGGGAGGTGAAGAAGGGATGCCCCTACCATTAATGTCATTAGATAGTTGTCTGACTTAATATTGGGGCAGGTAATCCGTCCAAAATATTTGGACCTGGAAGCCCTGTAGTAGATGTGCACATCAATGGCACCATTGTCCCACACACTCTGATTGATCTTGGGGCTTCCATTAATGTGATGACCAAGGACACCATGCTCAAGCTCAACCTCCAAGGTTCATTGAGGAAGCCCACAACAGTTCTACAACTTGCGGACCGCTCCACAGTAACCCCTGAGGGGATTGTGAAGGATTTGATGGTCTCCATTGACTCTTGGGAGTACCCTGTAGATTTCCTAGTTCTCCAACCTAAGGCTCAGCATACTAGTTACCCTCTCATCCTTAGGAGACCATGGTTGGCCACTGCCGATGCTATATTAGTTGTAGAGCTGGGACTATGACCATCAAGAATGGGCATATGTCCAAGAAGTTAGTCCTATACCCTCCTGCTCAGCCTTATCTGGAGCATGATTTACCTTTATGGTTGGAGGAGGAGGAAGAAGATGAAGTTTATTCCGCCCAACTTTATACTTTAGAAACAGCCATGGGAGGAGGACAATAGGATGAGGATGATTTGATTGAACACCTACTGCAAAGTCCAACTCCCAGTTCATTGCCCTTAGAAGATGCAGTAAAGGAAACGCAAAACAATCATCCAATTGACTTATGCTTTTCCGTTTCCAACCCACTCCGTGTCAAAACCATAGAATTCGGCCGAGAGAGAACCTTGAAAATCAAGCCATCTCTTTCTGCTCTCCAAGAAGAGAAGTTATGCAACATGCTAAAGGAAAATCTAGAAGCCTTCGCTTAGACTTACAAAGAAAAGAAGGGAGTACACCCCTTAGTGTGTTATCACCACATGCACATCAAAAAAGGTTTGCAAGATGGTCTGGCAACCCAAAAGGAGGATGAATCCAACTCTTAAAGATATAGTCAAAGAAGAACTACAAAAACTGCTAGATGCAGGATTCATTTACCCTATCTCTGACAGTGAGTGGTTCTCTCCTTTGGTGTTAGTTCCAAAGAAAAATGGTATGTGGAGAATTTGTATTGATTACAAGGATTTGAACAAAGCCACAAAAAATGACCATTTCCCTCTACCCTTCATTGACCAAGTGCTAGATGGCCTGGTAGGGAAAAGGTTTTTATCTTTCCTAGATGGATTCAGTGGGTACAACCAAATCCAGATCAGCCTCGAAGGCCAAGATAAAACAACCTTCACTGATTTTTGGGGTACCTTTGCCTATATGGTCCTTTATTTTTGCCTATGCAATGCTCTTGCCACTTTCCAGAGAGAAGTCCTGAGTATTTTCGCCAAATTAGTCCATGATGTGATGGAGATTTATATGGATGATTTTACACCTTATGGCTGTGATTTTCAAGAAGCTCTGTCTAACTTAGGAAAAGTACTGCACAAATTCATTGAAATGATCCTGTCTCTCAGTCCCAAAAAATGTGAATTCTTGATTACTGTAGGGATCGTGCTAGGTCATTCAATATCTCAACAAGGACTATAGGTCGACCCAAACAAAATAGCTATTATCCAAAGGGTCCCACCTCCTCAAAAGCAGAGAGATGTTAGAATTTTCCTACGGTTAGCTAAATACTATCAAAGGTTCATAAAGAACTTCAGCAAGTTGGCGTCTCCTTTATTTGGTTTGTTAGCCAAGGACTCTGAGTTTATATGGTCAAAAAGTTGTCAAGAGGCCTTAGACATCCTAAAGGACAAGTTAACCACTGCATCGATTCTTCGAGGCCCAAATTGGGCCCTCCCCTTTCATATTCATGTTGATGCCTCACACAAAGCCATAGGAGTAGCCCTAGGTCAGATAGATGAAAAATTTCCTTATGATATGTATTTTATCAGTAAGAATTTGTCAAAGGCTGAACTATATTACATAGTGACCGAAAAGGAACTCCTGGCTGTTGTGCATTCACTGAAAAGTCTAGGCATTATATTATAGGCTATCAAAAATTTGTGCATACTGACCATGCTGCAATCAAATATTTAATGACAAACCAGATGTGAATGCTTAGATTATAAGATGGTTAATTTTATTACAGTAGTTTGATCTAACTATTGTTGATAAGCCTGGTAAGGACAATGTTTTTGCAGACTTTTTGTCTAGAGTAAATTTGCCTACAGGTGAAGAAGGAATGGTTGATGACTAGTTATCGGATGAGCACTTATTTGTTGATTTAGTTCTCTCTCCATGGTTTGTGGATATAGCAAACTATTTGGTATCAGCACAGTTCCCACCAAACTTGACCTCCAAAGAAAAGAGCAAGATAGTAAGGAAGAGCACCCCCTTCAATTGGAGTGGGGGCAGTCTCTTAAAACATGGCTGAGATCAAATCTTGAGAAGGTGTGTCACGGAGGAGGAAGTCTTTGACATCCTTCTCACCTGTCATGATGGGCCTTGCAGAGGTCACTTTGCAGCAAAGAGGACAACATTCAAAGTGTTACAAGCTGGCGATTATTGGCCCACTCTTCAACTGGATGTGAAAAGTTATACTAGTCAGTGTGATCGGTGCCAAAGGATGGGAAGGTGTACTCCAAGAGATGAAATGCCTCTACAGCCTCAAGTGACTTTCAAACCATTTGACAAGTGAGGCATGGAATTCATTGGGCCTATTGACCCTCCTTCCAAGAAAAAATAGTACATCATTGTGTGCATTGACTATTTGACTAAGTGGGCTGAAACCAAGGCAATTAAGGCAACAACAAAGGAGAAGGTGGTTGAGTTCCTAAGGGAGAATGTATTCTACAAATTTGGGTACCCTAGAGAGCTGGTCACAGACCAAGGTAGCTAGTTTACCTCCAACATGATTGAAGACTTGCTCAGCCAGCACAAGATCAAGCATAGAACCTCCACTCCCTATCATCCACAAGCTAATGGGCAAGTGGAGGTGACCAACAGAGTGCTGGAGGGCATCTTGACCAAAGTGGTAAGCAACAGCAGGAAGGATTGGGCAGATAGACTAGTTGAGGCCACCTGGGCCTATAATACCACATGGAAGACCACCACTGGATTCACACCCTATGAGTTGGTCTATGGAAAAGGGTCTTGTTGTCCATTGAATTTGAGTATAACACATTAAGGATGGCAACCCAACTAGATATAGATCTCGGCAGTGCACAAAAATAGAGATTGTTCTAGTTGAATGGTTTGGATGAATTCAGAATGCAAGCCCTCTTACAGACATAGGTAGTTCAACTTGAGAGGAAGATCTGGCATGATAAAAACATCAAGGGGAAGCATTTTCGAGAAGGTGATTGGGTGTTGTTATATGATTCCAGGTATAAAAACTTCAAGGGCAAGGTAAGGACAAGATTGATAGGACCTTATGTTGTAGAGAGATGCCATGATAATGGTTCAATGCAGATCAGAACCATAGATGAAGAGGCCATCCATTTACTTGTTAATGGACACTGATTGAAAATTTACAAGAGACCTTTATCAAAACAAAAGTTCATTGATGATATCAATAAAACAATGATGATAGTGGAGCAAGTTTTAGCTCCTCCCCCATCAAATCACTGAGAAAAGAAAAAAGAAAAATAAAGGACTTAGGTGAAAACCTCCATGAGGCACCTGAGTCCCACCATTGGGTTGAAAACCTCTTGGAGCGACCCAGTGGTGTCAGAAAAAAAAAAAGAGAGAGATCCCTAGGTGAAAGCCTCTCTTGAGGCATGTTGGGAACGAGATCCCCCAAGGACAGTTTTGGGGCTAAAAGCCCATGTTTTGAGTCGAATTTTGTAATAAAGTTGTAAAGTCTTCGCATTTTTTGGTTGCGGAGTGTGAAGGCGTCATGAGTCATAAAGTTTTGTCTACCCTTATTTTGTAAAGTAAAGTCGACTATAAAGAATTACCCATGGTCCACGGACCATGGGATTGTATAAAAAGAGCTAAGTGAATATGCTTTAAGTAATTTTTAACTAATAAGTGGTAGATGAAGTCTTAAGAAATAAGGAGAGAAGTTTATGTTTCGGGTCGTAGCATAGGTAGAGGCTCTGCAGCTGAGTGCACAAAGGCCTAGGGTAGAAGTCTACAGCTGAGTGCGTGGACCCCTGCAGTTGTGTGCGCATGGCGGATAGAGTCTGTAATCATCTGAAAATATCAATGAAGATAAGCATTCTACAAACTCTATGTCTTTGTTTCTTGTTAATGCATCTTGTCATATTTTGTATGAATTTCATTTATAATGCTTATGTGATGTGTGAATGTTTGTAATTACATTGGTTAATTGAACACAAGTAAGAATATCTATTTACCTAGTTCTAATTATGATTGTTTAATGAGATAAGTAAGACACTTAAGATAATTTGGGAATCTACACAATACACTTCCCTATTAGCGTGAAAGTGCCTAAACTGCAGGTTAGGGCTACGCAAACGTTAAGCGTACCCTTTCGTGGGGGTACTGAAAGAGGGAATAAGGGGCTACATTGACAGAGCCCTAGAAATCAACAGCCTACGCGAAAGCAGGAACTTAAAGAATAAATTGACATCATGACCATCTCAGGGTGCAGAAACTTGGTTCCATCATCCCCCCATATTGCTTCGGGTGATACTTCGGTTCGCGCTCCAAAGGCTAATGTCGAAAGGGCCAGTAGTATAGGGATTTGTTTGGATAACTAACGTAGAACTTGGGTCAGGCCCCTCCAAGCAAACAAATGGTTCTGTTGTCAGGTCTAGAATCTGCATAAGAGACATGTGATGTCATATCACTAGAATACAACAAAGAAAGAGATCGGAGACTGGTTGGATAGGAATATCCACGAATTCGTCGCGCAGGAGAACAAAAACCCTCTACTAACAAAGGAATAGTGGCTGGACAGGTACCTATATATAGAAATCCACGAGATCATTTTATGTTCCTTTTCGGTTGAGCTATATGAGTGGATTGTGAAGCTAGCAGATCGCCAAGGAAGGTGGAGACTTGACAGTCCTACTATTTGGACCCCAGAGTTACTACAGAGGCTGGTAGACTCTGAGGATAAGATTGCCCGCGCTGTCGATCATTGGCTCAATCGCATCATAGGAGTATTTGTGACTGAATTCATGGTCGATACCTCAGTCAGCTACAACGAGGTAAGTAATTGAAGTCTTTGAATACCTGGATTATGATTTTATTGTGCAAAAAGTAGGTTATGCAGCTACCTTGATGTTCAGAGCTACGCGAAGCGAAAAAACTTACAGGAATAAAGGAAGAAAGGGTCTTGAATATAGTCCATTGATTTCACCTCCATTGGGTGACGAAGAGGGAGTACCACAGGCTTCTCCGTGAAGTTCTATTCAATTAATAAGATAGGGATTCTCGCAACTACCACCTCCACCCACACCACCTCCAACTTCACCACCATCACCTGTGACTTCGCCCACACCCCCTCCACCTCCACTGCAGTTCAGTATGGCACATTCGGGGAAGCTGCCTTTGTTCAAAGGCTTGGGAAATGAGCACCCAGACTAGTTATGGTTCATCATAAAAGCTGTGTGGGAAGCTCAGGGTGTTATAGATGATCGCATGAAGAAGGCAACTCTAGTTAGTGTGCTGCAGGATCACACGCTAACATGGTACATTAAATACTCTAATGATAACCCAAACACTAGAGTGGCAGACATCCAGACGACACTGAATAAAGAATTCAGTATGCCTAAATCTGAGACACAGTCAATTGTGGGGTTCAAGAAAATTGCGATGAAACCAGGCGAGACAACTTGGGAATTAGATCAAAGATAGAAGTGTAAAATCTACGAAGCTAATATGAACTTAACAGATGGACAACATCATGAATAGTCATGGCTTCGCCCCTACCACACCCAAGGGTTACGCTGTCACAACAAAAGATAACGACTCAGGCAGAGGCCTTGGAGATTTCAATGAGACTACATGAAACATCGATGCAGGATCTGAATCTAGGGGTTCAGCAGATCCATGCACAATTGAAAAACCTTTTCCTTGAAATGAAAAGTTTGAAGCAAGACAAAACAATTCGACCAGAGGTACACGAAGAGGTGTGGTGCCTGAAATGCAAGGGTCAAGGGCATGACAAATACCATTTCCTGGTCTTTGCAAACTACATTGTAGGAGGGGGGCCGATGCCCTTGAGGCTGGAAGCTCAAGTAGGACCAAGCGCAGGGCCTGTGTTGTGGTGGGCTATTTGTTAGGTAGCAAGAAAACATGCCATGGATAGTTGTCATTTGCTGTAGATGTTTGTACAGACACTGTAACAACTATTCTGAACTTATGTAGGTCGGTAGGGCATGATGAGTGCAACTATAGAAGCTATCAATTGATGATGGATAGAACACTCGCCTATAGGGTTCAGGTAGAATTGCGGCCCCCTAACCAAAGCATGGGGATGGCACAAATAGGCTTTCAGGGGTGCGGATGAGGTCAAGGCGGAGGAGGACCTAGTAGAGGTCAGGGATAGTTAATCTACTACAATTGTAGAGGACCAGGACACTATGCCCGTGATTGCATGAACCCAATGTGTTCATCATGCAAGTATTGCACTTTGCTTGATCATGAGATAGAAGATTGTCTTACGTTGATAGCAAGGGTATGTGACAAAGGGGCACTACCACCGTAGCCGACTCAGAACCTGCAGATGATGAGGTCTAAGCCTCGTAAAGATGATCTAAATGTGAATATAGTGCTCTGAAGTGGAATTGCAATGGGGGATGATAAGGGGAAATAGCACGAGGACAGCGCATGGGTTCACAAAGCTTTGGTGAAGGAGGCTGAATTTGATTTGTAGTGTGCATGTGAAACGCTCATGGAAGCGAAGAAGAACTTCGCTGAGGCCTCCACCTTGGGAAGTAAGGATAAGCTTGATCAAGAGATGGACCCTTCTATGCTTACAACCTTCCTAGAGCCTGCATGAAGTTGTTGCACGATAGCAAGGCTGTGAAGGGATTACAGGAGCTTATAAATAGATGTGGCAAAAACACTCCGGGTGAACCGTGCATGGTACAAAAGATTGGTAAACATAAACAGGAGAGATGAGGCTGACCATGCAGATAGGAGAAGATGAAATGGATCAGGTTGTTTTAGATCTGGGATCAAACATGAACGTCCTACCAAAGCAGACTTGGGAACGGATGGGAAGACCCACGCTGTAGTGGTCTCTGATTCAATTAAGGATGGAAAATCGCAGAAGATCATCCCCATGGGGACGTTGCAAGGGGTGACTGTAGATATTGAAGGCGCAAGTGCGCTAGCTGACTTTGAAGTAATAGAGATTGTGGATGATAGAAATCGTTACTCTGTGCTCCTTGGCTTTGATTGGGCTACCGATATGGATGGGGTAATCAACCTAAAGAAGCAAAAGATGATATTTGAGAAGAAATCGCTCTGCATAATAGTACCCCTAGATCTTGCTGAAGGATCACGCTATACTGAACCAATCCATTATTATGAGAGCGATGACGATATGGACTGTATCTACAAGATAACAACGTAATACCAATATTGGGTGAATCGAATAGCGGATGGATGAATTACATGGGACCACGAGAGTTCCTGCACCTCGGATTCTAATGAAGAATTAGAGCGCTGGGAAAATCGGTTACATGAAGTAACCACGCTGAGCTGTAACATGATGACCTGGTTGCTATGCTGTGTGTCATCAGAGGTAAGAAATCTACCATCTTATGATGGCTTGAATGATTTATATATGTTTCTGGATTCATTTGAGAGGGAGGTACCAGAAAAGCAATGCTTCCAGGCTTTGGACTAGGCACTGCGTGCTACGCCCACAAGGTGGTGGGGTATGCACAAGGGTAGCTTTGATGATTAGCTCGAATGTAGGAGGATGATGAGAACACGCTTTGGGAAGCCGAAGGTACGAATGATAGAGAAGTATGATGGGTAGGATGATCCGCACACGCACTTGGCCAAATGGGCTCAGGCTTATGGAGAGAAGCCCCAACCTGAATGGGTGCACTTGTTTTGTCACACCCTGGATGTCATACCAATGAACTGGCACTTAGAAATAGAGCTCCACCATGGTATAGGTGAGTGGGATATTTTACTTGAAGGGTTAGCCATGGTATACGCACTCCAGAAGTTTAGACACTACTTGTTGGGTGGCCATTTTAAGATGTATACAGATCATTCCGCATTGAAGTACCTGGTCAATAAGCCTGTGTTGGGGGGCAGAATTTGCAGGTGGTTGATATTGTTCGAGGAGTATGATTTTGAAGTTGTTGTGAAGCCTAGATGATAAACGCGGGACCACACCATTTGTTGCCCATCGAAACAGGGGAAGAACCCACTAATTTGGAGGAGGGATTGCATGATGCGTAGCTATTTGTAGTGCTTGTCGTGGATGGTAATTTTGAGGATATCATACACTTCCTAATGATAGGAACTGCCCTGGAAGGTTACACCAACCAGCAGTAGAAGGAGTTAGTGGTGCGCACAACAAATTTTTCTGTCATTTTTGGGCATCTATACAAAATGGGGTTTGATGAAATATTGCAATGATATGTACTAGAGTTTGAAAGGAGCAGTATCCTTGCGGACACTTATGCGGGCACTGCGGGAGGAAATTATGCAGGAAAAGCAACTGCGCAGAAGATTCTATGCGTAGGTTTGGGGTGGCCAACCCTCCATCAGGATTCGAAAGCCTACTGCAAAGAGTGTGATGTCTGTCAAAGGACTGGTAGGCCATCGTGGAGGGATGAGCTATCTCTGAATCCACAGATGACATTACAATCCTTTGAAAAATGGGCGATAGATTTTTTGGGGCCCATTCAACCCCAAGGGAAGAAGATGAGAGCGAGGTATATTATCACCGCAACAGAGTATCTGACTCGATGGGTGGAGGCATAGCCCGTGAAGGATTGCACAGGTGTGACTGCTATAAAGTTCCTCTTTGAGTATGTGCTGACACGCTTTGTGTGTCCAAAGATTTGATGAGTGATCGCGGTACACACTTTTTGAATGAGACAATCAATGCGCGGATGGAGGAATTTTAGGGCTATCACTAGAAGAGCACACCTTATCACCCGTAGGCTAACGGGATGGTGGAAGCATTGAATAAAGTGTTGGAAAATGTGTTGACCAAGGTTTGAAATGCTCAGCGAAGAGATTGGGACCTACCCATAATAGCCGTACTATGGGCCTATCGGACGACATGCAAGAAGTTGATTGGATAAACACCATTTAGGCTTGTATATGGCATTGAAGAAGTGATGCCCATGGAACACATTATGCCTAGTCTACGGATAGCAGCACTCACAGGTATGAAAGATCACAGAGCCCTAGAAGAGAGGCTTGCGCAGCTAACTGAGCTTGAGGAAGAAAGATTTCTAGCTTAATTTCACCAACAGGTCCAAAAGCAGCAAGAAAAATCATGGCATGATTGGCACATTAAGATGCACACCCTTAAGCTAAATGACCTGACTGTGTTATATGACAACAAGTTTAATAAATTTCCAGGGAAATTCAGAATGCACTAGTTAGGGACCTATGTCATTAAGGAGATTACTGATGGAGGAGTGGTTCAGTTGGTCAAATTGAATGGAGATCCCTTCCCAGGAAAGGTGAATGGCAGTTGCTTGAAGCCATACTCTAGTGGTCCGACCATGTGACTACATGAAGGTAGCACAATCTTAGCGCTTCAGGCAGCTGAAAGGAGGTACGGGACTATAAACTACACTACCCGGGTTGGGGAGCTACACGATTAGAGGATTGTGCGAGGCAAGGAAGTGTCACAGGGCTCGCAACAATGCAAAGGAAGCTGCGCTACCTAGGGAGAAATTGGTCAAGTCAGCTGGAAAGTTACCGTTAAAGTCACTGTTCATGATTTGACAATAGAAATGCAGTTAAATGGAGTGGGCAACTGGCATTTAAGACGAATTTTATGGGTTAGATCCTTGAAAATCTACCGCCAATCTAGCATTAATGAATTGAATTTGGGGGGAACAGTCGGATTTCAATTCAAAATGCCCTATAAATTATGGGTGGCTGCCTGGCAAAAAATACTTGGCATTTTGAGAAATGAGTTGTTGAGATCTCAGGTGTGCATGAACCACGAACACTTCAAAGTTTTGATAGCCAGTTCAGTATTTGAGAAATTGTCAAAGGAGATAGAGGAGTTCTTGCAGAAAATCATGTCGGCGCCCACATAAGCTATAGATACAGAAGTAGAGGAGTCAGTGTTGTAAATTGAGATGGAGGCCGAAGAAGATGCTCCCGCGGTTGCCGAAGTGTTAGCTGAAGTCCCCAAATCACCTAGGACACTGAGACCAAAGCTGATACCAACCAAGGAGAGCACGATAAAAAGGGAAAGAATCTTGTGATATTGGTGTGTGCATCGCCAAGAAGAAACCCACCGAAGCCTACCACATAGGAAAAGGGCAGAGCCATCAATCTAGAGCCAGAGTAAGAAGAAATTGAAGACATCCTGATGGATGAGGAGGATATGAGAATAGACGTGGAGGAAGTTGAAGCCCAGGGTGCTAACCCTATCACTCAGTTTCCTGAGTATGTCCCTTCGCGCAAGGGCAAGACCAAGGTGCCGAATGATATAGAGGAGAACAAGGTCCCCTTGCAAACCCCTCTACTACCGGATGAAATTGTTTTTTAAGGACCGTGCTTGGGGCAGGTTCCTCTATTAAAGCTTAAAGACACAGACTTGGTTGACCACGAGAAGTTCCCACACTTCGCGACTGGAAACTAATGTGCCACATTATCGATAAAACCACTGGAATGACCGCATTGGAGCCGAAGAGGTGGCTCAGAGGAGTAGACAAGGCAGGTCTGTTCAACTTGCTATGGGTGTCGCACTACAACGCACCCCCATTACAGTCTTGGTCATCATGCAATTACTATGCTTGCTGCATGATGGGTGTATATGGCTGGAGGAGCCAATACCCATCACTGACAGGTTGATCCATAGGATCACGTAGTTTCCCTATACATGAGAAAATATGGCCATGATATTTGGCAGAAAGGGTGGTGAGCAGGCCCTGACAGAGGCCATGAAAGAGAAGTTTAAGCTAGTAAAGAATCCACGTGGATATACCATATCTAACATCTATGACCTTGCTGTAAAGGTGGCTACGTAGATTTTAGCAGGGAAGGTGATGAGGAAGTGTTGCGCCAATGAGGTGTCAGCACCTGTCATCACGCTAGCAGCCCAGTGCACTGAAGGAGTTCAGTTTAATTGGGCAAACTATCTCTGTGGTGAGTTCCTTACGAACTGACACGAAGCACAAGAGCTTAGCAAGATGTTCCACTACGCATGGCTCTTGCTGTCTATTGTGCTGGTAGAATGGGAGCTGCCAGAGGATAGCCAATTCCCTTCGGTCATGCCAGAGCTACCAGAAGCAGTGAAGTACGCTTCATTGTGGGCAATCAAGGACGCACATCACATCAAGGATAGCAATATATTCTGGATCTTGATGGAGATGAACATCCACACGACCATCAATCGCAAACCATGATTGTCACCTACAGTGTTTGCCAACCTGCAGGGCTACGCAGAGTTTAAATCAGATTTTCACCATGTGGCCATCAAGGTGTGGAAGGACCCTGTGCAAGAATGGTATGACTTGCCTTACCTAGAAACGAATGATGCCATTGATGCATTACTTGATCAATGGCCAGCAGAGTAGTGCACTACAGCAGACTTGGTGGTGGGAGGGAGCAAGTCTGCCATGCAAAAAAAAAGAGGAGGAGGCCAAGCTCAGGATGACGCAACTAGCCAAAAAGAGAAAGTAGGAGGTCAATGACAAGGTGCAGGCGAAGCACAATTCTGCTTAGCAGACAGAGAAGCAAATGGGTGGAACAAAGCAAGGCTCTGAAAAAGGCACAAGGTCACCTTCACCTGAGTCAAAGGAGGTGATGGAAGAGCAGATAGAATAGCATGGCGTGGACCCACAGGTGACGTTCACCCGCATCAAGCGTCTGAGGGAGTAAGAGAAAGGAGGGTCCAGGAAGAAAACCAAGGCTTACTAAGACATCACTACACCTAATCACCCTCATAGAGGGTGATTTGTACGACATCGGTGACATAGTGCGGGATGTCATCGCGGAGGCCCTACAACAGTTTAAGCAACATCAGAAAATAATATTGGGGGCTATCCAGAGAGGCCTGTAGTAGCTACAGACCCGTGCGTCACAGGCTGGCATGTTGTCCACCAGCCTTGCTATCGGCACTTCAGAGGCTGCCAAGATGTTGCACGCGAAGGCCTCCAGCATGATAGTGCTGCCTGATGGAGCATTGACCACGGAAAATGAATTTGACAGGCCCACTATCAATGCCCTCAAGGGAGTACGGTTGAATCTGGTAGTGCTCCCTAGTGAAGCGCTCCACCTCTTGCAAGATGGAGTGATTGTAGAGTTGAGGGCCCATGAGCACCGCCCCCTACAAGTGATCAGCGAGTGGTGGATTAATAATGAGCAGATGGCACTACAGCGAGACTCTTCCATTGCCACCGTGACCAAGGTGACCAACCAAAACAAACGTATGATGCAGGTCATCGAAGAGGCATGTCGAATGGTCCCAGAGTTAGCCATTCCTGAGGAAGAACTAGTTAAGCTACACATCTGCAAGATGACAACTGGGGTGCGTGATGCTCGTACAAAAATGGCAAGGGCTTAGTTGAAGTTGAACCTATAGATCAAAGAGTTACTGTTGAAGGCCTATCCTTCAACCCCGCCAAAAGTAAAGGAGCAGTGGGCAACCGCTATCACATAAGAAATAATGGTGGTTGATAATGTAGTAGTAGACTACACGCAACTTTTTGAGCAGTCATTCAAGATCCTGATGAGCTTACAAGAGGACCCCAATGTACAATGATTGGAGACAGAAGTGCGCAAGCTATAACAATGTTATGATGAATTCAAAGGCATAGCGCAAACCGTCGCGCTCACACAGAGACTAGAAAAGATGTAGGAGGCCAAGTAGTTGAAGGAACAGGTAGATGCAGCGCAGCACAAGGAAGCAGTGTTGAAGGCATGACTGAAGCCATGGCTAGATGAGGCTTACATGGTGATAGCCTCTATTGAAGGAAAGCCTATGACTCTATAAGAAACTCAGCAAAAGCTTCAGGCTGACAGTTCAGGAGCAGTGACCAAGCAGATGGTTGAAGATGCAAAGCAGGTGTCCACACAGTGCACCTCTGAGGTTGCAGTCATACGAGTCGAGCTGGAGGTCTTCATGCTAAGATCTCTGCACGTGCCAGGTGACTCAAGGGTGAGTCACGATGTTTGTGTTGGGGGATTGTTGGGAAGGAGATCTCCCAAGGACAGTTTTGGGGCTAAAAGCCCATGTTTTGGGTCAAATTTTGTAATAAAGTTGTAAAGTCTCTGCATTTTGTGGTCGCGGAGTGCGAAGGTGTCGTGAGTCATAAAGGGTTGTCTACCCTTATTTTGTAAAGTAAATTCGGCTGTAAAGATTCACCCATGGTGTGTGGACCATGGGATTGTATAAAAAAAGCTAAGTGAGTAAGTTCTTGTAGGTTTTAACCCCGTATAGAAATTACCTGCATACGAATTCTAAAACACAGAAAATAAACAATGTGAGAGCATAACACATAAAACACATATACACAGAGATTTTCCCCTGGATCCCAAAACCGGGACTACCAGCTTGATTTTTCATTATGTTCCTTTCAATGTTATAATACATATTTATACATGTCGAAGCATCCAATACCATGGACCGAAAACCATCTCGTCCAATACCACAGACCGAAAACCATCACGTCCAAAAACATGTGCGAAAATCATGCACAAAACCATAGGTGGGTCCACCCATCCTAACATAGGGTCAAAAACCAAAATTTTTCGGGGCGCTGCCCTAGACCCCATAATGTGGGGTTACAGGTACGCCTCAAACCCCCTGTTACCCCCCCCCCCCCCCCCCCAACTACACAATCGGCTCAATGAAATGAGGCTCCACCCCCCCCCCTCTAACCCCCCAGTTAACTACGTGGGCTAGTCATGGAAATAATATAACACAACCCAAAATTCTCCCACTTGTTGTTTTCTTTCCACATGAGGCCACAAGAGAGCTTAGTCATTTTTCCAGACCTTAAATGCCCATTGTCTCTCGACACCAAGAGAACTTCTCAGAGCTCACAGATTTTGCTAATGCATCTGCAGTATTCTTCAAAGTGTCCACCTTTACCAGCAACACCTTTTTGTCCTCTATCATATCCCTCACAAAGTGATACTAAATATCAATATGCTTTGTCTTTGAATGATATGTGGGGTTCTTTGCCAATAAAATTGCACTCTGGCTGTCACCGTCTATCCTTATAGCTTGTTGTACTAACCCCATATTTAAACACAATCTCTGCAACTAAACTGCTTCCTTGCTTGCATGAGTGGCTGCCATGTATTCTGCCTCTGCAGTTGATAGTGCCACTACAAATTGTTTCTTACTCATCCTACTAACTGCACCTCAAAATAGGTTAAGCACATACCCACTTGTAGATCTTCTCTGATCCAGATCTCCAACCTAGTCTGCATCAACAAAGCCATGAATATCCAACACTCTGTCCAAGCCTGGTCTTCCTTGGTAGCACAAACCATAATCACTATTGCCATGCAAATACCTGAAAACCCACTTCACTGTTGTCTAGTTCTCCTTCCCTAGTTTTGACATAAACCTGCTCAATACTCCCATTGCATGTGCAATGTCTGGTCTAGTACAGACCATTGCATACATCAAGCTACCAACTGCACTTGCATATGGAACATGAGACATGTCCTCTTCCTCTTCTTGTGTCTTGGGACACTGTTCAGTAGATAACCTCACACCTACATGAATAGGAACCTTCACCGGTTTACTATCCTGCATATTAAACCTCTGCAGTATTGTTTTGACATATTTCCTTTGGTTTAACGAGAGCTTCCTCTTTTCCCGGTCTCTTTTAATTTCCATGCCCAAAATGTAGTTTGCACCACCAAGATCTTTCATGTCAAATTTGGAGGAAAATTGGGTCTTTAAATCCTGGATAATTTCTTTGTCATTTCCAACCAGCAACATATCATCCACATACAAGACCAAATAAATAACACGGTCACCAATTAATTTAAAATATACAGAGTGATTTGATTTGCTTCTAGTGAAGCCAAGTCCTCGTATAAATGTATCAAATTTTTGATACCACATCCTTGGTGACTGTTTTAACCCATACAGAGACTTCTTTAACTTGCATACCAGTGATTTCTTACCCTTCACCACAAATCCTTTAGGTTGCTTCATGTAGATTTCCTCTTCCAGATCCCTGTGAAGAAATGTTGTCTTCACATCCATCTGTTCGACCTAAAAATCAAAAGCAATAGCAACAGATAAAAGTAATCTAATAGAAGTTACCTTGGCAACAGGAGAAAAAATATCACCAAAATCAATTCCTGGCACCTGGGAATAACCTTTTTCTACCAACCGAGCTTTGTGTTTCTCCACCTTTCCTTCTGCATTTGTCTTCTTCTTGAACACCCATTTGCTACCAATGGGTTTCCTTCCAGCCGGCAACTCCACCAGATCCCAAGGCTCATTTTTTTGTGCAAAGATGCCATTTCATCAACCATGGCCTCTTTCCAAAGTTTTCCATCCTCTGAATCTACTACCTCCTTCACAGTTCTGGGATGATCATCAGTAACAGACAAAACAAAATTTGAATAGAAATCAGATGGACTAGACGTTTTTGGCTGCATTCTTTCTCGAACTGATCTTCTCACACTCGGAGTTTGTGGCTCTTCATCTTTTGATTCCTCCTCTGTTGTAGAGTCGATTATTCCTCCTTAAGCTCAAACTCTATCTTCTCAAGTTCCTTTGGTTGGACTTCATGTTTAATAATGTATTTTACCTCTCTGAACACCACATCTCGGTTGTACAAAACCTTCCTTGTGACCAGGTTCCAAAGCTTATAACCCTTTAAACCATCCTTATACCCAATAAAGATGCACTTTTCAGATTTACTGTCCAACTTGGTTCGTTTCTCCTTTGGAACATGTACATATGCATCACATCCAAATACCCTCAGATGTGAAAGAGAGGGTTTCTGACCAGTCCATATCTCTTGTGGAGTCTTATCCTCCAACGCTGATGAAGGTGACCTGTTGACCAGGTAACATGTAGTATCGACCACCTCTTCCCAGAATTCCTGTCCTAACCCGACACCACTGAGCATGCTTCTTGCCCTTTCCATCAACGTTTTATTCATTCTTTCTGCAACTCCATTTTTCTTAGGCGTATATGGAGTAGTCTTCTATCATGCTATAACACACTTCTTACAGAATTCTTCAAATTCCTTGCTGCAAAACTCTCCACCATTATCTGTTCTCAGCACCTTTATCTTCTTCTCTGTCCGATTTTCCACGAGAGCCTTAAATTCTTTAAACTTGTCAAAGGCTTTAGATTTATTCTTAAGGAAATATATCCATGTATTCCTTGAGAAGTCATCTATAAATGATATATAGTACATAGACTTACCTATTGATGGAACCTTCACAGGTCCAAACACATCACTGTGCACAAGTTCTAATATCTGTTTCGCCCTCTTACTACCAGAGGGGAAACTCACCTGATTCTGCTTCCCATATACACAATTTTCACAGAAATCAAAATCCAGAGAGCTATTACTCATACCTTCTACCATACCTTTACCATGAAGTATTTGAAGGCCCTTCTCTCCAATATGTCCAAGCTTTTGATGCCACAACATGGTCTTCTCTCCAGAGACCACAAGATTTTCTGCTCCACTTTTAGGAACCACAAAACTGTTGCACCCATCAATAACAGTGCTACCTTGCAGCTTGTACAGAATTCCAATTCGAACTCCCCACATCAATACTAGTGCTCCTCGAACCATTTTCCAGGTATCCTTCTCGAACACTATTTCTACACCTGCATCATCCAGCTTCCTTACAGAAATCAGAGTTCTGGCCAATGCAGAAATATGTAGAACACCCAGAAGTGTTTTAGCCCTTCCACCTTGCAACTTTGACTTTAATTTTCCGAGACCAATGATTCTAGCCTTCCTATCATCCTCTCAGAAGACATCACCACCATCGTATTTCTCATACTCGCAGAACCACTCTCTATGGGGAGTGAAGTGAAAGGATGCACCTGAGTCAATCAACCATGCCTCATGATCTACATGTGTACTTGAAGAAGCCAAGTACACATCCCCATCTTCATCTGAGGTGGTTTTCACCTCTATAGAAGGAGCATCATCAGATCCCTTTCCTTTGTCAGGAGCTTTAGATTTACAGTCCCTTTTGTAGTGCCCTTCCTTTCTGCATTTCCAGCACACCACCTTTACAGGTTTTCCTGGAGATTTAGATCTCCCTCTAGATTTAGATCTCCCACCTGATGACTTATTTTTGTTTCTATTCTGGGACCGTCCTCCTACAGACAAGACATCACCATTCTCGCTCTCCATATTTTTCTGTTTCATCTCCTCCGTCAGAAAGGATGAGACTATTTCATCAAACTATAAGGCTATTGCATTGCTACCTATTGCAATAACCAGACTATCCCATGAATCTGGTAGAGAACACAACAAACTGATGCACTTATCTTCATCTGAAATTTTAATATCAACAGATGCTACTGACTTACCACAGTATTAAATCCGTTCAGATGCTCTGTCACCGAGTCTCCATCTTTCATCCCCAGGTTATATAGCTTTTTCTATAGGAACAATTTATTCACTAGAGACTTAGATTAGTACAAAGTCCCTAACTTGTCCCACAAATCCTTCGTCGTAGCTTCCACTGATACATTTAGAAACACTGAATCTGAGACACACAATCGTATTGTTCTCTTTCCCTTCTGATCGAACTTCTTCCATTCTTCATCGGACACTCCCGTTGGTTTAGTACCTGGATCTACCGTGATCCACTGATCTTTATCCACCAACAAATCCTTCATCTTGAGTTTCCACAACTCAAAACTCTGACCATTAAATTTCTCTATCTTTATCTTTCCACTGCTCGCCATCTTCTTTCACCACCAGAATTGATCTCGCAGATCTCCCACTGAACATGGTCTACCACAGGCCCAAGCGAAACCCTTCAGCAACAAAGGCGTCCCCTTGAAGCCAAAATTGCTCTAATACCAAATGTAGGTTTTAACCCCATACAGAAATTACCTGCATACGAATTCGAAAACACAGAAAATAAACAATGTGAGAGCATAACACATAAAACACATATACATAGATATTTTCCCCTGGATCCCAAAACTAGGACTACCAGCTTGATTTTTCATTATGTTCCTTTCAATGTTATAATACATATTTATGCATGTCGAAGCATCCAATACCATGGACCGAAAACCAACGTGTCCAATACCATGGACCGAAAACCATCGTGTCCAAAAACATGTGTGAAAATCATGCACAAAAGCATAGGTGGGTCCGCCCATCCTAACATAGGGTCCAAAACCAAAATTTTTTAGGGCGCTTCCCTGGACCCTGTAATGTGGGGTTACGGGTAAGCCTCAAACCCCCTATTACCCCCCCCCCCCCGCACTACACAATCGGAACAATGAAAAGGGGCTCTGTCCCCCCTCTAACCCCCCGGGTTAACTACGTGGGCTAGTCGTGGAAAGAATATAACACAACCCAACAGTTCTAAGTAGTTTTTAAGTAATAAGTGGTAGATGAAGTCTTGAGCGATAAGGAGAGAAGTTTATGTTTCGATTCGTAGCATAGGTAGAGGCTCTGCAGCTGAGTGCACAGAGGCCTAGGGTAGAAGTCCTTAGCTGAGTGCGTGGACCCTTGTAGCTATGTGCAAAGGGCGGATAGAGTCTATAATCATCTGAAGATATCAATAAAGAGAAGAATTCTACAAACTCTTTGTCTTTGTTAACTGTTAATGCATCTTGTCATATTGTGTATGAATTTCATTTACAATGCTTATGTGGCATGCAAATGTATGTAATTATGTGGGTTAATTGAATGGAAGTAAGAATATCTGTTTACGAGGTGCTAACTGTGATTATTTAATAAGATAAGTAAGACACTTAAGATAATTTGGGAATCTACACAATACATTTCCCTAACAACGTTAAAGTACCTGAATCGTAGGTTAGGGTTGCGCAAAGGTCAAGCATACCCTTTCGCGAAGGTACTGAAAGATGGAATAAGGGACTAGATAGATAGAGCCATAGAACTTAGCAAGTCATGCGAAAGCAGGAACTAAAGGAATAAACTCACATCACAACCATCTCAGGGTGCAGAAACGTGGTTCCAACATTCCCCCATACTGCTTCGGGTGAGACTTCGGTCTGTGCTCTGCGGGCTGATGCCGAAAGGGCTAATAGTGTAGGGATTTGTTTGGCTAAATAACGCAGAACCTAGGTCAGGCCCATCCAAGCCAGCAAGACAACCAGGGTAAACAACTAGGGTGAAAACCTCTCAGAGGTAGCCTCGCTGATTTCAAAAAAAAAATCATGAAATTTCCATTTGCTGGTCAGCAAGAAGGACGGTCAAATAGCAGAGGAGGATCACAAACAGACCCTTATCACTCACAATTTTATTTTACCACTCATTACCATTCATTCCTCCACCATTTCTGTCATCCTTTTCCACTCCTTTACTTTAGTTTACAAAGGGACTCTATTTTCTACAAGATCCCCCATAAATCTATAGGATCCCCGAAAAACCTACAAGATGATCCTGTAGGAATTACAGCGACCTAGAAATCCTACAGGAGGCATTCCTAAGGCAAATAAATGACTTTCTAGGACAATAAAATGCACCCCTTTCATCATTCCATCACCATACCTTGTCCACCATCATCACCCCTATACTCACCCTTAAAAACAAAATCAGTTTCCAAAATATTTTTTTTCAATCTTCAAAAAGAAGGGAAACAGGGAGGAATAGAGAGCATCACCTGAGTATTCCTTGTTCTCCATACTCCTAGTCTTTCTCTCCATCCATGTCACCATCTCAAAAAAGTGTATGATTAAGATTTCTAAGGTAGAAGCAACTACAAGACATCCTGTAGGAAATCTTGTAGCCGCCTATCCCGTAGAATACAAATCATAACAATAGCAAGCCTCCAACATAATGATCCAAGAGCAGAAGGAGCTCCAAAGAAGCAACAACACCACCATCTTCAACAACAAGTACCTGCACAAATAAAAGGGATCATCAAAAAGAAACAACAAGGGAAGAATAATAGCATGCAACCATACACACAGCAAGAACCTCCATCCTTCAACAACTACAGCAAGGTATTGGCACCACAAGTAAGTATTCCACTTGCTCTCTCATATGCATCATGTAGTAAAAGAAATGTAAAAGTTACGAGTAAGTTGGTTTATAAGTGAAAATGTAGCTAGTTAACTTGGCCACCTTTGCTTAATCAACAAAGACAAAAAAGAATGTTCCCTCACACGTTGCAGTAGTCAACTCAAAAACAAAGAAGGAGAAGCAAAAAAGTAGTTAAAACTACGGATGCATATGGTGGGAGTTGATTACGAGGAGTGGGGAGTGATGAGGTGGTAGTGGGGACCAACGGTCCAAAAATGGAAATTTACTTTTAATGCTAGCACACCACGTCACCTCGAATGTCCATAAGAGGAAATAAGAATCGTCCCCATGCATTCATGCATTCACTTCCTCAAAGCTCGCTCTCACAAGTCGCTGTCATACCTAGGCAACCTACCGAAAGCAAAACTCCATCATTTTACTGCACAGGAATTTCCTACAGGATTGCACAGCAATTCCTACAGGATTGCACAGGAATTCATACAAGATACACAGAGACTGTCTATAGGATTGGCTGAGAGGAGTTTCAGAGGGGAAAGCATGGGAGTTGGCCACTACAAACACTATTGTTATAGCTCCAAATCTCACTCTTATGGTTTGTGATGCTGCACTTATGGCCTAGGGCAACCCCTCCTTCCAGACCTGGTCCAAAAATTTAAAAAACAGTGTTTTATTCCCTATACGCGACTTTGCCCTGTGTTAAACGCGTGTACACGCGGTTCTGTCATACCTAACCCGCGTGTATCTATTAAAACACTTAAAAAAATATAATTTCCTCTTTTTCAGGCGGTGATCGCGGGTTTACCTGCTGGATCACCTGTTAGTGCCCGTGGCCCAACTGTTCCCAACCAACTCCTAACTAAAAAACTACTTTGGAGAGGGTATAAAAAGACATCAAAGGGAAGGCCAAGGGGGGAGAGAAAGGAGAGCAAGATTATTATGCTGAGATTTTTCCCTTAGACCAGGTCTGAAGTCCTTGGTGCATTCTGCACTTCCCCCATTTTGCATAGGAAACCCTTGTTTCCATGTGTATTGGTGATCATTCATCCTTGACATCATCATTGAGTAAGACTTGGAAGGAGCTCTTGTTGGAGGCTGGAGGCTGGAACGAATCCGGGAGGAAGCTTGCTTGGAGCCTGCTGAAGGTGTTCAGGTGATATCTTTCCGATATATGTACTTTATTTGCCTTTATATATAAAGAAACACGTCTTTGTTCCCGAATAATCTTTCTTTATGCTTACGAGATTCTTGTGTTGAATTCTTATGAAAGTGGTTACTTAAAGTTTTTTTATAACTAACTTTATAGCATAAAGATGATTTATACATAAACTTCTATACATGTACTGTTGTGTCCTTTGATTTGTTTGTCTTGCAGGTCAAAGAAAGAAGAAGGGAACTCCAAGAAGGGTTTGCACCCTAACGGTCTTCTCGAACGTAGGACCTTAGGTATGTACCCTAAACATTGGAATTTGCTTAAAAGTAAAAAAGATGGCTGTGTGTGTGTGTTTCTTTGTATAAGCAATTTTCAGTCTGGTAGAGTCTTAGCCCAAAGGACCCTAGGGGTATTTTCCCTTCAACCAGAATTGGCGACTCCACTGGGGACAACACTCTTGTTGTTCCTAGTTTGGGTAGTCCTCAAGCCAATCAAGGCTCAGCCCCTCTGTTTGTTGGCTCTGACTGTCTGATCTTTTCTTGAAATCCAAGCTTTTCCAGTTTTTCAGTCTGTGTTTTTTTATTTTTCTTGAAAGACTTCAGATACGCTCTTTTTCTGGATTACAGAAGCGTATATACGCAAGTTGCACTAAGTAAACCCGCGTATACGCATGTTTCCTTAGTTACAGTCGCGTATACACGCATTTTGCAAATAATTGCAGGCGCGTATATCACATAATTTTCAAGATTTATAATTTTTCTTTGGCTGAATGTTTGTCTGGTGGTTTGGGTCAGTTTAAAACAGTCAATTCCTTGTGACAGTTCTCTGTTTAACAGGGGGCATCTTGTTCTGAACTCTCTCTAGTTATAAGGAGTACTAGTCTTGTTTTTCGTTGATTGCAAGCGTCATTGATTTTTGACACACAAGATTTCTGTTTGAGAATCTTGATTGCTCTGTTTCGGCAGAGTGGGAAAATTGTGTTCAATCTTTGTGTCCATTTTATTTTCATGACACTTTTGTTTGCTTAACGAAATCATTTTTATGACCATTTACTCCTTTGTTTCGGGAAATTTGTTTGTTACCATTTTCTTGAAACTTGTCTTTTGATATTTTGGACTTTCATTGCTGCTTTTGATTGTCAAAAGCGATTTCGAACACATTTTATTTTTGTTGAGTTCTCATCATTTGAAAGGTGTCAATTCACAAAAGTGTTTGGTTGCTTGTTTATCAATCATTGGTGTCAATTTTTGAGAGCTTTCCTTTGAAAAAGACTTTTTTGATTTGATCGAAAGAAAATCTTTTGAAAGTTTTTGAGTTTCGCTTTCTTAAACTCGCTTCTCATTTGATTTCCTTTTTTGCGAAGTGAAAGTGCTTTGTTTTTATCTTAAAACTTGTTTTTATTGTTTGGACGAAATGATTGGTAACACATCATCTTCTATCTAAGCATTTTAGTGGCAAGACAAAATTTGATAAAGCAGCAACTTTCCTTCTTTGTTTTTAGAGTAGTCTTTGAATCGTGCATCCACATTTAGTTCTTGCATTAGGGTAAGATTTGCATCCCTTTTTATGCATACATAGCTTTGTTAGCTTTTGTGAGTGTGGAGTTTGAAAAGAAAGCAAAAATTTTGTTTAATTTGAAGTTCCTCAGAAACCTCATAGAAATTGCTCTTCATCGAAACGAAAAGTGCATGTGCATGTAGTTAGGATAGTTTCTTTTGCGTCCTAAAAACACCACAAGTTTCACTTCCGTTACCTTCTGACTTAAAGAACAGCCTAATAAAATCAAGCGCTTAATTAAAATCCACTAGAACTTTTTGTTTTAGTTATTACACCAACAAGTTTAGGATTTTAGGGCCTTGGATTAGGCGAGTGGAGAGTTAACTCTCCAAGGCCACACAAAACGTCAAACATAAGAGTCTGACTAAAGAGAGTAAATCCAATAGCGTTAGGAAGACCAGGAAAGCTCCGGATCTGGGAGTTAAGCACGAGGGTCTGTGAAGACAGGGAAGAGAGATACCCCCTCTCCTACTTGTCCGAACTCACCTCACGACTGTTCCGCCTGGCTTCTGCAACGAGTTGGTACCCATAGTTGCCTCTCCTAGGGATCTGCATAGGTGGCTGCGGAGGGGAATCCCGTGGCACCTGAGGTCGACGTTGTATCACTCTCGACAGTACTTCTGGAGGACACCCTTGCGAAGCTTGGGGGCTTGCACCGGCGCAGGCTGTTGTTAGGAGGTCAGCGTAACTTCCTCTGTTACCTTCGCTGATAGGACTGGGCCGTCATTATCCCAGACTATCTTCGGAAGGCCCCTGACTCTACTTTCTTGTATTTTGGTGTCCGGTCCTCACCACCCGGAGCGGAAATACTTGGAAGTTGTTTGACTAGCTGTTTCTTTAGGGACTTTATAGTGAGTGCTCTTTGCTCCTTGTATATAGTTGGCTTTAGGTATTTTTGTCTAGTCACGTTTGGACTTTGTGTTCTGAGTGACTGGCTTGCCGCTCTACCGATCTTGAAAGGCTTTTGGTTGTTCTTTCAGAAGTTGTGGAGTTGCCTCCTCAAGGGCAAAGGTTTTGATTGCTTATCCATATTCTTTGAAGAGTTGTTTCTATATTCCCGCAAGGGAAAGGGTCTTTGGATTACTTAGATATGGCTAATATTCCTGTGGAAACCAACCAAGGTACCCTTCCAAAAGGGGATCCTTGTGCTTTTCCTTTCTTTGGAAACGTTGGTACTCCCTTGATGGCCACTTTGAATATTCCTGGGTTGAATGTTGGACTACCCGTTTGGCTGTGGTCCACTCCGAATATTCCGAATGCTCTTGAAGCTTCTCAGTTGAATGCTTTATTTCAGGGGCATCATATGGGTGCTAATTGTTCATCTGCTCTCAAAGAGAAATCTGGGATTCCTTCTTCTCCTCCTTCTTGTAACAAGAAATCTAAAAAGAGGAGAAAAAGGAAGTCAAAGAAGAAGAATAATTTTAGCACTTCATCTTCAACCTCTGCGAGTCATGTTGGAGATGAGTCTTCAACCTCTGCAAGTCATGTTGGAGATGAGCCTTCAGCCACTGCTAGTCATGCTGGGGGCACAAGTCTAGTCACTGCGAGTCACACTGGCACTTCATCTTCAACCTCTGCGAGTCATGTTGGAGATGAGTCTTCAGCCGCTGCAAGTCATGCTGGGGGCATGAGTCTAGTCACTGCAAGTCATACTAGCAAAGTGTCACCGACCTCTGCAAGTCATGTTCAGGACTCTCCGCAAACCACTGCTAGTCATGTTGGCGGAATGGAGGTTGATAAGAAACCTGGACGTAGAAGTTTTAAACCTAAGTTCCCTTGTAAGATATGCAAGGGAGACCATCTTACTCATTTATGCCCTGGTATTCCAGAGGTTCAAAAGATATGGTCCGAGTCTGAAAGTACTTCTGCTCCTAGATCTGATATGGTTTCTCATCAATTCCATCAACCGTTGGTTGAAAATGTGGTAGAGCCAGTGCAATCGCTGGCCGATTACACTCCTCTTTTGGGGGGTGAAGTGCCTAACAAAAGAGTATGTTTGATCTCTAGTACAGAGTCTTCTAGTATAGGGGGCATTCCGGGTACTTCGAATGTTCCCCCTCCAAGTGCTAAGAGTGTTTCCTTTGATTGGGATAGTCTTGTTGAGCCTCGTCTTCCTTCCGCTGCACCTTTCCAAATAAAGGTCAGAGTTAATTCCACAAATGTCTATCGATGTATGGTGGATGAAGGATCCTCTACAAGTATTATATCCTCTTTGACTTGGAAAGCTTTGGGTTCCCCAAAGTTGTTGACAACTCAGAGTCAGTTGTTAGCCTATGATAGAAGGCCTGGTGAATCTATGGGTATTCTTCCTCAATTGCCTATCACTTTAGGTGGGAAGACTGTCTTAATCGATATGATGGTGGTTGATAGCCCTTTAGACTTTAATATGCTACTTGGGCGTGATTATGTCTATGCTATGAATGCTGTGGTGTCTTCACTCTTTCGAGTAATGTGATTTCCTCATAACGGGAATATTGTCACTATTGATCAGCTTGCATCTGATAATCATCACCCTAATTCGACTTTACTGCAGAATGCCCCTTGGTTTGTTCCAAGTGTTCAAGTAGACTCTACCCTGCCACGGGTCAATTATGTGGCATTGAGTCCTCAATGTTCAATCGCTTCTAAGAAGGATCCTTTGACTTATTATTTTCCTTCTTGGGACTCGGTCCCGGCAGTTGACCGAGAGATTCTTCCTATAAGGACATGGGACCCTTTAATTCCCTCTTTTGATCCTTGTAGTTCTCATGATTTCTTAGAACTTGTTTTGCCTTCACAGGAGGAATTCTTTGAAGCCATGAGTTATGACTACCAAAGGAGTCCTTGGTCCGATCCCTGCAAAGGGGTTGTTCAGCAGAACTATTATGCGTAAGCCGCAAGGCTGCGTGGTTCCCTGTACCATATTGCATATATGAGGTACGCATTTTCAAGTTTTGTATTCTATAACACAAAGATTTTATATGAAGTTTATATGTGGGATGTATTAACTTCGTGTCTAGTGTTCCTATTTATGTTTACAGAACTTGGAAGATTTCTCCTTTGGAAGTTTATGGTTGGTCCGTTCTGACAGGTATTGGTTCTCGAAACTAGCATATAGGTTAGGTTTTTCCGCCTGCATTGTGCACTTATCAGTTTCCTTTCCCATTTTGCCTTAGGATCGACCCCACCAAGTTATGGTGCGGAACCTTCTCATTGCTTAGAAGTATCATGACTTGTGTGGTAGAGCCTACCTTATCATGGGTGCCCTAGTTAGTACCTTATTGTCGCTTGGCACTCATGCAGATTTTTCATCCCTAGGCTCGGGAGTCCTCTGTAGTCCCGCCATGACTTATGCGTTGAAGACTCATTCCTATTTGCTTCCTCGCTTCGTTCTGGCCTTATACCCTAGAGGCTCCTATGTGTGTTGAGTTGTACTTTTGCATTGCATGTTGACTATTTGCACCCTTTGGCCTAGAGCCGGCTTCACTTGGACTTGTGTTTAAGCCAACTTTTGACCATGACGTCTGCAAAATCAACCTTGCATACCTTTGACTTCTGTAGCTTGACATACCTTGATCCGTGGAAGGAACATACCTCTGAGTGTCACTGACCAGTTTTTCACCTCCCTGCATTGAGCATAGGAACGTTCCTTTCCCAGGAACTAGATCATCTGTTTCGCCGACACTCGTTCTTTCCACTGTACCATAGCATTCTTTTATTCTTTTTCCGGCTTATCAGAAAAAGACAAAAAAATTTAATATTCCAAAAAGAGCGGGAACAGGGACATTATTTCCATTTATTGTTGGCAGCTAGAGTCAGTCGTGTCGCCCTTGAACAAAGCACTCAAAACAAAGTCTCCTCCGCATGGGTGGGATTTAGTTTGACTTAGGTAAGCCATAACCTTGTTATCGAGTCAGTTCTCCCCCGATTGGTTATCTCTTCCAATCATATGGAGGGTTCGTTCGTGCCTCCTGCATGACGAACTTATACAGATTCATTATATGCTGCCACATAGTCACATTGAGTCGTGCTTTTGTTCAAGGGAAGTTAGCCTGAGTCGGCCTTTCTGCGGTGTCTCTTGACTCATTTTTCAGTCGGCCATCCCTGGTTGTCAGTGTCATGTCTATCATCACATCAGTTATATTGGTCCTTCACTCATGCCGGTTTGAGAAGGTCCCCATTGACTTCTTGCTGGCGGGTCTTGTCCTTATCGACGACGACACATTGCTCTGAGGGCAGACCTAGAGACCGCACCCTGGCCCTATTTTCATTATTGATAGGTCACCTTGTGCTCAGCATCGATCAGTATCATGGGTCTTTGACTGAGTGGTTTCCCTTGTGTTCGACATCAGCATACATTATCACACATTGGGATTCATGCAGTACCTTGGTTTCCATTTGACCCTATTGGTGGATACCTTGCCTCTGTGTCAGCTTTCATTATTGGTTGGTTCAGAGGGTTTCTGCCGTGCGCTAGCCACATCTTGTGTACGCCGGAAACGTACTTCGGTTGGGTTACTACATCTTTTTCGTCCGATTCCTTCCACATTATTGGCCTACGGGTTACACTCGCGCTAGATTGATGGAGGATGCCTTAATGCCTTCCTTCTAGCGGATCTTTCCCTATCGAATCCGACTCATTGCTCTGGGGCAAAGATCTAGAGTCCATTTGGCAGTACCTTGGGGTTTGCAGTCATTAGTGGCAGATTCCTCGCTATCGACAGTGGGAAACCATCATTGTCTCCTGATTGATAGATTCTTACAGGTGTTCGACTTCAGCTCATCTATTCACACTTGTTAGATTGTACTGGGTACCTTGACGCTCATTATCATTATCGGTGAGTAGTCTCGCGTTTGTTAACGGTATACATCAATGACCGGTAATCAAACGATTTCTCACATGGTCGACTTCAGATCATTTATTCCCATGGTGTAGAAATGTACCACGGCGGTCGGTGAAGACCTCAGGTTGTATCAGCATTCATTGGTTCACTTGACAGTTGCTCCTGTTGCTGCTCGTTGATACCACTCCACCTTATATGTTGCAGTCAGTCATAGCGACATTCTATATGCTGGCACCTCAGTTTGCAGTGTAGTACCATCCTATTCCATCATGTTCAGTTGGTACCTTATGGGATCAGTCTTTGATTTCAGTGATCCGTTGCATCTTTCAGCATCATTGACAGTTTTATATGTGATATTCAGACATGTACTTACTCATTATGATCAGATGATCCATTATGTATTTTACAGTCATTTATACTTGTATACTTAGTGGATCCGCTTGTACTTGATATGCGGACATGCTTTACTTTTCCTGAGCATGGGTATGCCCGCCTCAGACAGTGTTTCTTTCTGATCTCCTTTCGGTGGCTTGGCAGGCTGAATTCTGGTGAAGTCCTCCTCGGTTTTTTGGCAGAGTTCCTTTCCTTGTACTTACTTAATGTATTTCGGCCATCATGTTCCCCTTCTGACCTCATACATTAGGGGGCATCTGTTATAGCTCCAAATCTCACTCTTATGGTTTGTGATGCTGCACTTATGGCCTAGGGCAACCCCTCCTTCCAGACCTGGTCCAAAAATTTAAAAAACAGTGTTTTATTCCCTATACGCGACTTTGCCCTGTGTTAAACGCGTGTACACGCGGTTCTGTCATACCTAACCCGCGTGTATCTATTAAAACACTTAAAAAAATATAATTTCCTCTTTTTCGGGCGGTGATCGCGGGTTTACCTGCTGGATCACCTGTTAGTGCCCGTGGCCCAACTGTTCCCAACCAACTCCTAACTAAAAAACTACTTTGGAGAGGGTATAAAAAGACATCAAAGGGAAGGCCAAGGGGGGAGAGAAAGGAGAGCAAGATTATTATGCTGAGATTTTTCCCTTAGACCAGGTCTGAAGTCCTTGGTGCATTCTGCACTTCCCCCATTTTGCATAGGAAACCCTTGTTTCCATGTGTATTGGTGATCATTCATCCTTGACATCATCATTGAGTAAGACTTGGAAGGAGCTCTTGTTGGAGGCTGGAGGCTGGAACGAATCCGGGAGGAAGCTTGCTTGGAGCCTGCTGAAGGTGTTCAGGTGATATCTTTCTGATATATGTACTTTATTTGCCTTTATATATAAAGAAACACGTCTTTGTTCCCGAATAATCTTTCTTTATGCTTACGAGATTCTTGTGTTGAATTCTTATGAAAGTGGTTACTTAAAGATTTTTTATAACTAACTTTATAGCATAAAGATGATTTATACATAAACTTCTATACATGTACTGTTGTGTCCTTTGATTTGTTTGTCTTGCAGGTCAAAGAAAGAAGAAGGGAACTCCAAGAAGGGTTTGCACCCTAACGGTCTTCTCGAACGTAGGACCTTAGGTATGTACTCTAAACATTAGAATTTGCTTAAAAGTAAAAAAGATGGCTGTGTGTGTGTGTTTCTTTGTATAAGCAATTTTCAGTCTGGTAGAGTCTTAGTCCAAAGGACCCTAGGGGTATTTTCCCTTCAACCAACTATGAAGAGGTAGGATCTGTAATTACATCCCTCTTTACAAGTAATTGAACCAGAAATCCTCTAAGTTTGAGTGAATTTAATAGTTGTGTAAGGCAATTACACACACAGTCATTTCAATTTTGGTTATTCATTTGAAAATTGTCTCAACCCTCTCATCTTTTCAAACTTCACCAACCAAGATGACAGGAGGGTTTAATAGGAGGGAGCCCATTAACACTGTGAGAATCCAACAACACCAGCAAGTGCTTGAAATATTCACAAGACATAATTGGATGGGGTCTTTTGAAAACTTCAGAGGGTATGAGGATGAGGTGGCTCGAGATTTTTCTCTCTCCCTCATTCCACTAACTATAATCCATGCCAGTATTGTGGTAAGAGGCCTCTCCATAGAAATCACCCCTAAGCTCATTAGAAGAGTCACCACACTTCCCCTAGGAATACCATGGAGGATAGAAGACAAAGGAGATAGCTAGGTTTCCAAAAGGAAATTCTTTTTATAAGGTGAGGAACCCACTAAGGACAAAAATGGAGGAAGGAGGGAAAGTCTACCATATCCCTCGAATGAGGTAAGCTACCAACTAATCAAATACATTTCATGTGAGGGTAGGTATAGTGTGGTCTATGGCTATCATTTTAGGCTTCTTGAAGAATTGAGATTTGGAGAAGAAACACCCACTCACCAAAGGCTCAGCATACCATACCTCTTGCTGCAATCACTAATAGACTCAAGCATCAAAGTGCAGGAGGGAAATTCCCAACAGTTAACTCACCATGGGTTAATTAGGATCCTTATAGAAGATGCCCTCCAAAACCTTAGAATTCCTATAACATGGTAAGTTTTTAGAGACATGCCAGCAGAGGACAACATCAAAGTTCTCACATATGAGGTTAGTCCTAGTGTCAGCGAAGACCAAGAGGAAGAGACTGAAGCAGAGGAAGAAGAAGTAAAGAAGGATGAGGAAGAAACAGAAGGAGATGAAGATGAGATGGATGAAGAAAGAGATGAAACATAAGAAAATGAGGAAGATGAAGAAGAAGAGGAGAAAGAGAAGGAGGATGACGAAGGAACAGTGGAGGATGTTAAGGATGAAACTGATAAAGATGTTGAAGATATACAAGAGGAAGAAGAAAGGAAGGACATAGGTGAAGAAGGAAATGGAAAAGAGGGGACAAAAAACAAGGAGGAGTCACCTAGGGTGTCTCAAGAACCCAGTGAGAGAGAGGTAGCAGCTTCCCTCATTGCTCTTAGCACCCCCATCAAGAAAAAAGGTAAAAGAGAGAGGTAGACCCCCTTATATTTTTGGATAAGGAAAAGCACAAGAATAAGATAGGGGAAACCCCAAACACCAACCAAAATTCCTATTGTGATTGAAGACTCCCCTAAACAAAAGCAGTAAATGTCTTCCCCTAAGTCTCCTATCACCTATGTGGGAAGGCCTATGACTAGATCAACCTCCTCCAAGGGAAAGGCAATCCTATAGGATACATAGCAAAATCTACAGGAAGCAGAAGCAGTCCTACAAGATACTATGCTGAACCTACAGGAGGCACAAAAATTGGAAAGGGAGATAGCGGAGCAGCAAGAAACTAAAGAAGAGGACCCAGAGACAAAAGAACCTAGCCCGCAACCTAACTTGGACTCCTAATATAGGTTTATTGAAGGAGGCAAGATCATACCTCAAAAAAAAATTATCCCATTGTTCTTCGAGCTTGAGAAGGAGGGCCAAAACTCACAGATGGATGAAAATCGCCAAATCAAAGGGGGCGGAAGAAATTGGGCACATGGAAGAGAAACTCAAGGAGATGGGTTTCTAGTCAATTTAACATCTTAAATTTCTCTACATAAATTATCAATCCGGATATCGTAAACTGATGAAGTGTGGTGCACCATATGTGCTTAGTTAACCTTTTTCTTACTTCGTTGTTTTATAGTTTTTGTTTTGTTTTGGGGTTTTGTTTTTGTTGATCTCCCAAAGTGTCTAATGCAAATGGAAATCCTATTCCTAAGTCTCTAGAAGGCATGTATGGATACAAATTTTAAGGCAATTATGTCCTCTATAATGATTTCCAGAACTTAACACTTCAGAAGGTCTTAGAATGTTCTAGTGATGATAGTAATGCTTAAACAAGAATGGAAAATGTACAGCTACTTCAATCAAACAAAAGATGAAATACTGATCATGAAATCACTGTCTCTGCTACTTGTCTAAATACGGAAATAAAAGTTAAGCTATTGCACTCAAACAAATCAAAAATTGCAAGGTAAAACTAAAATCAAATTACACATTCATAATTCGATCCCTCGCCAGTAGTCCCGCTATGGCTTTCGGAGGTAACCGTCAATGATATGAGAAATTCAATATCTAATTGCAGAAAATTAAAACTAAAGTCAAATTACACATTCATAATTCGATCCCTCACCATTAGTCCCGCTATGGATTTTGGAGGTAACCGTCAATGATATGGGCAATTTAATATCTAATTGCAGAAAAGTAAAACTAAAATAAAATCACATCAATTCATAGTCTAACCCCTCGCTCGTTAGTTTCGCTATGGCTTTCGGAGGTAATCATCAATAACTTGAGTAATCTGATATATAAACTAACTAACAAAACAAATGAATAAGACTGAAATCAAAGCATAACTGAAATTGAAAAGCTAAAAAAACAAAGTCAGCAGAGAGGTAAATCTCATGTCACTATTTGATGCAAAAACATGTAAAAAAAAAACTAATCTATAATCAATCGGTTGAACACACTTACATGAATTAAAATTGCATGAATGAAAAATCTAAACTATCAAACTTGAAAGCAATCAAATGACATAATGAAATCAAAGAAAAATTACAAAATGAAATCTACTCTACCTTATATTATAATATGCTCCATGACATCTACTTCACATCTCCTTCCATGTTGAGAACATCAAGGCTTTATTCAAATTCTTCAAAATTACAAAGTACAACAAAGCTCTCTAAAGCTTTCCAAAGCCATCTCACAAGCTAACAAGCTTAAGAACTAACAAGCTAAGACTTAAGAACTTACAAGCTAAAAAGACTAACAAATGAAGGAGAGAGATCTCCTATTTATACAAAAAGATGAGAAGCCATCTCATTAATGAGAGTCCATGAATCTTTCCCTCTACCTCTAGATTCCTAATCAAAATAGGAACTGATAAGACACATGTCTTCTTAGAGTTACAATATAATTAGGAGATGTGACACATATCCTCATGATCCCATGATTCTTTCCACTCAAATTCGAATTTGGCCTTAGAGTGCCACATAAGGGTCTTCTAGAAGCCTCCTTTCAACCTACACATGTCAACAATCTCAACCCATTTGTTAGGTATAAGCATATGCACATTATTTTCTAATTTTCAACCACAAATTCACTTAAAAAGCTTAAAATTAATAAAGTTTGGAAAAACATAAATGTGGCCCAATGATAATGAAAGTGGGATGAATGTGGTGACATAGTAGTAAAATGGAGGTGATATAATGGACATAATAGTGAAAGTGTAATGGAAATGAATGACATTTTCAAGACTCAACATACCCCCCAACTGAAGCTATTGCGTGTCTTTATGCAATATATATTACATTAACTCTTTTGATCCTTGAGTTTTGGCTTAACTTTGCATGATATCATTTGATAACTTCATATTTTTGCAAAGTGTTCTACTTGAATTGCAACATGGTTGGTTCTTGTGTTACAACCAATTTTTTTTGTTTGTTTGTTGTTGCATTCTATTTTGATATTTGAACTTTGCATAATGATATTTTGATTATTTTTGCAAATTATATCTTTATTGGATTGCATGATGGTTGGTTCTTGTGTGACAACCATGATTTTGTTTATATCCAATTTATCCTTTAAGCATTTTTTTTGAAAAGCCATTGTATGCTCATAATAACAATGTAATAGCTAATATATGTTGGAAGTATGTGGGCTCCTGAGTATGATATGGACATGGAAATATATGAAGATGAATTCATTCCCCCCTAACTGATGGTATTGACAATTTTATGAAATTAGGAAGAGAAATGTTTTTCCAACAATTATCATTCTAGCTTTTTATGGAATTCTATGGTCAAAAGTTAGAAAATGACGTACCTTAACTTACCCTTTGGAATGGATGAGTTGTATGTGTGGTGGCTGCAAAATTCTGTTCATATTCTTCTTCAAGTCGCTGAATAAGAGGAGTCATGGATGAAGAGATAAGATGACTTTTTATTGCTTCTACTAAAACTTGCTGAATCTGCTCCAAAATGCTTAAAATAATAGTCTTCATGTCTTCAAAACTCATTGGCACAATTCCTACTATGTGAAAAGATGTTCTGATGTCGAACATAGTAGGAAATTGTTGACTTAGTGGCCATTAATGGATGCCACTAGTTAACACGAGAACTCTCACCATTGATGACAATGAGAGTCAAGATGCCCAAACACATCTTGCTAGGTATGAATGATTTTGCCGATGTCGAGTCACCTAGAAGATCTGACGAACAAGGGACATTAATGTATTCCCATTGTGTGTCAGCATGAGGGCTTGCCATTAAGGCATGCAAGCCTCAAGGTATTTTTACAAAGAACTTAGACTCAAAGGACTATGGACTCAATAATTTGCATTGAAGTAGGGCTTATTTGCAGAATGAAAATGACAGGAAATGGAAGATGAAAATGGAAGATGGCAATGGAGAACAGAAATGGAAATGGGCAATAAGTATGTGAATGAGCCTCTTACTTTTATTTGTGGGTTATGAAAGGACAAAAAGCGATGGAAAGTGTATGTGAATGTAAATGGAAAATATGGAGGAAAATAAGATGAATGGTTTATTATGAGGTATGGATGTGATGGATGGATGTGATGGAGACAATAGTATCTGAAAGTTTTTCAAGTGTTTGGATCTGATTTTGCATCAGCACATTTCCTCTTTGTTGCTGATCATCCTCTTATGAAACAAATTGGTCTCTTAGTGAGACACCATTTTCTTGTAGTCATTTGTCCTTCCTCCTGGAACCTGCAAAAAACTAATACTTCTTCTGCAATGGAATGTAAGATTATCAAAGGAGAGAGGTGATCAATCTCTCTAATTATGATATTTAAACACAAAACTAAGTATTAATGAAACAAGTCTTCAAAGAAAAAATCAAAAAGAATTTATACCTGCTTTGGAATTGGACTTTAGCTGCAGAATGTTGACGGTTTCTGTAGCTAAAAATCTTGAATAAAAAGTTAGCCATTCATCTTTCATCATCAGTCCAAAATTAATCAATACTTTCAAAAAAGTGAGCAAATAACTTGTTCATTTCATTGATTCAAAATTATTTTTTTTCTTGACATGCAGTGACTTAGTGTGGCGACTCAGTGTGGCGACTTAGTGATAACACACAACTTGACTTCCCTTTGACCACGGTCTTTTTCATCGAATTGGATCAAATGAATAGGACACCATCCATATACTGACATTTTCCCAGCTACCCATGTGGCTTGTTTTGCTTGATGACACCTACAACCTAGAGTTTAAAAAAAACGGCTGCGGAAAGTTGAAGCAGCTGCGAAAAGTTGAATCAGCTGCGGAAAGTGGCTGAAACAGTCAACCATCAGATGCATATCCCTGACTACCCCTTTTATCTAACTAAAGAAAGTCCAAGTCTAAGTGTGTTCAACTGATTTAGCTCTCCCAATGAGCCCCATCATTTTATTTTATTTTATTTTATTGTATTTTTTATTTTATGTTTATTTTTATTTCCGGCTACTCTTCAGAATTCCCTTTATTGTTTGAGAAATGGAGTGATTGCAGGGATAGAAATTAGACATTTATGGATATGGAAATGGAATGAAAATGTATATGGAAGCAGATGACTATGACTAAAGCAATTGTATGTATAGAGTATGTGAAGACAGAGTGAATATATGCGTAGGCTGTGTGAAAACAAGGTGACTGAGTATGCAAAGAGGCTGCAAAGATATGAAAAGGAAAAAAAACTCGGTTTAATGAACAACTAATAAGGGTTTAAGAGTCATATGCATCCAGCTTATGATTCACAAGAATCCAATATTGCCATTCCCGAAAATGTTGCTGGAATTCAAATCTTTAAAAGATCAAATCTGTTGTTCCTCTCATTCTTTTTTTTTTTTCTTGCATTTACATAATCATTGATAGCCTCGAGGTTTTCCTACCTTTGTAATGTTGGCACCCTCCACAAAGCATGGCTCCACAAAAGAAATTTCATTATTTCTAAAGCCATGGTCACAATTTTCTATAAATCCTGAGAGCAATGAATCTGCGAGAGGCTCACTGTCCCCAGACAAAGTCACATATGGAAATTCCATTGAAAAGCTAGAATCTGTAAAAGATGCAATAAGAAAGCCTTCTAATATCGATGTTTTTGATTTACAAATAGCATCACAGTAAGTCAAATTCGCAGAACCATTCCCAAAATTATTTGAAATAAGAAACCTTTCCAATTTATGAAATCCACTAAGTGGAACCATTTAATATGGCTCTGATGTGTACAAAACAGTGTATATAATCCCATCTTGTTGCAGGTTCTTGATAATATCGGCTAGCATTCTGCCTTCAACTTGAGTCTTTCCAGAAGCTTCAAACACCGAGGACTTATCATTGCATATCGAATCATGCAAGGCGTGTGACTATGCAAATAATAAAATCCATCAAAAAGAACAAGGGAATAGCCGTTAAAACAGGTGGAGAAGTTCGATTTGACAGATCAGTTTGGAAGAGGTGTACTGAACTGGTTCACGTAATGGAGTTAAACAGAGTCGTATTCAATTGAGATTGCTTGTTAACAGGTTAATGAGTTACAAACGAGTGGAATTAAGGGCAGAAGATGTGGTAGAGTAAGTGCTAGCACATAATCAAATTAGAATTCCCCTTTCTTAGGCACGCCAAATTAAATCACAGCCTGTTCATTAATTAAATCCCGTTTTTTTTTCACACGGCAGGCAAAAATGCGCTCCAAAGAACCGAGAATATCTCCCAAACCACCACGAATTTCTAAAAACCATTTCTTAGTTATCTAATTGACCCTGCTGGTGAAAAAACCCATGTTTTATTTTTTTCAAATTTATCTCCGTTTGGCCAAATCATGCTCTCAAAGTTTGACGTTTTTCTCTGTTTTGCGTTTTTTTTTTTTTTTTTTTAAATTGCTGTGTTTGAATTTGTAGGTTCATGAGCATTTTCGAAAATTCTTGCAGCAGTTTTATGAGCACTCACAGTGGCGATCACCTACCATATGGAGATTTTCTTTGATTGTATGTGTTTGGAGATAGTATATGTCCGTCAGATTTACCTAAATCAACACACCTGTTTAAGTAATTTTGATCTGCATTTTGAAATTCCACCATTGAGCTCAGCACTAATGGAATAGACTTTGTATTACAGGTTTGTTGAAATTGATACTGAGGATAAAGCATCAATTCACCATAGCTTCATTTCACGGTTTCGATCCTTCACTTATCGTTGATACTCCAAATGCAATCACCTGTTACATTTTATTTCATTCGCCAAAAAAACTTTTATGCTCTTAGCCCTACGTGGTTTTCATGGAGTTGCTTTTTGTTTTTGTTTTTTTTTGTTTTTTTAAATTGTTTTGTTAATAAAATATATGTTATATTTTCAAAAATTAAAAATATACATATACATTTCATTAAACAAAACAATGATTTTTGTTTTTTTTTTTTTAACAAATGTTCTTGCAGGTTTGTTTCAGGGCCAAGGCTTGAACAAGGATGCATATTTCTTGTTGAGGCCACAGTGAAAGCTAGGATTCAAGATAGCCATAGATTGTTTTCTCCTTTTTTTCTCTGAAATTGTAAATTTTTACTAGAAGGATTAATGAATTTCAATTTCAGGCAGCAAAGTCTTCAGAGAAAACATGCTAAAAACAGGACTTTGACTGAGGTCTTAGGCTAGTTTTTTATTGATCTGAGCTGGGTGAATAGGATAGGATCCATGTCGGGACAATTTTGGAGATGCCCATGTGGTTGGTTTCTTCATTGGACGCCTGTAACTTGCTAAACCTTGAAATCAACTGCGGAATTCTCAACTAGCTGCGGAATCAGGCTACATTCCACAGCTAAGTTGCAAAACCTTATTAAAACAGGATACAGTGTTTTGAGGACCACTACAGACCATAACCAGTCAATCTTGGATAGTTGAACCTATCAAAGCAGTTGGGTTTCATTTTTTTCATTTTTTATTTTTTATTTTATTTTTTTTTAATCAATTGAAATGATGAAGTTTATTTTGTCTCATTTTTTTTTTACATAACAATTCTTTTTCTGATCCTCTAGATCGCACAAAGTGCAGGAGGAGAGCATACTCAAGAATTATTATTATTATTATTATTATTATTTTTAACATAACAATCCTTTTTTTGATCCTCCAGATCACACAAAGTGCAGGAGGAGAGCATACTCAAGAATTAAAAAAAAAAAAAAATTAGATGTAAAAAATAAGGTTTGCTAATTACACTTCCCCGGCAACGGCACCAAAAATGTCTAGTCAGTTTAACATCTTAAATTGCTCTACATAAATTATCAATCCGGGTATCGTATATTGATGAAGTGTGGTGCACCATATGTGCTTAGTTGACCTTTTTCTTACTTCGTTGTTTTATAGTTTTTGTTTTGTATTGGGGTTTTGTTTTTGTTGATCTCCTAAAGTGTCTAATGCAAATGGAAATCCTATTCCTAAGTCTCTAGAAGGCAAGTATGGATATAGATTTTAAGGCAATTATGTCCTCTATAATGATTTCCAGAACTTAACACTTCAGAAGGTCTTAGAATGTACTAGTGATGACAGTAATGCTTAAACAAGAATGGAAAATTTGTAGCTACTTCAATCAAACAAGAGATGAAATACTGATCATGAAATCACTGTCTCTGCTGCTTGTCTAAATACGGAAATAAAATTTAAGCTATTGCACTCAAACAAATAAAAAATTGCAAGGAAGGTAAAACTAAAATCAAATTACACATTCATAATTCGATCCCTCACCAATAGTCCCGCTATGGCTTTCGGAGGTAACCGTTAATGATATGAGCAATTTAATATCTAATTGCAGAAAAGTAAAACTAAAATCAAATTACACATTCATAATTCGATCCTTCTCCAGTAATCTTGCTATGGCTTTCAGAGGTAATCGTCAATGATATGAGAAATTTAATATCTAATTGCAAAAAAGTAAAACTAAAATCAAATCACATCAATTCATAGTCTGACCCCTCGCTACTTAGTCTCGCTATGGCTTTCGGAGGTAATCATCAATAACTTGAGCAATCTGATATCTAAACTAACTAACAAAGCAAATGAATAAGATTGAAATCAAAGCATAACTGAAATTGAAAAGCTAAAAAAACAAAGTCAGCAGAGAGGTAAATCTCATGTCACTATTTGATGCAAAAACATGTAAAAAAAAACTAATCTACAGTCAACTGGTTGAGCACACTTACATGAATTAAAATTGTCTGAATGGAAAATCTAAACTATCAAACTTGAAAGCAATCAAATGACATAATAAAATCAAAGCAAAATTACAAAATGAAATCTAGTCTACCTTACATTCTAATATGCTCCATGACATCTACTTCACATCTCCTTCCATGTTGAGAACATCAAAGCTTTATTCAAATTCTTCAAAATTACAAAGTACAACAAATCTCTCTAAAGCTTTCCAAAGCCATCTCAGAAGCTAACAAGCTTAAGAACTAACAAGCTAAGACTTAAGAACTTACAAGCTAAAAAGACTAACAAATGAAGGAGAGAGATCTCCTATTTATACAAAAAGATGAGAAGCCATCTCATTAATGAGAGTCCAAGAATCTCTCCCTCTACCTCTAGAGTCCTAATCAAAATAGGAACTGATAAGACACATGTCTTCTTAGAGTTACAATATAATTAGGAGATGTGACACATATCCTCATGATCCCATGATTCTTTCCACTCAAATTCGAATTTGGCCTTAGAGTGCCACATAAGGGTCTTCTAGAAGCCTCCATTCAACCTACACATGTCAACAATCTCAACACATTTGTTAGGTATAAGCATATGCACATTATTTTCTAATTTTTAACCACAAATTCACTTAAAAAGCTTAGAATTAATAAAGTTTGGAAAAACATAAATGTGGCCCAATGATAATGAAAGTGGGATGAATGTGGTGACATAGTAGTGAAATGGAGGTGAAATGGAGGTGATATAATGGACATACTAGTGAAAGTGTAATGGAAATGAATGACATTTTCAAGACTCAACAATGGGCAGAGAGCTAAGTGGCTTGAGAAACAAAGAGGCCATAATGAAAAATCAACTAGAGACAAAAAATGCATGGTTGAGAGGACAACTACAGGAAAGATAGAATCAATTGGCATGTATTGCTAGTCTCTCTTTGGAAGTAATCTAGTGTAGTATTCTAGCTAAATCCTATGCCCTATACCTCAAGGAACAGTGGTTGCAGTTCCAGATCAAGACCCTAGCATAGAGAGGCACCATGCCATTCCACGACTACAGGCAGTTCATTGATCTCTGTGATCATAACACACTAGAAGATAGGGCCAAGATGGCTGAGTTTTATTTGCACAACATGGCCCTAACAGACATGAATGTATGGGGTGCTAATTCCAAGCTAGGAGATTTACAATTGATGGCTTTGGCATCATTGATGAACCATGAGGAATCAAGGGCTGCAGAGATGAAGAAGATATTGGCAAGAGAACAAATTGAACCTCTTATGATCAGAGCTGAACAATCAAATCCCATGGCCCTCATCAGTACCCATAATGTGATTGCAAATGATCCTCAGCTTGCACCTAGATATATTGCTGCCCAGAAGCAAGCAATTTCACATTTTGAGGACATGTTCAGGATGTTAGGGGATGATAGCATAGATGCTTGCCTAAGGGGATGGAGCACATTTCCATACAACTTAAAGATAAGAGAGTATCACTCCCCACAAAGAATGAGAAAGGTACTAAACAGGACACCCATGTACAAGCAATCTATGCAAAGGTTGAAAGTCAATTGGATTGGCCTCAAACTCAGTCCACCACTACTCTTACAAATGCTAGAAGGAAGGAAGGAAGAAGAAGAGAGGAGGTAGTGGGAGGAGGTAGAAAGGAAAGCAGGCTTCTATGAGCAAGAAGAGGAGACCATAGCAGAGGCATGGGATGTCAGGGAGGCCACTAGAGCTATGAAGGATATGGATATTGATTGAGTTTCTCATAGGATGAGTAATACTTTCAATAGGGGGGTGATGATGAGCCTCATCATTAGGTAATTATATGAGCCTTAGTTCACCTCCTAGCTTAGTCAAACCAACTTTTCTCACAACTTATTACATGTTTTTAATTATATTTTGTTTATGAGATGAGTTAGAGTTGGATATTATGCCTAGTGGACTAATATGCATTGAATGCAGGATTGAAGGAGAAAATCAAGTAATTTTTGCAAATACTAAGGTTGAAACTTGAATGGGACAAGGGAGAGCGATTGTAGGAGGAAAAGCATCCTCATTTACTTATCCCCCATTTGAATATTCCTCCATCCATCACACTAGCTCGGTGTGCAAGTAGCCAAGCCATGAGGATTAGAAGGAAGCCAAGCAAGTGAGAGACAAAGAGCTAGTTTATCTCGAGTTCAGGAGCCTCGCCTCCATGATTTTAAGAAATTCGTTGGGGAATTTAGTTCCATAAGTAGAGAGGCCTAGAGCCTCATTAGGATTTGGATTTTGATTGTAAAAACTCTAAGCTATTTTCGAGCTGTAGACTTGTGAAAGTTTTATTGATGTAATTTGTTGTTTTGGTAATAAGAATGAGTTTTGTTTTGAGCCAGCACTGAGTTAACTCAAAGGGCTGAAGCTCTTGGGTTAGGGCCCAACCCCAATAGCCAAGGATCCTCTTTTTTGTATATGTATGTTTAGTGTAGTTTCATAGCTTCATTGTTAATTTGATTTTTAGATGCATTTCCATTCCAAGTAGTGTAGATTAGATTGGTTGTTTATTAGTTTGCTTCCATTTGTGCCTTACTTTAGTAGAAAGTTAGTAGGGATAAAAGGATCACCATAAGGTTGTCAGTAGGTGTCTCAGCCTCACTTCCTCCCTCTAGGATCATGACTTGAGGAAGGGACCCTTAAGGAGCCCCAAAAACACAAATTTCTAGTTCTTTTATGAGTTATGGAGTTTGTTGTCTTTAAATTAGTATTTGGTTAGTTTTGCACGGTAGGATTCCATTGTCATATTTTTTATCTTCATTTCTATAGTAGATCTCATCCATGCTTTCATTCCTTTCAACAACTTTCCTCATGCATAGTGTAAGCATTTAATTCATTAATTATGCTTTTCTATTTTATGAAAATGTGTCTTGTTTGCATAGCTTTTTGGAAGATATACATGTTTTATGCAGAGAAGGTGCTTCAGGAGGAGTCTAAGACTTCATAGCCAACATCCACCTTCCACTCCGTCCACCTTAGCCATCCCTTGTTTTCACCATCACCTTCACTAGTTTTCATCATTTTTCATAGAAATTCTTCCAGGCACATTAAGCGAATCTAGCCATCTACTATCTTCGATGTTGATTTCTGAGTGATCCTAGACCTCCTCCCACTCCATTCCACCCATCACACACCTTTCCTAGGCCTTCCATCACCTCCAACACCTCACATTTTTCTCTCGGATGTATCCTGTAGGTTTACAGGGGATCCTGTAGGTTTCTAGTACATCCAGTAGGTTTTCCTGAAATGGCCTGTTTTGAGGCTGAATTGATGGAAAACCTCCAGGAAGTCACAAAAATCCTCCCAAGGGTCTCATAAACCTTCCAGTTATCCTCAAACATCCTTAATTCACATGCCACATCAACAACAACAATTAGTTTGCATACTTAATTTTGCATAAAGGGACAAAAAAACAAAAACAGATTTAGTTCTGTCTCTTTACTTGCACATTAGTGATGTTGGATGCTTCTTACTTCTATAACTTAGATAGTAGCATTTGATTCATGTTGATTTAGCGTTTCTTCCAAGCATAGTTTCTTAGCGGTTAATTATGAAATGGTGTGATTTAGCATCACATTTTTACCTTCTCCATTATTATAATAGAGTAGGTCTCTCTTATAGTAGATTCACCTTTCTTCCATCAACAAATTAGGCTTCTTCTAACTTCATAGAAGTCTAGCTTGAAACCCCAGTGGTCTCTTGCCAGCTGAACAGTGGCAATAGGTAGAACCATCACTTTTACTTGTGTATATAGCACTGTCGCCTCCAAGTTTGTACGAACCCCAAGTTGATAAAGTAAAGCTGGTAGCCCAAGAGTTGCAGCAGCCTTGCTGCAATACTGGTGCTCATCAGTATCATACAACATCTGACCCAATATGTACCCTAGATGTTGTTACAGGAAAGGGGAAACCTAATGAAGATGACCTCAATGACCATATCCTTCAGAACCAACACCCTAACACCATGCCTCTTGATGAGCTAGTGATAATATTTGAGTGTAGTCCTTAGACTGAGTTATGGTCAGTTGACCCAAGTCCTGCCATGTCAAAGTTGTAGAATTTTTTCCATCTAGAACCTTGAAGATTAATCCTTCTCTCTCATCCAACCACAAAAACAAATCGTGCAAGATGCTGAGAGAACACATAAATTCTTTTTCTTGGAACTATTAAGAAATGAGGGGGGTGCATCCCTCAATTTGTACTCATCACATCTACATCAAAGAGGGATGCAAAGCTATGCGGCAACCTAAAAGGACAATGAACCCAACCCTCAAGGACATAGTAAAGGAAGAGTTACACAGGTTGTTGGATGTAGGATTCATATACCCCATCTAAGATAGTGAGTATGTGTCCCCTCTAGTCTTAGTCCCAAAGAAGAATGGGAAGTGGACGATCTATGTGGATTACAAAGAACTAAGCAATGCCACAAAGAAAGACCATTTCCCTTTTCCTTTAAATGATAAATTTTTAGATGTTGTTGCAGGGAAGAAGTGATTCTCTTTCCTAGATGGATTCAGTGGTTACAATCAGATCTAGATCAGCCCTAAGGACCAAGACAAGACTACATTCACATGTCCTTAAGGTAACTTTTCTTATCGGGTCCTCTCATTTAGTCTATGCAATGTCATTGCCACCTTTCAAAGGTCAGATATGAGCATGTTTGCTGAGCTTGTCCATGACTTTGTGGATATCTACATGGATGATTCACTCCCTATGGGAGTGACTTCTTTGAGGCTCTCTCTAATCTGGGTAATGTCTTGAGAAAATGCATTGAAATTAACCTCTCGCTCAGTCCTGAGAAATGTGAATTCTTAATGAATGCAAGGCCTATCCTTGGGCATTCAATATCTCACGAAGGGATACAAGTGGACCCAAAGAAGACCACCATCATCAAAAGGGTCCCTACCCCTCAAAATAAGAGTGGTGTTAGGAGTTTCTTGGGCTTAGCTAGCTATTATAGGATGTTTGTCAAGGATTTTAGCAAAGTGGCTTCACAATTATTTGGATTGCTGGCCAAGGACTGAGATTTCTATTGGACAAGTAGCTGACAAGAGGCCCTTGAGATATTAAACGAGAAATTGACCACTGCACCCATAGTTACGGGTCCCAATTGGGCTCTGACTTTCCATATGCATACTAATGCATCAGACAAAGCTATGGGGGAAGCCTTGGGGAAAATAGATGATAAGTTACCATATGCCATTTATTTCATTAGTGTAAATTTGTCTAAGGTTGAATTGAACTACACTATCAGTGAAAAAGCTCTCTTAGTTGTTGTACACTCCTTAAAAACATTTAGGCACTAAATCACTAGATACCAAACTTTTGTGCATACTAATCATGTAGCTATTACATATATGATCAATAAGCCTGATGTGAATGCTAGAATCATTACATGGTTGTTATTGTTACAAGAGATTGATTTGACTACCATTGACAAGTCATGAAAAGAAAATGTAGCTGCATATTTTTTGTGTAGACTTAATTTTCCTACAGGTGATGAAGGGATGGTCGATGGTCAACTTCCATATGAGAAACTATTTTCTATCTCAATGCTCTCTCCCTGGTCTCCTGACAAAGCCAACTATGTGGTTGTTGGGAGATTTCTGCCAAATCTTTCATCCAAGGAGAAGAGCAGAATTGTAACAAAAAGTGCTCCTTTCACTTGAATTGGTGGAAATATTTTCAAACTGGGACCAGATCATATTTTAATGAGAAGTTTTAGGTAAGAGGAATTATTTGAAATCCTCTCAACCTGCTGTTAGTTCCAGTCTTTGCAGCCTGTCACCAGGGATCAAAATGGGCTCTTACTATGTCTGGTTTCCAGAGATGTTTTACACATGATCTTCAGTGCAAATCATATACTAAGTATTTCCACCAGAAGAAGCTCAGAAAAATATTTCCAATGGCATATCACACTCCCGTAACCAGTTTCTGGATCAGAAGATATGATCGAAATGAATGAGTGATTCTTGGTTATGCATTTTTTGAAGTCAGTTGTTGCACACAATGACAAGTTTAGTACAAGATTAGTTTCTGAAGTAATGGTAAGGAATTTTTCCAAATTGAAAGAGGTTTTTGTCCATCACATACCAAGTAACAACAACCTCCTTTAGTTTATGCACAGGTACTACTATGTGGGAGATATGCAATGATATTTGGAGCCTACATTAAAACAAAGCAAATTTTTCATATTTTTTATTGTTTTAGTCATTTTAGTGCGATGCCATTTTACAACAAATGGAAAGTAATTTTGAAAAAACCAAGGACATTTTGTTAACCATGAGCCATATAACAAAAACTTCTTTCAATTTATTCACAGTTGTCATGAATTTGAATATGTGACTAGATCTTTATAGCTCATTTTGACAGAGTTAAGTTTTTAATGACTTTCTGTTTTAGAGATGATTTTGTGGCACAGATTCTGAGCAACTGGAAATGAATTTCCAGAATATGAGAGATTTTTTTTCCAACATGACCTTATCTACAAAAACCTCTTTCATTTTTGTAACAGGTGCTATGGTTTAGGAGATACGAGTTCATCTTCAACACCTATTTTTAGAAATTTGGTCCAAGTTTAATGTAACTAATTCCATTTTGAAGAAAATGGTTGAGCTCAATTCCCTTAATACAGGGATGAGCTAAATGTATAAATTTTATGAGTTTCATAGTGTAGAGGTTTGATTTTTGTAGCAGAGAGGCTGTCTTGGATTTGTGTAAATTTTTTTCCTGAATATCATTTTAATAACGCAGTCTTTTGCCCTTTGGATCTGGGATTCATCATGGTGCTGACGTTTAGTATGTTTTTCCTGTAATTCATTTACACATTATGTTTTTTCTGCCTTGTTATAGCATTATCTAAGTGATATGTTAGGAATTCATTCGTAATGATGCTCCTTTCATGATGATTTTGCTGTTAGTTGTAATGTTTGTCTTAGTATAATTCATCCTTGGCTAGATGCTCTGTTGAGCAAAATCGTGATTCTCTTTCATCTAAAGTTGTTGCAAATTCATCCTTTGTCTGATGCTTGCAGGGCAGCAGGTTTCTCCCCTATACTTCTAATATTTACAATCTTCACTTGGCTGAACATGGCACTTAATTTGCCCTAGGTTTGCCGGCAGAAACTGACATCGATTCCATAGTCCAAATCATCCTTTCTCTTGCTGTTTTGACCCAAAACAAATCCAATCAAATCCTTTGAGCTACTATACCTAGCCTAAAATCCATATTTGATTCAGTCATCTTGACTGAAATTCACAAGGAGAGAGCCCTCTCCCGACCTGGTAGGGCTAGCTACCAAGTTAAGCTTGGTTTGTGGTTATCCTAGGATTGCCTCCCTTCAGCCTGAGGACAATCTAGGCTCTAACACCTGCCATGATGGGCCTAGTGGGGGTCATTTTTCCGCCAAAAGAACAAATTTCAAAGCCTTAGAACCTGGCTACTATTGGCCTACTCTCCATTAAGATGTAAGAAGGGATACCAACAGATGTGTCTAGTGCCAGAGGATTGGGAAACCCACACCTAGGGATGAAATCCCTCTACAAACTCAAGTGGCCTTAGATACATTTGACAAGTGGGGCATGGATTTCATTGGGCAAATTGGCCCAAGATCAGGGAAAAAAAATTACATCATTGTGTGCATTGATTACTTGATAAAGTGGGCTGAGACAAAGGCTCTCAAAGAAACAACAGAGGAGAAAGTGATTGAGTTCTTAAGGGAAAATATTTTCTACAATTTTGGATATCTGAGGGAGGTAGTCACTAATTAGGGGGCTCAATTCACATCACATTTGATTGATAATATCCTAAGGCAACATAATATCAAACACAGAACATCTACTGCCTATCACCCTTAGGAAAATGTGCAAGTAGAGGTTACAAATAGTGAATTGGAGAGAATCCTCACCATGGTTGTGAGCAGAAGTAGGAGAGATTGGGCAGACAAATTAGTGTAGGTCACTTGGGCCTCTAACACCACTTGGAAGACAACTACTGGGTTCACTCCATATTCTCTAGTTTATGAGAAGAATGTTGTACTTTCTATTGATTTTGAGTATAATACCTTGATAATGGAAAGCCAATTGGACTTAGATGTCACCAAAGCATAGCAAGAAGGCTACTCCAATTGAATGGCTTGGATGAGTTCAAAATGCAAGCCCTCCTACACACTGAAGTTATACAATTGCAATGGAAGGTCTAACGTGATAAGAATATCAAGGAAAAGGTTTTCAAGAAGAAGATCGGGCACCATTATATGATTTTACATTAAAATATTTTAAAGGAAAACTGATGACCAGATGGTTGGGCCCATACCTGATAGAAAAATGTCATGACAATGGAGTTGTTCAAATCATGAGCATTGGTGAGGAAGATATCCCCTTGCCTGTCAATGGTTACGGGCTAAAGGTATACACAAAACCTATGTCTAAGGTAGAATTTATCAATAAAATCAGTAGAGAAGTTAATGTGATTGGGAGTGTCATAGCTTCTAGTCGACAACACTCTTAGATATTTTTGTTGAAAAGAAAGAAAAAATAAAAAAGGGGAAAAAGGCTTGGATGAAAACCTTTATGAGGCATCTGAGGCCAACACCTAGGTTGAAAGCCTCTCTAAGGAAGCCCAGGAGCAAAAAAGAGAAGAACAAATAATAAATATCCCTGAGTGAAAACCTCTCTTAAGGCACCTAGTGTAGTCATACAGGTTGAAAACCTCATCTGAGGTAGCCTACGTTTCTGAAGAAAAAATAAAAGAAAAAAAGAAAAAACACAAGAAAAGGATTTATACCATGTCTGTTGACCTTTTTGTCATTTTGCAGGATTATATATAGTGGAATATTCCATGGCTACAGGGCCAAAATTCTAAATATTTCTTTCACTCTTCTATCCATCCACTTCCTATCCATTATCTCAACTCATGTGATCACCTCTCTCCATCATCCCATTCTCCTAAAATTCAAGTTTCGTCCCCTCTCTGGACTGCTACAGGAAGAACTTTTAATTGCTATAGGAAAGTCGTGTGGTGCTACAAGAGGTTCTGAAATGCTACAGGAGGGAGATCTGAGGACAAGGATAGCCCGTCATGGACCCTATGACCTTGACAATGATGAATAAGGTTCCCCCATCATGTTCCATCATCCATCTATCACTCATCCAACCCATTTCATCAAAAGTCACTCACTCTGTCCTACCCTTTTTTTAAACAAAAAGAAAAAGGAAAAAAGGAAAAAAAGAAGCCATTATCTTCATTCCTATAAGTCAACACTACCCTCGTGTATATTGAAAACCCTAGAGGAAAGGGAAAGTATTACTACAAGAAGAAAACCTCCTCCTATATAAAATTATGCACACATCACAAAAATTACTGATCTTGTATTTTCTCATCAAGGGGGGGTGATGTAAACTTATGAGACCACTCTGAAGTAGTCATATCACTCCTAGGAGGAATTTCCATCAGAAGCATCAACTTGAACATGAATGAGGTACTTTCACACAAAAAAAACACAATGATCAAGTATCGTGTGTAGAAATGAACAAATACAGAGGAAATGAGTAAGCAAGTCAACTCCCTTGATGCGATTGATATGGTCTAGCTCTAGCATGCAAATCCCTGTAGCAGTTCGATCATGAGGTAGGTACAGGTGTGGAAAAATCTTGCCTCCTCCGTATGTGTGAATAACGAAAATGTGTAAATGTCGAGAGGGGATGTTTTAATAAGATGGAGGTGGCTAGTTAACTTGGCCACCCTCAGCTAGTAAACTAAAAGTGATGGTAAGCACTCATGCAACGTGGAGATGTCACATCAGCCAAGTTTGGATCACAAATAATGGGTGGTGATTATGAGAAAAGGAGAAATAATTACTCAGAGTGGGGAAAATGGTCCAAAAGAGGAAACCCCATGTGACTGCCAGGTCACCACAACGCTCCAAGCCTAAACCAAAAATTGCATATTATTTACTTGGGCCTGGGTTCTTTTGCATAATCGCTCATTTCAAAAACACTTAGAGAGAGGACAAGCTTAGGCTACCATCGAGGAGTTTCAAACCTCGTTCTGCAATTTCTACAGGAAGGAGCTATAGGAAAGCCTAAAACTTCTACAAGAGGACCAAGAGACTACTCCAGGAAGGTTGAGAAGGTGGAGAAGAGCCACAGAGGTTCGAATTGATCTCTGAATTACAACCTTCATCCAAGACTACTTGACAAAAAGTAAGTTCCACCATCTCCTTCATCCATCCATATAATTGCATGCAAATTTCACTTCAAATTCTACAGGCAGTGGGAGTCTAATTGTGAAATTAAAAGGTCTTTTCGAGTGGTAGAGTGATGTCAATGTAGGAAATTTTCATTAACAAGGAATTTTTAACTCACTTCTACCACTGAATTACACACTGAAGCTATAGAATAAGTATCTTTCCATTACTTAATTAATAACATAGAGAAGAGTTGGGGGGGGGAGGGGATTTAACAGGAGGGAGCCCTCAAAGACCAATAGAATCCACCTACACACTCTTGTGGTAGACATTTCCAGAAGACACTAGTGGTTAACATTTCCACCACTATGGTGAGGGGGTTGTCTATCTCTCTCAAGCCTAAAATAATTAGTAGGGTAACAACCCTACCTCTAGGGATCAAGTTGAGCAGAGAATAAAAAGCCACCAGTGTCACTACTAAAAATAACTTCTTCACTACCAATGAAAATCCTGCTGCGGACAAGAATGGAGTTAGGCAAGGAATCCTACCTTATCCTTGGGATGAGATGGCCTACCATATTCTGAAATACATATCTTGTGAGGGAAGAATGAGTGTGGTATATGCCTACCACTTTAGGTTACTTCATGAAATCAGGTTCCAGAAAGAATTTCCTCTTGCTCAAAGACTTAGTGTGCCATACTTCCTCTTATAGCTCATCAGGAAAATGAGTCAAAAAGTGAGAGAAGGAAAACACCAACACCTAGGCTACCATGGCCTCATTAAACTTATAGTGTTGGATGCCTTGATAAATTTAAGAATTGCTGTCCTTTGGTCCAAATTCATATACATGGATAGAGAAACCTTCATAGAGATAGAAACCCTCACACCAAGTGAGACCCCAACCTATAGCATTAGAGGAAGAGAGGGAAACTTAGAGTAAGAAGAAGAAGGGACAAGGACAGAAGAGGAAGAAGTAGCAGTGTTAGAAGAATAGGAAAGAAAGACAGAAGTAGAAAGGATTGTGGAAGAAGTAGAGATGAAAATCGAGGAAGAAGAGGAAATAGAGGCAAAGGTAGGAGGAGCACAAGATGAAAAATAAGAGGGGGAAACACAAGAGAAATCAAGTCCTAAAAGGTCTACTAAGCCAAGATAAAAAAATATACCCCTAAAGCAAACAAATTTGTCTCCAAGAACCACTAAAAAAGAGGTAGTTGCAACTTTAGCTACCTTAAGCACACCATTCAAACCTAAAAGGAAGAGATAAAGGTAAGGCCCCACTATATTTTAAGACCAGGAAAAGCACCAGTATCAAGCAAGGGAGGTCACAATCTCACACAATGGTCCCCATCACGATTGAGGAGTCCCTAAGTAAGAAAGAGGAGGTATGACCAACTAAAGGAAAAATTGAAGAAGTCACTTCTCCAAAACCCACAACAAAGACTCCTATAGCATATGTAAGGAGGTCTATCACCAGATCAACCTCCTTTAAACAACCCAAGACACCAAAAACCTTCCAAAAAGAAGAAAAAGGGAAGCTACAGGAGGGGTAGAGTATGCTACAGGAGTGGCAGAGAGAGCTATAGGAGGGGAAGAATGTGCTACTAGCGGGGCAGAATGTGACACAACAACTACAGGAGGTAGTAGCCTCCCCAAAAACATTTTAGAAGGACTTCCTAGGGATCCCAGAGCCTATTCCAAAACCTAGCCTAAGCTCCTACAAATTCATTGAAGGAGGGAGGATCATTCCCCAAAAATTTGTAGCCACACTTTTCTATGAGCTAGAAATAGAAAGATGAACAAGCCACAAGTAAATGCAAATTGCTAAGTCTAAAAAGGTAGAGGATGTGGGCCTCACAGAAGAAAAGTTCCTTGAAATGAGAAAATAATTAAGCAAGATGAGAATGAGGGAATCTACAGTGAAGGAGCAACTACAAGCATAAAATATGGGGTTGAGAGAGAAGTTGCACAAGAACCATGGAAGCATTATAGTGCAGAGAACCGTCAAAGTCTCGTGTACTCTTTATCGAAGAAGAGTGGTTGTAATTCCAAATCAAAACCTTAGCACAACATGGATATATGCCCTTTTAGGATTACAAACAATTCATTGAATTTTGCAACCAAGCTACCACAGAGGACAGAGAAAAATTGGCTGAGTTTTACATACACAACCTTAGTCTAAATGATATGAATTTTTGGGATCCCAATGTAAGATTGTGGGATCCACAGTTGATGGCCTTAGGATACTGGATGACTCATGAGGAGGCAAGAGCTGAGGAAGTGAAAATAGTAATGGAAAAAGAACCATTATATATCAGGGCTAAGCTAGTGTGCCTAATGGCTATCATGAGAAATCATAGAATCATCTCCAATGACGTTGATTTAGCATCTAAATACCTTTCCAACCAGGAACAGGGCATCCTACATTTTGAGGGCACATTCAGGTTGTTGGGAACAAAAATCATGCAAGCCTACCAGAGGAGATGGAATGCCTTACCCCACAGCCTCTAGATCAGAGCATATCACTCTCCTGAAAGGCTAAGGAATGTTGGGTTGTTTTATATTCTTTCCATTACTAGCCCCAGTAGTTAAGCCGAGGGGTTAGAGGGGGGGCGCAATCGAGGCGGCATCCCCACCTGTCAGGGGGTTTGAGGGAGGCAATAGTCCCCCTCTATGGGGTCTGGGGCAGCGCCCTGGGAATGTTTTTTTTGGACCCTATATTAGGTGGGTGGACCTACCTATTGTTTTGTGCATGGATTTTTCACATGGTTTTCGGTGCAATGGTTTTTGTTCCATGGTATTTTTTAGATCCGGTCAAGGGAACTACTATTATGTTCTAATCCAGGGTTAATGGATTGGTGTTTATGGATGCCTTGGCATGTATATATATGTATTGTAACATTGAAAGGAATATAATGAAAAATCAATTTGGTAGTCCTAGTTTTGGGGTCCATGGGAAAATCTCTGTGTATATTTTTTTAATGTGTTATGCTCTCACCATTTTATATTTTCTGTTTTTAGAATTCATATGCAAGTATTTTTTGTACGGGGTTAAAACCTACATTTGGTATTAGAGTTAGTTTGGCTTCAAGGGGACGCCTTTTTTGCTGAGGGGTTTTTCTTGGGCCTGTTGTAGACCCTGTTCAGTGGGAGATCTGCGAAATCGATTCTTATGGTGAAAGAATATGGCGAGTAGTGGAAAGATAGAGATTGAGAAATTTAATGGTTAGAGTTTTGAGTTGTGGAAACTCAAGATGGATGATCTGCTGGTGGATAAAGATTAGTGGATTGCAGTAGATCAAGGTACTAAACCAACGACAGTGTCTGATGAAGAATGGAAGAAGTTGGATCGAAAGGCAAAAAGCACAATAAGATTGTGTGTATTAGATTCAGTTTTGATGAATGTATCAGGGAAACTATGCTAAAGGCTTTGTGGGACAAGTTAGGGACTTTGTACCAATCTAAGTTTCTAGTGAATAAACTGTTCCTACGGAAAAATATGTAAAACCTCAGGATGAAAGATGGAGACTCGGTGATAGATCATTTGAATGCATTTAATACTATGGTAAGACAGTTATTATCTATTGATATTAAAATTTTAGATGAAGATAAGTGCATCAGTTTGTTGTGTTCTCCACCAGATTCATGGGATAATCTGGTTGTTGAAATAGGTAGCAATGCAACTGTCTTATAGATTGATGAAATAGTCTCATCCTTGCTGACGGAGGAGATGAGACAGAAAAATATGAAGATCTAGAATGGTGATGCCTTTTTTGTATGAGGATGGTCCTAGAACAGAAACAAAAATAAGTCCTCGAGTGGGAGATCTAAATCTAGAGGGAGATCTAAATCTTCAAGAAAACCTATAAAGGTGTGCTGGAAATGCGGAAAGGAAGGGCACTAAAAAAGGGATTGTAAATCTAAAGCTCTTGAGAAAGGAAAGGGATCTGATGATGCTCCTTCTGTAGAGGAAAAAACCACCTCAGATGAAGGTGGGGATGTGTACTTGGATTCTTATTCAAGTACACATGTAGATCATGAGGCATGGTTGATTGACTCAGGTGCATCCTTTCACTTCACTCCCCATAGAGAGTGGTTATGTAAGTATGAGAAATATGATGGTGGTGATGTCTTCTTAGGGGATGACTGATCCAGGTGGATCTCCAGACATAGTGGCATGGAAAAAGCTCAAAATTCAAAGTGGTGGAAAGGCAATGAACTTGACATCAGATCGAAGTGCTGGTCACCCTAATTCCAATGGTGCGAACGACACTCCAATCCAAGTACAGATGAAGGAGATAAAAGCAGTAAAAGTTGGGTTGCCTTTTTGATGACTCAGTAGGATTAATGAAGGCACAATTTGGACTTTTTCTAGCAGACGAAATTTGTCCAACTCTAGCTAGATTTTGGGCAAAATCATGGCCTCGTTAAAAAGACCCCTTTGGTCCAAAACCAAATTTTAAAAAATGAACAGTTGGTTTTATTTAAAACAAAAAAATATTAAAAAAAAGGGGTGGCGGTCCACCAACCCCACCACCTGAACCAAAGCCACATGAAATATTTATATTAGTGAAGGGGTGGGTCATGACCCTCGGCCCCTCCCATGGAATGGTTGTAAACAAAAAAAACAAATGGGGTGGGTGGCCATGACCTCGCCATCCCACAACCCACACCATGGCTTAATTAAAACATAATAACAGATTTGGGTGGGTTGTCCCTTGGGGCATAAACCCAACCCACAACAAATGACATCTCTCAGAGCTACATCACAGAGGTGGGTACGGTGGGTGGGCCCGACCCAACCATTATTTAAAACAAAGAAATTGTTATGTAAAAAAAGGAGGAGGTTGGGTTTGACCTCCTGACCTCCTACCTCATAATCGGATCATAAACCAACTCAGCCAACAACCCACGTTGAAAAATTCATCGGCCAATTTTTATTTAAACACAGTTTGTCAGTGTGCCTAGGTAGAGGAGGCAAAGGAGGGAGTGCACGCAGTTTGAGGCAAAATTTTGCAGGAGGGCAAATTTTCACTTTGTTAGAATTTGAGAAATTTTATATGGTTTCAGCACTTCTCGACACCACGAACGCAATGGAAATGTCCATTTCTCCATCAAAGTTCTACATTTTTTGGCCATTTTTCAGTATGCAGGTATAAAAATCCTTTTTGTAACTGATGCTTGTACTCTTCTTTCTCATGCCACTTAATGAATGAAGGCCTCCTCATTGATCGAGCGGGGCCTGGAGACGAAGTCCAAGTCGGACGAACTCTGTTATCAAGTCTTGTTGTCTTATTTCATGCTTTATGTGTTTCTCCTCTTCTCTCATGTGCACATTAAGTTTTCTATGTTAAGCTACAATTTATGCATGTAATTCTTTAACACATCTATAAGCAAAATATTTTGGATCAAGTGGTATCAGAGCAGGTATTTTTTAAATGTGAATTGCATGGTTGTATGATAATAAGGAACAGGCTCTGAAGAGGCGAAGGGAAACTAAAGTTTTTCGATCCCAAAGAGGGGTGTGCACATTGAAGGAGAAACATGGCAGATGAAGAGGCTCGTCATGAAGAGGAGCGCAATTTCCGCAAAACCTTCTATACAATGGCAGATAATGTTGGTCAGCTGCTTTCAAGGCTGGAGAAAGAAGAAGAGAGAAATCTAGAAGAACAAGGTTTATTGCATGGAAATGGTGGATAAGAATCCCCTCCTTCTCCTTCCATGAGTGAAAGTTCTTCTTCCTCTCATCATCATCATCATAGAAATTCAAGGGATGCATTTAAGAAACCTTTCTTTAAATTAGATGTCAAATTTGATCTTCCCATGTTTCAGTGAAATTAATGCAGAAAATCCTAATAATTGGATTAAGAAGATTGAAATCTATTACAGGATTCAGTAGATCGAAGAGGACAAGACAAAGATTCAGCTGGCGTCTCTTCAGCTGAGTAGCACCACTCTCGTTTGCTGGGAGAGAAAATTACGAAGTAGTAAGAGTGAGGGTAATCTTCTTTCCTCATGGCCTAACTTCATTTTTTCATTAAAGGAACAATTCTATCCCTTAGGTTATAAACAAAACGCCTTAATGGATTGGCAATACTTAAGGCAAGGCAGAGGTCAGGATGTTCAAAGCTTTACAGAGGAGTTTAGAAAACAGGCACTTAATTTGGACATTGGACTTGACTCACCTGAACTAGTAACTAAGTATATTGCATCATTACATAGTTACCTTACACATTCATTATTATTGTTTGAACCAACTACTATTGACTCCGCGAATGTGAAGGAAATTCATCTTGAGAACAGGTGAAAAAATGAAAGAGATGATCATTTCAAGAAACCACCTTTCAAACCTCCAAATGGCAAACCAAAAGTAAAAGGAAAAGGAATGGAGAAGAGGACGGCATCAACCAAGAAAGATGAAGGAGAAATACCTTATTGCAATCACTGCAAAACGATAGGTCATGACGACGATAATTGTTGGAAACATTACCCGGAAAGGAGACTAAAGAAGTATGGAGAAAAAGGCAAGCAGAAGACAGTGGAAATTATGCAGTAAGACCTTGGATCCAATTCCGGAGATGAATCACTGATCACAGTAGCAAGAACAAGAGGTTGTTATGAAACTAGCTCAAGAAAAGATAGAAAAGATAGATCAACGCCTTAGAATTCAGCCTCTTCGAGGGGGCAACCTCCTTTACATTACATAAATGAACAATTCTTTGATGATTCAAATGACAAAACCTCCTTTTTATATATAGGAGTCTAAGAAGTCACAATATAACCCAGTTGACCTAACAATAATAATATAAAGCCACAAAAATAAAAATAGATGGATTCTATGGGGCACAATAATAACAATATGGGAACAATAGGGGCACAATAATATTAATAATGGATACAACTATAATAGTAATGGGGTAATCACTAGTATTATAGGGACCCAACATGCCCCTCTCCTTCAAAAAAGTGTTGTCCTTAATGCTTGAGTAGTTTTGGATGCTTCTGTATAAAATTCTCATCCTCCCATGTGGAATCTTCAGCGGATAAGTTCTTCCACTTGATAAGATACTCCAAAATTGATCAATTTGTAACTGTCGAGTTCTTGTTTCTATGATTACTTCTGGTTTCAATATAATTTTTCCTTCCTCGTCAATTTCTGGCAATATTGTTTGAATTGGGAGCTTGTCGCCTATAACCTTCTTTAAACATGAAACATGGAAAACTGGGTGCAATCGAGAAGCTGCAGGAAGCTCCAATTTGTATGCCATAGTACCAATATTTTGCAACAGCTTGTACAGACCATAATACTTTGGCGATAATTTATTATCCTTCTTAGCTTGTTTGAGGGACATTTGGTTATATGGTTGTAGTCGTAGGAATACCCAATCACCTACATCAAAACTTCTTTCGCTACGATGTAGATCTGCCTGTTGTTTCATTCTATTCTATGCCAACACGAGGTTATCCTTTAAGAGTCGGAGGACTTGTTGTTGATGTTCGATGTGATGTTCCACTACTTGAACCTTAGAATTTTCTCTTAAATATGATGTGATGGATGGTGGCTAATATCCATAAAGTGCCATAAATGGGGTATTTTTTGTTTCTGTATGGAAGGAAGTGTTATACCACCATTCAGCCAGAGGGAACCATTTGACCCATTGTGTCTGTTTATCAGATACAAAGCAGCGAAGATATCCTTCCAAACATTTGTTTACTATCTCAGTTTGCCCATCAGATTGAGGATGATAAGATGAGCTATGAGCTAACTGAGTACCAAGACAAGAAAATAATTCTGTCCAAAAATTTCCAGTGAAAATGGGATCTCTGTCACTTACAATAATCTTTGGGTTTCCATGTAGCTTTTGAATTGTTTCCATAAATGCAGTAGAAACTGTACTAGCTTTAAATGGATGTGATAATGCACAAAAGTGTGCATACTTGGTAAGCCTGTCAACTACCACCATGATGACACTCTTTCCCTCAGACTTGGGTAAACCTGTGATAAATTCCATTGAAACCTCCTCCCAACGTTGGCTTGGAATGGATAAAGGTTGTAATAGACCCAGTGTCTTAATTGTTTCAACTTTATTTTGTTGGCAAAACAAACATTCTGCCACAAACTTTTGAATATCTGATTTAAGGCCCTCCCAAAAAAATTCCTTCTTAACCCTGTGGTAAGATTTTAAAAATCCTGAGTGCCCTCCTAAGGGAGAAGTGTGCAATTCCATAAGAATCTTTTGTTTTAGCTGGGAATTCTTACAGAGGTATAAGCGATCTTTGTACCATAACAAATCATTTTTCCAGCTAAATGTATCAGACGTACTGGAGTCTTGTTGTAACTTTCGAATAAGTGCCCACACTTCCTTGTCATTCTTCCATTCCTCCCTTGCTTCATTTATCCAATCTAGTTGGATAATAGAAATGGTGCCCAATAATGCTTCCACATCCTCATCCTTTCTTGAGAGTGCATCTGCCACCACATTTTGCTTCCCTTTTTTGTAGATGATTTCAAAGTCATAACCCAACATCTTTGTGACCCACTTTTGTTGCTCTTCAGAGGATAATCTTTGTTCTAAAAAGTATTTAAGGCTATCATGATCCGTTTTTACCTTGAAGTGTCTTCCCATTAGGTAGGGTCGCCATTTCTTAAGTGCATGGAGTATTGCCAACATTTCCTTCTCATAAATAGCTTTGTGTAAAAACTTTCCCTTGATTGGATGACTTTCAAAAGCAATGGGTCTTTCATCTTGCATTAAAATAGCACCAATTCCATTTCCTGAAGCATCACCTTCCACAATAAAGGTTTTTGTGAAGTCTGGTGTAGCTAAGACCGGTGCTTGGCACATTGACTCTTTAAGATGCTCGAAGGCCTTTGTTGCTTCTGGAGTCCATGAAAATGCATCTTTCTTCAATAATGTTGTTAGAGGTGCTGCTATTCTCCCATAATTCTTAACAAACTTGCAATAATACCCTGTCAACCCGAGAAATCCTCGTAGATGCTTTATGGATGTGGGGATTTTCGATTCCTTAATGGCTTTAATTTTGCTAGGGTCTACCTTAACTCCTTCATGAGATACAACATGACCCAGATATTCCACCTCTTGTACTTCAAAGAAATATTTGCATCTTTTTGCATATAAATGTTTCTCCTCCAATAGTTGTAGCACCCTATCAACATGTTCAACATGATCCTTCCAAGACTTGCTGTAGATTAGTATATCATCAAAAAATACTAACACAAATTTTCTAAGGAATGGTTTGAAAATGGAATCCATCAAACCTTGAAATGTTGAAGGTGCATTGGTAAGGCCAAAAGGCATGACCAAAAATTCATAATGACCCTCATGAGTTCTAAATGTTGTCTTCGGAATGTCTTCAATCTTCATTCTGATTTGATGATATCCTGAATGAAGATCCAACTTGGTGAAGTAAATTGATCCATGCAATTCATCCAGTAATTCATCAATGACAAGAATGGGGAGCTTATCTTTAATAGTGAGATTGTTGAGCTCCCTATAATCCAGACACATGCGCCATGATCCATCCTTCTTGTGAACCAATACTACTGGAGCAGAGAAAGAACTTTGACTCGGTTGAATTATACCGACTTCTAGCATTTCTGCAACCATACGTTCAATTTCACTCTTTTGGGCATAGGGATATCTTTACGGCCTGATGTTTGGAGGAACACTTCCTGGAATTAGATGAATAGCATGATCATGATCACGAATAGGTGGGAGACCTTTGGGAGTCTCAAATACCTTGGAATGATTGCCCAAGACTTTTTGGAGATCTGGAGAAATAGATGATTCCAATGTGGAAACATCTAGCGAACATAATTGTGCAATTACACCTCTTTGTTCCTTTCTTAGAAGCTTTGTCATACCTTTAGAGATGATTATCTTTCCTGGTTTCCCTGCAATACCCCTTAATTCAACTTCCTTTCCTTCTACAGAAAATTTCATGAAAAGTTCTTGAAAATTAAAAGCTATTGTACCCAAGGATTGTAGCCATTGGACTCCTAGTACAACATCAGCACCTCCCATTGGAATGGAAAGCATTGGGCTAGTCAATACATACTCTCCCATGGATAGCTTGATATTATGGCACTTTCCAGAACAATTTATTATTCCTCCATTTGCAACCATCACTTGACACTCTGGTGCTGGATATAAGAAGCAATTCAATTCTTTTGCTACCTTACAATGAATAAAATTGTGGGTACTGTTAGAGTCGGTCTGGTCATCCCTCCGTCAGAGATCATTTCTCTTATTGCATTTCATTTTAGGTGTCCCATTCAGCTCTTTCATGTGCATTCCGTTAGGGGCATGCCATCATCTGATGGAAGGGTCTCTTCACCTATTTCCCTCATGGTTGTACCTGTTGGGTTGGTCAAAATTTCTCACAGTTCATCAAAGTCAAGCACAATCAAATCTACCAAAGGTTATCCGAGAAGCATCCCTCAAGGATCCAGAATATGAATTATGTTGGAATTATGATACAGGTGTTGTCCTTGATTGAAACTCATCTGATGACAGATCACATTGCAGTAGGTCAATAGCAAGGAATTAATGATCAGACTACAAAGAATGAATAAAGAGAGGTATACGCAGGTTCACCTTGAGAAAGGAGCATATACATGCGGGTTAACAGACCAAAACGACCATATAACGTACACACGCACTTTCACAAAAGGGAAAGCGTGTACATGTTGGAAAACTAAGTATTTGGTACGTGGTATTTTGATCCATGGTATTGGTCCAAGGTATCTGGTCCGAGGTATTGACCCTAGGTATCTGGTCCAAGGTATTGGTCCTAAGTGGTTTTGGTCCATGGTATTGAGTAAGGCCTAAGATTATAAAAGGAGGAGAAGATCATTATGCCAGTGTGTGCAAGTATTGAATAGCCGATGAAGTGTGAGATCTAGTATGCAGGTTATGGATTTGTGATGCTTTGCTAAGGATGCACCTATGTAGCAAATGAAGGTTGATGGACTAGGATCATGAAGACTAAAATTCATTATCATTATATGGTACGAACATGAATAGTTCAGATCTGAATACTAACGCATGTTTTATCCCTTATATATGATGACCTGGGTATGTCTGAAGTAGAAAATTGCAATGAAGGTATAAGTAATTATTTTCAGATTTGTACGCTGGTTCCCCTTGGTAAAAGGGCGTATACATGTTGTTTCGACACATCCAAGTAGCGTATACATTATGAACTTGATGGTTGAAGTATCAGTTGCTTCTGATTACTGTTACAGAGATCTGGGTTCTGCTCTGTGTTCTGGTGACTATGTTCTGAAAGTTCAGATAGATTGAGTGATTCAGTTGTGGGTGATTCAAAGAATGATGATTGGTTAATGTAATGGTTGTATTGTAGTGGTGATTGATTTTGAGCTTCAATGTTGTTGATGGCTCTAGTATGAAAATTGGATGAAACAAGGCCTTTTAGATTGTGGTGTTGTGTTCCAAGTGTATCCAGTCCGAAAATTTTTGAAACATGGTCCCTGGAGGAAGAGAGAAGGTCGTAGCCTTCTGTAGGCCGATGCCTATGTACTAGTAAATATATTGGCTTGTACAAGAGCCAGGGGGTTGTAGCTCCCTTCCAATAGAAGCTGGAGAACAAGAGAAGGTTGTAGCCTTCTGCAGGTGGGTGCCTACGTATTGGTATGAGTCTGCACCAATAAAAGATTGTAAATAGGTTTTTCTTATATTAAAGGAAGATAGCAGCAGGTGGTTTTTGTCCCGCATTGGGTTTCCACCTTATATCTTGGTGTTCATGTGTGTGATTGTCTGTTCTGTTTTTACTGCACCTGGTTACTATTTATATGCTTAATGAAGTTTTGATGCACTCACTGAATCATAAGTTTGCTGGATATATGCTAGTTTCATTAAACACAGTTGCATGTACACGTGAGTTCCCTTAACTAAAGTAGTGTATATGAATCTGATTATGGAAATAAAAATTTTATTGATTTGATAATATTGATTCACTCCCCCCTCTCAGTATTATTTCCAACAATTGGTATCGGAGTAGGTCCTTCAGAAGAAGCTCGATCACTTGAAGGGAGATCCATCAAAATGAATAATCAACAGAACATGGGATCCATCAGACCGCTAATTTTTTATGGGAGTAATTTTGTTTACTAGAAAATAAGAACCATGGGCTATCTAAAATCTCTTGGAATGGATGTTTGGGAAATTGTTGAAAAAGGATATACATTTCCAACAACGATTCCTATAGATACAACATGTAAAAAGGATTATGAAATCAATGACAAAGTTGTCACTATTTTATTGGGAAGCTTGTCAAAATCAGAGTTTGTCAAAGTCATGTAGCTCAAATCAGCGAAAGAAATATGGGACAAAATCTTTGTAAGCTATGAAGGAGACTCTCAGGTAAAACATCCTAAGCTTCAAACTCTCAGAATTCAATATGAAACTCTTAAGATGCATAGTGATGAAAGCATAGCAAATTACTTCCTTCGTATAGATGAGATTGTCAATTGTATGAAGAATCTGGGTGAAGAAATTAAGGAAGTTGTCTTAGTTGAGAAAGTTTTGAGATCCTTGTCCGCTAAATTTGAACCCAAAGTGTCTACCATAGAAGAAAAATAGGATCTGCAGAATATCACTATGACATAGCTTCACAGAATCTTAACTGCCTTTGAGATGAGAAAAGGAGGACCATTAGATATGAGAGAAGCCACATTTAAAGCAACAACAAAGGGAAAATAAAAACTCAATGAATTAGAACACATTTTAGAAGAAGAAGGTGAGGTAAATTTTGTCAAGAAGCTTCAATGGGGTTCTGGAAGGTTCAAAGGTAAGCTACCATTCAAATATTTTTTTTGTGGAAGAGTTGGTCATTACACTACTAGATGCCCTCATAAAAAAGGAAAGATTTTTGAAGCAGGTAATAGAAGTTATTATACTCATTATGATAGTGATGGCTTGTCAAATAGTGATGACGACGATCAAGAAATTAAACTACTCATGGCATATGAAAATATTGGCTCAGGAAAGGAAGATTTCCTTAAAGAAATCAGTCAACTTAAAATCAGTTTGGCAGAAAAGGATATAGTCATAAACATAGTGACACATCAACTCATTGAAAAGGACAAAAAAATGAAGTGTTAGAATGTGAAGTACTAAGTCTAAGAAAATAACTTGAAAAGACAAAGACTCTAAATCTTAGATTTGCTAAAGGATCAGAAATGTTAGATGAAATCCTCAAAGTTCAGTGTTCGCCCATTATAAAGACTGGTCTTGGTTTTAATAAAGGTGAATCTAGCTCACAAGGTAAGGAAAGAAAATCCAATGAAAAATCTGAGATGCTCCACAAGGAAATAAAAGGTCAACCCCATCAACAACCAAGGAAAGAAATTCGTCAAAGAAAATCTGTTACTCCTAACTATGGAAGTAATAGTCGGTTATTTCCTTCAAGGAATGATGTTGAATGTTTTATATGTCATAATTTTGGACATGTTGCAGCTAGATGCAGAAGTAGAATGGTTCAAAACCATCACACTGAAAGATCATCACATTCCAGGTACTTTAAGGGATATTGTTTTACTTACAATATGTTTGGTCACAAAACTATTGATTGCAATAAAAGGAATATGAAACATGTAAGATGTTATGCATGTAACAAGTTTAGACATAAAGTAAAGGAATACAGGAGCAAATTTTGGACACCAAATTAAAAGGAGCATACATCATCACAATCCAAGGTATTGAAGAAGACGAAATTATTGTCAGAAAGATGGGGCATATCTTAGTTTACAGACAGAACAGACCCAAGGGAAGCTGAAAGTGTAAACCTTTAGTATTCCAATTTTCATACACAAGTGTTATGAATAGAAGACATGTATATACATGAGTTAGATGCTGCACAATTGCGTATATGGTGCTCTGTAGAAAAAATCAGCAGGACAGACTCAGGAAAAGAAGCCTGATATGGTTCGGTCATGGTATGTGTTGGTTGGCACAGGTTCAGGGGGGGCATATGCTTCGAATAATGAATTGTTGGAATTATGGTTAAAATTATTTGGTGATGATGATTATGTGGCTAAATGATACATCTTGCTATGATACTTGGGGTCACATTGTTGGTATTCAGATCAGATTCATGGATGATCACTTGAGAGGCATGTTATTGTTGGTTGGCCAAGAGAATGATATTGCAGGTTACAGGTTTGGATGCTGGTGACAGATGCTTATGGTGCAGATCATATATGGTGTGTGATAGTTACTGATAACAATCATGGTCTTGTTTAGATTACTGGTCATTATTATAAAAGTCATGTATATCATTTGATGTAAAAGTCATGCAAAGACCTAATTTGTAACCCCACTTTATATGGGAAGGATGATGTAATAATTTCTATTTCAGTCATGTATAAACATTTGGTATATCCCCACTTGGTTGGGTGGATGAGTCAAAAATGGTGTATCCCCACTTGGTTGGGAGATTGATGATGTATGAGTCAATGGTGATAGGAAGGTCATACTCACTTTGTTGAGTTGTAGAGTCATGTTATTCTTTTGAAAAATATTTTTTTGCAGACTCTGCGTGTGCTCAGTAGGAGCATGGACAGATTGGTACATCTTAGCATGTACAAAGGGGGAGCTCAATCAGAGATTTCAACATGTACTCAAGGGGAGTATGGACAACATAATGTATATCAAAGGGAGAGAATATCTTGGTCCGCCCTTTGCCATTGATGTCAAAGGGGGAGAGTGAGTTGGTGTGGTTGTTGCAATCAATTCCAAAGGGGGAGATTGTTGGCATTATGATATAGGTGTTGTCCTTGATGGAAACTCACTCAGATGATATATCACAGTGCAGTAAGCCAATAGCAAAGAATTAATGATCAGACTACAGAGAATGAATAAAGAGAGGTATATGCAGGTTCACCTTGACAAAGGAGCATATACACGTGAGTTAATAGACCAAAAGGAGTGTATAACATACACACACACTTTCACAAAAGGGAAAGCGTGTACATGTTGGAAAACTATGTTGTTGGTCGGTGGTATTTGGCCCATGGTATTTTGATCCATGGTATTGGTCCAAGGTATCTGGTCCGAGGCATTTACCCTAAGCATTTGGTCCAAGGTATTGGTCCTAAGTGGTTTTGGTCCATGGTATTGAATAAGGCTTAAGACTATAAAAGGAGGAGAAGATCATTAGGCCAATGTGTGCAAGTATTAAATAGCTGATGAAGTGTGAGATCCAGTATGCAGGTTATGGGTTTGTGATGCTTTGCTAAGGATGCACCTATGTGGCGAATGAAGGTTGATGGACCGGGATCATGAAGACTAAAATGCATTATCATTATATGGTATGATCATGAATAGTTCAGATTTGAATACTGACGCATGTTTTATCCTTTATATATGATGATCTGGGTATGTCTGAAGTAGAAAATTACAGTGAAGGTATAAGTAATTATTTTCAGATATGTACATTGGTTCCCTTTGGTAAAAGGGCGTATACACGCTGTTTCGACATAGCCAAGTAGTGTATACCTTATGAACTTGATGATTGAAGTATCTGTTGCTTCTGACTGCTGTTACAGAGATCTGGGTTCTTCTCTATGTTCTAGTGACTGTGTTTTGTTGACTATGTTCTGAAAGTTCAGATAGATTGAGTGATTCAGTTGTGGGTGATTCAGAGAATGATGATTGGTTAATGCAATGGTTGTATTGCAATGGTGATTGATTTTGAGCTTCAATGTTGTTGATGGGTCCAGTATGAAAATTGAATGAAACGTGGCCTTTCATATTGTGTTGTTTTGTTCCAGGTGTATCCATTCTGAAAATTTATGAAACATGGTCCCTGGAGGAAGAGAGAAGGTCGTAGCCTTCTGTAGGTCGGAGCCTACATACTAGTAAATATATCGGCTAGTACAAGAGCCAGGGGGTTGTAGCTCCCTTCTAATAGAAGTTGGATAATGAGAGAAGGTTGTAGCCTTCTACAGATGGGTGCCTACATACTAGTATGAGTCTGTGCCAGTACAAGATTGTAAACATGTTTTTCTTATATTAAAGGAAGACAGCAGCAGGTGGTTTTTGTCCCGCATTGGGTTTCCACCTTATATCTTGGTGTTCATGTGTGTGATGATCTGTTCTACTTTTACTGCACCTGGTTACTGTTTATATGTTTAATGAAGTTCTGATGCACTAATTAAAGATCAACATATGATGAATTAACTAAATCATAATTTTGCTGGATATACGCTATTTGCATTAAACACAGTTGCATGTACACACAAGTTCCCTTAACTAAAGTAGTGTATATGAATATGATTATGGAAATGAAAAAGTTATTAATTTGCTAATACTGATTCACCCCCCTCCCCTCTTAGTATTATTTCCAACACATTCTTATGGTAGCAAGCTTCCAAAGCTCAAGAAAGAGGGAAACAATGTGGGTGAGCAATTAATTCTGATAAAATATTAACATTCAAAAATAGGATTTCCATTCCTAGCCAAATTTCTGTGAAGCAGATGTTATTAGATGAGTTTCATAGGAAACCTTATGCTGCCCACCCAAGATAGCAAAAATTGTATTCTACCATTAAGAAAAGTTATTTCTAGCCCGGTTTACGAAAAGATGTGGCTGCATGTTTATACAAGTGCTTAGAGTGCCAAACAGTGAAAGTAGAACATCAGCATCCTGCGGGTCTGTTGCAAGTGCTACCCATTCCGGAATGGAAATGGAAGACCATCGCTCTAAACTTTATCACTGGATTGCCTCATACCAAAAAGCAACATGACTCAATCATGGTGTTCGTAGACAAGCTGAGAAAGACTGCTCATTTCATTCCTATAAAATCCACCTATAAAATGGTGGATATTGCGGACATATTTATGACAGAAATCTTCCACCTACATGGGATAACCTGAGTGGTGATCTCTGATAGGGATGTAAACTTTACATCTGCTTTCTGGAAAACTCTCTTTGTAGGACTTGGTACCCAAATCCATTTCAACACTACCTACCTTCTGCAGACAGATGGTCAGATAGAGTGAGTAAATCAAATCCTCGAAGATATGTTGCGAATGTTTGTAATGCAACAACTGAAGAAGTGGGAAGATTACCTCCACTTGGTAGAATTCGCCTACAATAATGGGCATCATGAATCTTTGGGTATGAGTCCTTTCGAAGTACTTTATGGAAGAAAGTATCAGGTACCCACAGATTGGAATAGTCCGGATAATAAATTAGCATTGGGTCCTGATATGCTAGCAGAAATGGAGGCTACCATTAAGAAGGTTCGCCAGAACTTAAAGGTAGCACAAGATAGGGAAAAAGTGTAGCAGGCAAGAAGAGAACTCAGAAAGAGTTCTAGCTAGGCGATCACATGTATCTAAAGATGAAACCTCAAAAGAGCACCTTGCAATCGAAAGGTTCTGCAAAATTGGCACCACGATACTGTGGACCTTTCCAAATTTTGGAACAAATTGGGCCTGTGGCATATAAACTAGCACTACCAGGCCAAATCCGAGTACACAATGTCTTTCATATGTCCTTATTAAAAAAGTATATTTACAACCCTCGACATATTATTAACTAGGAAAGCATTCAGGTAATGATAAAATATAAAGCAATATGTTAAAGAGTTGTTGTTTTGGAATGTTTTCAGAGTAGATTATGAATTTGTAGGTAAAACCTGAGGGAGAATTTTTGGAAGAGCCTCTTCATATCCTCGATCGGAGAGAAACCACCTTGCGGAGGTGAGACATCATCCAAGTTAAAGTGCAATTGAAGCACTTTGGCCTAGATGAGGCTACTTGGGAAGAAGAGGAGGCCATAAGAAAAGCTTATCCTGCACTGTTTACGTAGAGGAAGAATGTTATGCTCTTGATGTTGGCATTATGATGCATGTGTTGCACTTGATGGCAACCCTCTTGTAGCAGAACAACTCACTTATATATAACTAGATGAATCTACAGAAGAGATATCAGATGTGACAGAATACATGAGATGTAGGGCAGCTCAAAGGAATCAAGTTTAGATGTAATGTACAATAGCGACTCATTAAAATGACAGTTCTTAGTATGGCAAGTTAGCTTTGCCATCAAGTCCAAAGGGGGAGATTGTTGGCATTATGATACATGTTTTGTCCTTGATGGCAACCTACTAAGATGACAGATCACAGTGTAGGCTCACAGAATGAAGAAAAAGAGATATACGTAGGTTACCCTTGATAAAGCCGTGTATACACCTGGGTTAGCCAACCGAAAGGTGCGTATACGTATACATGCACTTTCATGCAAGGGAAGGTGCGTAAATTGGGTTTTGGTCCATGGTATTTAGTCCTTGGTATTTGGACCTATGGTTTTGGACCATGGTATCTCGTCCAATGTGTTGAACCCAGGTATTGGGTCCATGGTATTGATTCTCTATGGTTTTGGACCATGGTATTCAGTAAGGCCTAAGACTATAAAAGAAGGAGAAGATCATTAGGTGAAGGCATGGAGAAAGTCTTGAATATCTGATGAAGTATGAGATCTAGTATGCAGGTTATGGGCTCATAATGTTTTTCTTGATCTGAGCTAAGGAGGAATCTCGGCAGTTGATGGAGAACAAGATCTAACGATAGATCACGATTTAATGGCTTGGAATGAATCATCTCTATACAGTTTGATCATGCTTATTCTAGATCTATATACTGACACATGTAATGTTCTGTGAATATTCTGATCTAGGTATAACTCAAGTTTTGGAATAGCTGCAAATCATGAATGAATATTTACAGATGTATACGCTGGTTGACTATGATAAAAGTGCATACACACGCAGGTTAGATACATCTAAGTAGTGTATAGCATATGAACTATGATGTTTGAAGTTACAGGTGGTTCTGGTTGTTGATGCAAAGTTCTGAGTTCTGATGATAGTTTACTAGTAATAGTATTCTGCATATTCAATTTGGTTGATTGTGTTTAGCCTCAGTGTTGATGGATGAGATCTAATAATGGATCAGGATCATAATGACTTATCTTTATGTGATTTGATGGACTAGATCTGGTTGCTAACACTCTTATTATCCTTGTATATGTAATGATCTGGGTATGTCTGAAGTCAGGAAGTGCAGCGAAGTTATAAGTAAGTAATTAATGACATATATGCTGGTTCGCTTTGGTGAAGTTGCGTATACATGCTGGTTCGGCTCTTCCAAGTAGTGTATGCACTCTGATGCTTGATATTTGATGATACAGATAGATCTGAACATTGTTGCAGAGTTCTGTGTTCTACTCTGTGTTCTGGTGACTGTAGTTTGTTGACAGGGTTTCAGTGATTTAGTATTGGGTGATTCAGAGATTGATGGTGCTAGTGTTGATTGATTGTGTGCTTCAATGATATTTATGGGTGCAGTATAAAAATTGGATGAAACGTGGCCTTCAGATTATGATGATGTGTTCCATGAGTATCTGGTCTGAAAATTTATGAAACGTGGTACCTGGAGGAAGAAAGAGAAGGTTGTAGCCTTTGGTAGGTCGGCACCTACGTACTAGTACATCAGCTAGTACAAAAGCTAAGGGGGTTGTAGCTCCATTCCAGTAGCAGCTGGAAAATGAGTGAAGAATGGAGCTTTCAGTAGGCCAGCGCCTACATACTAGTAAAAGAATCAACTAGTACAAGAGCTAAGGGGGTTGTAGCTCCCTTCCAGGAGAAGCTGGAGAACGATAGGAGGTTGTAACCTTCTGCAGGTAGAATCCTGCGTACTAGTATAAGGCTGCACCAATATAGAAATATTGTAAAAAGAAGTTTATTATTAAAAGAAGATAGAGACGAATTGCAGCAGGTGGTTTTCACCCACATTGGGTTTCCACCTTACATCATGGTGTTCATGTGTGCTTCTTGTGTGTGAAAATCTGTTCTGTTTTACTGCACCTGTTTATTGTTCATATGGTTAATAAAGTTCTAATGCACTAACTAAAGATCAACATTTAATGGATTAACTGAATCATAAGTTTACTGGATATACGCTAGTTTCATTAGACACAGTTGCGTGTACATGTAGGTTCCCTTAACTGAAGTAGCGAATATGAATCTGAGTATGGAAATGAAAAAGTGATTGATTTGATAATACTGATTCACCCGCCCCTCTTAGTATTATTTCCAACAATTGAAATCAGAGAAGGTCCTTTGGTAGAAGCTTAATCGCTTGAAGGAGATCTGTAGAACAATGGGAAAGAAGCTTAAGAAGAAAGCGCCTAAGAAGAGGAAGACATCTCAGAAGAACTATGACAGTGGGAGAATTGATTGGGGAATATGTTGAAGAAGCACTTCAGATTTAGAATCACTTCAGAATGAAGAGGAACAAGTAAAAGAACTATCAAGTATGAATTTGTTATCCTCTGGTGATACATTTCTCCATCCATTTGAAGATGATGAAAGTGACAGTGAAACAACTGAATTTGCTCTTATGAGTGAGAAAGAAAGATATCAAATAAAGGTAGAAATTAAAAGGCTTACAGACAAAATTAGAGATTAACAATATCTAGTGCACAAAAGGGAATGTATCTCCAAAGAAGAAGTTACCAAACTAAAAGCTCAATTAGAGGAAGGAAACAAGGTAAGGAAGTTATTCATGGAAAAGGAAGATTAATGTCAAAAGTTGCAGGATGAATTGACATCATTAAGAAGTGAGGTAAATAAAAGGAGCACAACAATCATGAAACTCAGAGAAAGATCCAGTTACTATGAAAGTCTTGAAGCTACGATCCTCTCGCTAAAAGAAGATCTTGAAGTATCAAATAACCAGAATAAAGAACTACTCCGAGCTCTTGAAAAACAAGAAAACGAAGTTCTTGAATTAAGACACCAGTTGGAAGAAGGAAGAAAAGTTGAAGAAAACATGAAGAAGTAGTATCGTGAAAAGGAAGAGCAACTTCAGGTTGAGGTAAATATTCTAAAAGATAACTTAGAAGAAAAGGATAAGATCTTACAATTTCAAGATAGTAATAAGATCTTGGATGATATTCTTAGTAGTCAAAGGTCTCCTGCTATCAAAACTAGTCTTGGTTTTCATGAATCTGTTGAAGGTGAATCTAGTTCAAAAAATAAGACAAGGAACTCTAATGCATAATCTAAAATACTCAACAAGGAGATGAGAGGTCAATCCCATCAACAACCAAGGAAAGAAATTCTTCAAAGAAAATCTTTTACTCCTCCGATGAATAATGTTGAATGTTATGTATGTCATAATCTTGGACATGTTCCAGCCAGATGCAGAAGTAGAATGGTTCAAGACCATCACATAGAAAGATCATTGCGTTCCAGGTACTTTAAGGGATATTGTTTTTCTTGCAATATGCTTGGTCACAAAGCTGTTGATTGCTACAAAAGGAATATGAAACATTTAAGATGTTATGCATGTAATAAGCTTGGACATATAGCAAAGGAATGTAGGAACAACATACGGGCACCATACCAAAAGGAGAAAACATCTTCACACTTGAAGATATGGAAGAAGAAGGAAGTACAGTCAGAAAGATGTGGCACAGCAAAATGTACAGACATAACAGACTCAGAGGAAGCTGGAAGTGTAAAACTTCAGTGTTATCAATCTCATACGCAAGTTTAATAAAGAGAAGTCACATATATATGCGAGTTAGATAGTGCACAATCGCGTATATGTCAGTTTGAGAAAAGCAGTGGGACAGGCTCAAGAAAAGGGTCCGATATGATTCAGTCCATTATTTTCTGTTTGATAATGGTTACAATCTGCTAATGATGTGTGGAAATGTCTTGATACTTGTAAGATGTTTAGAAGTGTTTTTTATCCTAACTTGATGATACCTTGATACTTCTTGTTGATATATGCATGATCAGATCTCACAGTAAACAAGATGGCACAGGTTCAGGGGGAGGATATATTTTAATAATGCATTGTTAGCATTATGGTTAGTAGTCCTTGGTGATGATGCTTATATGGCTAAATGATACATCTTGCTATGATATGGTTATGAGTTGTCCATGAAAAAATCTCATATGATTCGTGGGGTTACATAATTGGTGTTCAAATCCATTTTGTGGTTGATTCTCTGATGAAGCATATATGGTGCTTACATGGTGATCTTCATAAGGATAAGGAGAAGTACAAAGCTTGAATACACAATTTCATTACTTGATGATGAGTCACTCATATGCTGTTGTCGACATATAATACAGTTAAGATGCAGGATTCCTATATTTCTTGGCGCTCACATGGATGAGGATTATTGTTGTTGATGATATCAAGAAGTCTTGACAAAAGATCTTGAGCTCAAGATACATAGTGCTATATATAGTATGTTAGATACATGGATGATTACTCAAAGTTGCGTCGTTGGAGACATGATGATGATGAGTTCGTACCTATATGATGATGGGTTGATACTTACATATGTTGATTGATGCAGATGTTCCTAAGTGATGATACATGGATAATATATAAGATCATGCAGATCTTGATGTTGATGAGATGGCTATGGTGTTTTCACATATGATATAATGTGAATGATTTTGCATCTCATATGTAGAATTCATTCATGGAAGGCAATGATAATGTTCAAAAGGATGAGTTGATATCTATATGTAGACATACCTTGTTACAGGTTGATGACTTATACACTAATGGTCATATACAGGTTGCTGGTCTGGAGGCTGCTGATAGAATGGAGAAGATCATACAATGTGTATGATATTTGCTGATGACTATCATGGTCCTATTTAGATATTTGGTCTCTGTTATAAATGTCATATATATCATTCAATGTAAAGGTCATACCAAGACTCATGATGTAATAGTTTGTCTCTATCTATTATAGTCATTTGATGAATCCCTTTTGGTCATATGATGTAATTTGTACCCCCACTATGCATGGGAAGGATGATGTAATATTTCAGTCATGTATAAACTATTGGTATCTGGTGTATCCCCACTTGGTTGGGTGGATGAGTCAATATTGGTATATCCCCACTTGGTTGGGAGATGGATGTATGTATGAGTCTTTGGTGATATGAAGGTCATTTATGATGTATAGAGTCATGTTCTTCTTGTAGAACATGTTTTTGCAAAACTTGCTTACAGTCAGGGGGAGCATGAACATCACACTTCAGCAGAGCAGAGATTTCAGCATGTAGTCAGAGGGAGCATGGACAGATTGGTACACCTTTGCATATACAAAAGGGGAGCTCAATCAGAGATTTCAGCAGGTACTCAGGGGGAGTATGGACAACGAAATGTATATCAAGGAAGAGAATATCTTGGTCTGCCCTTTGCCCTTGATGTCAAAGGGGGAGAGTGACTTGGTATGGTTGTTGCCATCAAGTCCAAAGGGGGACATTGTTGGCATTATGATGCATGTGTTGTACTTGATAACAACCCTCTTGTAGCAGAACAACACACTTATATATAACTAGATGAATCTATAGAAGAGATATCAGATGTGACAGAATACATGAGATGTATGGCATTTCAAAGGAATCAAGTTCAGATGTAATGTACAATAGCAACGTATTAAAATGACAGTTCTTAGTATGGCAAGTTAGCTTTGCCATCATGTCCAAAGGGGGAGATTGTTGGTGTTATGATACAGGTGTTGTCCTTGATGGCAACTTACTAAGATGACAGATCACAGTTTAGGCTCACAGAATGAAGAAAAAGAGATATATGTAGGTTACCTTTGATAAAGCCACATATAGACATGTGTTAGCCGACCAAAAGGTGCGTATACGTATACACGCACTTTCATGCAAGGGAAGGCGCGTACATTGGGTTTTGACCCATGGTATTTAGTCCTTGGTATTTGGACCTATGGTTTTCGACCATGGTATCTCGTCTGATGTGTTGAACCTAGGTATTGGGTCCATGGTATTGATTCTCTATGGTTTTGGACCATGGTATTGAGTAAGGCCTAAGACTATAAAAGGAGGAGAAGATCATTAGGCAAAGGCATGGAGAAAGTCTTGAATATCTGATGAAGTATGAGATCTAGTATGCAGGTTATGGGCTCATAATGCTTTCCTTGATCTTAGCTAAGGAGGAATCTCAGTGGTTGATGGAGAACAAGATCTAAGGATAGATCAGGATCTAATGGCTTGGAATGAATCATCTCTATATGGTTTGATCACGCTTATTCTAGATCTGTATACTGACGCATGTAATGTTCTGTGAATATTCTGATCTGGGTATAACTCAAGTTTTGGAATGGCTGCAAATCATGAATGAATATTTATAGATGTATACGCTGGTTGACTATGATAAAAGCACATACATACGCAGGTTACATACATCTAAGTGGCGTATACCATATGAACCATGATGTTTGAAGTTACAGGTGGTTCTAGTTGTTGATGCAAAGTTCTAAGTTCTGATGACAGTTTACTGGTAACAATATTCTGCATATTCAATTTGGTTGATTGTGTTTAGCCTCAATGTTGATGGATGAGATCTAATAATGGATCAAGATCATAAGGACTTATTTTTATGTGATCTGATGGACTAGATCTGGTTGCTAACACACATATTATCCTTGTATATGTAATGATTTGGGTATGTCTGAAGTCAGGAAGTGCAGCGAAGTTATAAGTAAGTAGTTAATGACATATATGCTGGTTCTCTTTGGTGAAGTTGCGTATACACACTGTTTCAACTCTTCCAAGTAGCGTATGCACTCTAATGCATGATATTTGATGATATAGTTAGATCTAAACATTGTTGCAAAGTTCTTTGTTCTACTCTGTGTTCTGGTGACTGTTGTTTGTTGAAAAGGTTTCAGTGATTCAGTATTGGGTGATTCAGAGATTGATGATGCTAGTGTTGATTGATTGTGTGCTTCAATGATATTGATCGGTCCAATATGAAAATTGGATGAAACGTGGCCTTCAGATTATGATGATGTGTTCCATGAGTATCCAGTCTGAAAATTTATGAAACATGGTACCTGGAGGAAGAAAGAGATGGTTGTAGCCTTCGGTAGGTCGGCACCTACGTACTAGTACATCAGCTAGTACAAGAGCTAAGGGGGTTGTAGCTCCCTTCCAGTAGCAACTAGAAAATGAGTCAAGAATGGAGCTTTCAGTAGGCCAGTGCCTACGTACTAGTAAAAGGATCAGCTAGTACAAGAGCTAAGGGGGTTGTAGCTCCCTTCCAGGAGAAGCTAGAGAATGAGAGGAGGTTGTAACCTTCTGCAGGTAGAAGCCTACGTACTGGTATAAGGCTGCACCAGTATAGAAATATTGTAAAACGAAGTTTCTTATTAAAAGAAGATAGAGATGAATTGCACTAGGTGATTTTCACCCACATTGGGTTTCCACCTTACATCATGGTGTTCATGTGTGCTTCTTGTGTGTGATGGTCTGTTCTGTTTTACTACACCTTTTTACTATTCATATGGTTAATAAGGTTCTAATGCACTAACTAAAGATCAACATTTAATGGATTAACTGAATCATAAGTTTGCTAGATATACACTAGTTGTATTAGACACAGTTGCGTGTACACGGAGGTTCCCTTAACTGAAGTAGCATATATGAATCTAAGTATGGAAATGAAAAAGTGATTGATTTGATAATACTCATTCACTCCCCCCCCTCTCAGTATTATTTCCAACACTTGACCTCCGAGAAGATGCTAGAATACCAAATATACGAAGAAAGACAACCGAGAACACAAAACAAAATGAGAAATAACAACATGTATTTTATTATTCAGAGATGAAAGCAATGTTCACTTGCCTCTTCGAGGGGGGAACCTCCAATAGAGCAGGGCTCGATTACAAAATAAGACATGACACTCCTCAATGGGAGTCTCTATCCTTTATATAGGATTCATACATGCAATACCATGGGTCAGTATCATGGTTCTCTTAATCCCATATATCTAATACCATGGCCCGTTTGCAACTAACTGTGGTCCCTTTCTTTAAATGTGGGTCAACCACTTACAATTATTAATATGGGGTTTATTGACTCTTTACTAACTATAACAATGACTCAACCCTATTACATAAATAAGGGGGTTAGGTTTGGACCCTAACATGACCTTCCCCATAAAAACAACCTTGTCCTCAAGGCTGAAGCTATGGAAACTACTGGAGAATAGTGGTTGGTTCCTAGGTCACATCTTTTGGAGAGGTGTCTTTCCACTTGACGAGGACTTCCTTGATCGTGCGGCCACGCAGATGTCATTCTCACATGTCAATGACATGTTCAGGTTAGAGGCAGATTGAACCTCCTTCATCCAATTCTACAATTGTTCCCCAACACTTTCTTGAGGCATGATACATGGAAGACGGGATGGATTTTTGCATTGGGTGGCAAGGCTAGATTGTAGGCTACTTCTCTAATGCACTGAAGTATTTGATAAGGCCCGTAGAATTTTGGAGATAGTTTCTGACAGCCCTTGTCTTTGAGTGATGTTTGCTTGTATGATTATAACCTCAACAATACCTGATCCCCTTCTTGAAATGTGTGCTCTGAACGATGTTGGTCTGCCTATTGCCTCATGCGATTCTGAGCTTGATGGAGATTATCTTTGAGATGGGCTAGCATGGTTACATGGCTCTGTAGGAGTTGATCTACTGCTTGCACCTTAGAGCATCCATGGATATAAGAAGTAGGTGATGGTGGGAGTTGACCATAAACAGATTCATATGGAGTCATTTTGGTGGTGGCATGATAGTTAGTATTATACCACCATTTAGCTAGACATAACCACTGTACCCATTGATGTTGCTTTTCTGAAGTGAAGCACCTGAGGTAGGTCTCCATACAATTGTTGACTGCTTCAGTTTTTCCATTAGTTTGGGGATGATAGGAAGTACTTAGTTGGAGTTGGGTGCCTTGTAGCTTGAAAAGTTCCTGCCAAAAGTTACCGGTGAAGAGCAGGTTACGATCAAAGACAATGGAAGTGGGCATGCCATGTAGTTTGAATATCCGGTCCATGAAATAGTGAGCCACCAAAGTAGGGGTAATTGGGTGGGGTAGGGTGCAAAAATGAGCATACTTAGATAGTCGTTCCACAACCACCATGATGACTAACTTGTTGCCTGACTTCGGAAGACCAGTAATGAAATCCATAGAAACATCTGTCTAGATTGAGGTAAGGATGGACAATGGTTGTAAAGTGCTAAGGGACTTGACTATTTCGCCTTTGTGGTGCTGACACACATCACATTCAACTACAAACATAAGAATGTCAGTTTTCATGCCTATCCAAAAGAAGGAACGACAAGTGCGAGCATAAGTTTTTGAATAGCCTGCATGGCCTGCAGTGGGAGATGAGTGCAACTCTGCCAAAATGCGTGTTTTGAGGGTGGATGTCGGTGATATTACTACTCTACCCTTGTAGCGAAGAATCTCATCCTTCCAAGAGTATCCCATTGTGGAATTAGGATCTGCTCGCAAGTTATTAATGAGTTGGTAGAGCGAAGGATGTGAAAACAATTCCTTGTGGGCTTCTCCAATCGAATCTAGAATGGGAAGAGAGATTGCTAGCAGGGTGTTGTCCTCCTCAAATTAGCGTGATAAAGCATCTACTACAAAATTTTCGCGCACTTTCTTTTAAATTATCTCATAATCATATCCCAGCATTTTGGCTAGCCATTTATTTTGTTGTGGCGAGGATAGTCGTTGCTCCAGAAAATATTTGAGGCGTTGATGGTCTGTGCAGATTTGGAAATGCCACCCCAATAAGTATGGTCACTAGGTAACCACTACATGTAAGATGACCATCATCTCCTTCTCATAGGTATATTGTCCTAGATGTTTCCCACTTAGTTATTGGTTGGTGAAGGCCAAGTGTCAACCTTCCTGCATTAAGACAACCCCAATACCTGTACCTGAAGCATCACATTCAAGCACAAAAGATTTGGTGAAGTCGGGTAATGCCAATACTGGAGTGGAACACATGGCCTGTTTGAGAGCCATAAATGCCTGTTGTGCTACTTCCATCCAGAGGAATGAATTTTTCTTGAGAAGGTGAGTGAGGGGTCTAGCAATGTGTTGGTATCCAGGTATGAACAATCTATTCACCCTTTTCCTACATTCATTTATCAATCTGGGTGGTGGGCTCCAGTATTGTAGCAATAATGCTACAACTCCTGGGGCTTCCTGTCTCTAATTTTATCAACCCGGTAGTTCGTACAAACCTGGAAGCGACGGTGCTATATGCACAAGTACTAGCTCTTGTCACAGCTATCACTTGGTCAGCTGGCACAAGTCCGCTAGGGCTCAAGCCAACTTCTATAGGCTCTCAAAAGAAGCTTGCTAAATGATGGATGAAAGCTATTCTCAAAGGAAATCTAATTTACTTGACAAAAACGAACTGAAAGCAAATCAAAGCATGTAAACCTAGGAAACCCTAATTTGACTAGTCTAACCTCTATAATGCAAAGAATGTGAATGAAACTTCTACCAATGCTGCTATTACCTCTAATAAGTGAAAATTCATGGATCTAAGCTACTTGCATCATAAAAGACATGTTTTTGTATTTTTTCTTTAAGTGGATGGAATGATTGTGATGTTGTGCTTATTAGGGTTTGGTTGTGCAGATGGGATGGAGAAGGAAGGAAAGCGTGGGAAAGGTTGGGGAGGCTAGGAGAGGTCCCCAGGGATCCTTAGCATCCGTCCACAGAGGTTCCTCACGTTCAGAAGCTCAGCAACCGAGTGAGTGGCCTCGTACAGGATGTCTGCAGGGGATCCTACAGGAAACTCAGAGGTTTCTACAGGAAGTCTACAAATTGCTACAGGATGACCTACCATGGGTGTTTGAAGTGATGGAGGAGTGATGGAATGGTAGGGGGAGATATGTAAGGTAGGAATAAGGCTGGTGATGGCTCAGAAGTGGAGGAATAGGATGGGGAATGAGTGTAGGAAGTAGGTTGGAAGATAGAGGGCTATGTCAAAGAAAGGGATAGAGAATGAAGTTACGTGAGGAGTGGAGGACTTTGGGAGATAACAGAACGGAGCAGAGGTCAAGGATGTGGTTGCATGTGTGATCAAGACGAAGGAGGAGGTAATGGAACGAGGGAGAGCAGTGTAAAGGAAACAAATGGCTTATGACTGTCACCAAGACAAAGATTCATTAACCTAGGCTATCTGTGCTATGAATTCAATGAACAGCAATCCAAAGCGTGAAGAGAAATGTGCATGAAGTTGTAATGAAGGTGTGTAGTGCAGGTGTGAAGTACATGAAAGAATCTAACATAACCGTGACTGTGTTGCAGTAAGCACAAAGTAAAGAAATGCGTATTTTTGTGGTTGGTATAGGCTGCACTCCAATCTCCAAGCAGAGATGGCAATGGAGGCTTTCTCAACCGTTTTCCTTGGAGCTCCTGTGTGTTATCAACCTGCTAATCTAACTGATGCAACTAAAAACATTTCAACCATAAGCTAAACTCACTCAAATTCATAAAGCTAACTCACCAAACCTGTAATTTCAAATTGCATGGTAAAGCAATGAACTAAAGTGCTGAAACAAAAAGAAATTAACATTACAAAACAGAGGAGGGCTATTGCTCTCTTAAAAACTCAGAATTGGATCAAAAGCTGCCTGTCTTTATTGAATAATCACGAATCTAATGACATGCCAAAACTGGCTTACAAGGAGCAAAAACCGAGCAACACCATGACTAACCATATTGACTAACTAGCTATCCCCAAATTGACTAACTAGCTACACAAAATGACTACCCACTAGCTAACCAAAATGAGGTCCCAAGCCTTCTTATTTATACAATTTGAGGACCCAACAGTCCTCCTAAAAGTTAGGGACTTGGTTGCCCAAGACTTGTAGTTAACAGCAGTCCAACTCGACTTGCTTGGCTGCCCTTGAGCTGATTGATTCGGTGGCCCTTGAACTCCGAGCTGTTGGTGGAGAATTCGAGGTAAGGGCCCATAAATGAGGGGGACACCTTCCTACAAATCCTCTAGCTTGTTCTCCCACGAATTTGGCTGCCAAGTGCTCATTAAGACCTTCCATTTTGTCTCCAAGTTGACCAAAAAGGCTACACAAAGCACCCATTAGACTTGTTGGCATAATGACTAACCAAATTCACTCTATTAACATAAAAATAATCAAAAGCATGCAATAAACAAATGAGAATGGTGGACTAAGCCAAATTAGGAGGTTGAATGAGCCCAAATAATTGTACATTTTTGGGGCTCATCATCAACCCCCTACTGAAAGTGTTTCTCATCCTCTGAGCAACCAAATCTCTCCCCTTGTCTTTGATGGCCCTGGTGACTTTCTTGGCTAGCATCTCGGCCGATTTCTCCTTTGGCTTCCCGCTTTTCAAACTTTCCTGTAGAAACTGTTCGCTGGCTTCCTGTAGAAACAGTCTGCTAACTTCCTGTAGAAACAGTCTGCTAGCTTCCTGTAGAACCACTTTCACCGCTTTTACTTGCTTGGCTGGGGGTGCCCTCTCCTTGAACTGTGCTGCCTGAAAGCTGACGAATCCAACATGAATGGCAAGTCCAATGTATTATAAAATCACACAAGTACAATGAGCTGCCCGAGAATAGATAGTGCATGCCAAATCTGGATGGGAAGGAGTGTTTCCAGGCCTTTAACTGAATCGAATGGCATTCTTAATCTTGGATTTGAACTCTACTAAGAATTGATAACAGAAGCAGAACAGAACATAAAATAGATCAAGTTGTCCTTGCCTCAACAGCCGCTGGTACACAACAAATGGCATGGAATGCTCGAACAATGCTTCCATGTACTGAAGGTGGTGTCCAATTTATTAAAGATAATAGCTGGTATATGATCTCATCAGATCCCAATAATGCAGCTGTTGTGTCACTCTGTTCTTTGGGGCAATGCTGTAGACATAGCAAGGTTTGCATAGGTATTAGCAGCTTTTTCTCTCAAAGCAAATATAGTTGACAGTGGTGTGCATAGAAGGTCCAAGATGGGTCAGACCACCCCATCTTTGATCATTTGTAACGCATTCTCAGGTAAACTTGAAAGATTTTGAAGTGCCCCAATGGCTGCTAATTAACATTTGAAATCATTTCAAGAACTGGAAATACAGCTCCCTCTTTGAGCAATGCAGTGTTGTTTTCATATGTTAAACCTATCTCTCACAACTTACTTGCTATACAATCTTCATTGTGTTAGATCCTTCTCTCAGGTTCTGTATCAAGGGCTTGAAATAGTTCGCCTGTGCCATTTGCACTACATTATGCTCACTGTATGGGAGATTCTTCAGAACTTCGCTTGCATCCTTAGCAGCTTTAGGATTGTCACTATTTGACATTGTTACAAGGAGGAGGATACAACCTTGTACCTTGCCAATCTGTTCACACACAGCCATATCCTTTGAAAGCTCTAACAACAATTCCACGGCTTTCATACCCTCTGCAATATCACGTGCAAGTGAACGAACAATAAAATAGCATGATCCACCTCGGCTATTTTCACCTTTCTTCAAGCTCCAAACTTGATGAAGAGAAACTCAGGCTTCGCTGCTCTGCTGCACTTTCCTGTAGAAGACCCCACCCGTTTCATGTAGAACGTGATTCTGCCTTTGAGTGAGCCCAATGCACGAGTGAAATTTGAACCAGGTAGGAAACTCAGTGGAGGACGATAGGTTAAGTCGACTGTGGAGGCAGAGGATGTATACTCCGAGTTAAACATGATGCAAGTGCAAGTTGGCAACCATCTGTGAGTTTCAGCTGAGCGTTGATTAATGTTTGCGTGATTTGTGGTGAAGGAGTGCAGTGGCCAAGCGTGCGTGGCTTTTTAGAACTGCAGTAATGTCATGAACTGCTGTTGTTATTTATTGTTCTCTGCTTGTATTCAATTCCATTAGTTGCACTAGAGTTTAGAATATCCCCAACTGACTGTGTTTTGTTTTTGAACTTCACGTGAATGGCTGATCCATGCATGCGTGATTTTTGCCTTGCTGAGTGCAATTGGACGTGGCTCCCTTCTTGGCTGAATCCACTCATCTCATTCATTCATGCATTTCTTTAGATTAGATCTACGCAAACAGAGGAACAAGGTTAAGTCACGTACCTCGAAGTTGAATGGTTGTCGTGAGCTGTTGTGGGCTGTCATTGCTGCATGCATTTGATTTTATGGTTGCATGATGGCTTGGTTGCTGATTCATGGCTGGTTTTCTTGTGCAGGTGTCCTCTGGCCAGATGCATGCAACAAGAGTTCATTTCCACGTTCAGATCTGCATCCTGAAACTGCTGCCATTGAATTTTCACAGGACCAGAACTTCTTTTTGCCATTTCTCCCAAACGGAAAACCGGATTGAGCTGAAACTCGGTGGGCATGTTCCTACCATCATGATGCATCTCCCATAGCAAATTCGTGATCAATGGATGCACGGATTTCGAGAAAATTGGAAAATGGCTGAAGATTTTAGAGCTCGATTTCTCGGAAACCGTGCATCGGAATTGGCTGAAACTGCTTGGGTAGGCTACTATCACTCACGTGCATCTCCCCATGAAACATGTTTTGAAAAAGATGCACGGTTATGGAGAAAATGCAAAAATGGTTGATGGTGATGGAGGCTGATTTCTTGGAAACCGTGCATCGGAATTGCATGAAACTGCTCAGGCATGTTGTCATCGACCTTGTACAATCCCCCATAAAACGGTTTGTCAAATGGATGCATGGTTCTCAAGTTATGGCAAAAACAAATTCTGCTCTATGTGTTTTTGCTTCAAGGTACTTTGCATGTGCTTGCATGGGATGACAAAATGAATTTTGGCTGTGATGCGGGTATGGAGATGATGGAGGAGGAGTTGGAAAATTGCAGGAGGACTTCTGAACCTTTGAGGAAGCTACCATGTTCACCAAACCACTTTTTGAAATCCATGGCAAGTTTCCCTCAATTTCTACAGGAAGTTCCTGTAGAAGCACAATGAGAAGCACAATGAGGTGGACGAATGATGGAGAAAGGCAAGGGATGGACACACAAGTGCTTGTAGGCCTAATCAATAGATTCCCACCATTAGATTCACTTTTGAGATTGAATTTGGCTCGTCCAAAGGTTCTACAGGATGTTTCCTGTAGAAATACAGAGCTTCCTGTAGAAAACACAGTTTTGAGGAAAGAAGCATAATAACATGAAAAAAATGATGGAAAAGGGGTGAGGAGTGGAAAAATGGATGAGTGTAGGCCTCATGGACATATTCCAAGCCTTCAAGTCCTCTTCGGAGATCAATTTGGCTTTTTTGTAAGCTTCCTGTAGAAGATACGAAACTTCCTGTAGAAGGCACAAAAACTCCTTTGACCTTGATTTGAGTGCTCCTCCTGCCATGAAACATCCTTCTTGCAACCTGAAATGTCATTGCTGCAACATAAAATTATTCAATGATGATTAGCTTTATTTTTCTTTTTCTTTTTTCTCTTTTTTTTTTTTGAAAAACAACTAGGGCGCCTCATGGAGGTTTTCACCCTAATTGCCTGCCTTGGGCGCCTCCAAGGGAGGTTTTCACCCAAAGATCTTTTTCTCTTTTATTTTCTTTTCTTTCCAACCCATTGACCGCCTCATGGAGGTTTTCAATCAATGAGCCAATCTAAGGCGCCTCCGAGGGGGTTTTCACCTTAGATTTTTATTTTTCTCTTATTTTCATTTTTTCATTTCTTTATTTTTCCTTTTTTTTTCATTTTTTCTACCCTACCCTACTTGAAAAAAAAAATCATTTTCAAGTATAAGAATACTTCCAATGGAGCCATGTGCACATCGAGATTAGAGAAAAAATGATGTGAAGGCTCGAAATGCATGCTTGGACAACTATCCAACTTTCAGAGACAAAATGATCTGACTTTGAGAGTACAAAACATAGCTGAGGAGGAGAGTGCTGCTACAACTTAGTGACCTTCTGAAACCATATCTCAATATAGCTTTGATATCCTTGGTCATCTTGCTGATTTGGATCATTCTTCATGTCACCTTCTACCATGACCTTCTGATCTTCCTCTTTTTGCTGATCTTTCTCTTGAGTACATGGAGGATTTGATGGTGACCATGAGGAAGCTTTCTCGATCTCTGATTCTGATCTTTTTTCTTCATCAAGTGCAGCCCATGGTTCTTTGATCTCCTCTTTTGAATCTTCTTTTGCTTTTGGTCCTTCAATGGTTTCAAGATGATCTCTTTTTTGCGTTACTTTTCCTGAGCTTTGGTGAACATCATTGGGCTCACGAGGAATCATTTGCACATGTTGTGCCTCAGATTTGCAATTGGGTTGAGCTGCTCCATTGCATGGTTTTGGAAATGGAGGTACGGGTAGCTGAGTGGAGGTGTGAAATTGAGATGGAGATGGATGGCATTGTGGTTGGGTAGGCATTTGGGGTTGCCTTGGTGGAGGAGGAGGCGATGGTTGTGGATGAGCAGGTGGTGGAGGAAAATGAGTGGGATGACAGTTGTACTGGGGCCTCCACTCCTGATAAGGTGCATTCCACTGAGGCTGTGGCTGAGCATAAGAGTGAAACGAATGAGCAGCTGGTTGGGCATAATATGGATCTGTGAAGGAATAAGGAGGAGGTGTGAACCAGGAAGGATGAGTAGGGGGACCCCAAGAAGGCATGAAGGTGGCTTGGTAAGGGTCATAATAGGTCTCGGGTGTCCCTTGTAGTTCCTGCTGGTAGGGTATGGATCCATGTGGCCTCCTTTGGTTCATATAACAGAGTGATTCAGTGGCTCCCTTGGCTCTTTGATATGTAGCTTTGATTCTGGGCAAGGAAGGGCACTGATCTGTAGGATGGTATTCTTCACAGATGAAACACACTTCTAGAGAGTGCATTGGACATTCGTTCCAAGGATGCTTTCTAGTGCACCGAGGACAAAAAATGGCCAAAGCCCTCTTGGCTTCTTCTTGCTTCTTTTGGATCCGCAAGGTATCCAGTTGCATGGCAAGAAATTGCCTCATATCACTCTTGAAACCTTCGATCTGATTTTCAAATTCATCTTTGGACAAGGGACTGCTCCAATCATTTCTGCTTGTAGCCATTTGCTTCAGAGGAGTGTTTCTTTCTTCTTCTCCCCTAGAGGTTCTTTAGATATGTCTTGATGTCCACCCAGGGGTTCTTTCATCACAGCCATCGAAGAAGAACGTTGGCTGTGTGAAGCAGTGGGGGGGTTGTGCAATCATTTTTCTAACTTATCTCTACTCCTACAAAGCATGAAATGAAATCTTTTTGGTTGTTTTTTTTTTTTTTTCTACTTCTTGCAAAACTAAAATAGATTGAACTGCAACTAACTATCTTGTTGAAATGAAAATGTGGAATTGAAATGAAAGCAGGAAAGGACTAATCTATTTTGCTCAAATGAAATTGCAGGAATGGAAAGGCTAGTCTACGTTTGCAGAATTGAAATACTAATCTACGCTTGCAGGAATGGAAAGGCTAGTCTATGCTTGCAAAATTGAAATACTAATCTACGCTTGCAGAACTGAAATTGCGGAATTGAAAGGTTAATCTAGGAAAGCAGGAAATGCTAATCTATGAAAGCAGGAAATACTAATCTATGAAAGCAGGAAATGCTAATCTATGAAAGCAGGAAAGGCTAATCTATGAAAGCAGGAAATACTAATCTATGAAAGCAAGAAATGCTAATCTACTTTTGCATAAATGAAATTGCATAAGGGAAATGAATTAAACTACTTAGCAGAAAGTTGTAGTAGAAAATAGAAGAATAGCAACAATCACCAATACTCTGCCGCTTCCCGGCAACGGCGCCAAAAAGATGGTGGGCTCCAGTATTGTAGCAATAATGCTACAACTCCTGGGGCTTCCTGTCTCTAATTTTATCAACCCGCTAGTTCGTACAAACTTGGAAGCGACGGTGCTATATGCACAAGTACTAGCTCTTGTCGCAGCTGTCACTTGGTCAGCTGGCACAAGTCCGCTAGGGCTCAAGCCAACTTCTATAGGCTCTCAGAAGAAGCTTGCTAAATGATGGACGAAAGCTATTCTCAAAGGAAATCTAATTTACTTGACAAAAATGAACTGAAAGCAAATCAAAGCATGTAAACCTAGGAAACCCTAATTTGACTAGTCTAACCTCTATAATGCAAAGAATGTGAATGAAACTTCTACCAATGCTGCTATTACCTCTAATAAGTGAAAATGCATGGATCTAAGCTACTTGCATCATAAAAGACATGTTTTTGTATTTTTTCTTTAAGTGGATGGAATGATTGTGATTTTGTGCTTATTAGGGTTTGGTTGTGCAGATGGGATGGAGCAGGAAGGAAAGCGTGGGAAAGGTTGGGGAGGCTAGGAGAGGTCCCCAGGGATCCTTAGCATCCGTCCACAGAGGTTCCTCACGTTCAGAAGCTTAGCAACCGAGTGAGTGGCCTCCTACAGGATGTCTGCAGGGGATCCTACAGGAAACTCAGAGGTTTCTACAGGAAGTCTACAAATTGCTACAGGATGACCTACCGCGGGTGTTTGAAGTGATGGAGGAGTGATGGAATGGTAGGGGGAGATATGTAAGGTAGGAATAAGGCTGGTGATGGCTCAGAAGTGGAGGAATAGGATGGGGAATGAGTGTAGGAAGTAGGTTGGAAGATAGAGGGCTATGTCAAAGAAAGGGCTAGAGAATGAAGTTACGTGAGGAGTGGAGGACTTTGGGAGATAACAGAATGGAGCAGACGTCAAGGATGTGGTTGCATGTGTGATCAAGAGGAAGGAGGAGGTAATGGAACGAGGGAGAGCAGTGTAAAGGAAACAAATGGCTTATGACTGTCACCAAGACAAAGATTCATTAACCTAGGCTATCTGTGCTATGAATTCAATGAACAGCAATCCAAAGCGTGAAGAGAAATGTGCATGAAGCTGTGATGAAGGTGTGTAGTGCAGGTGTGAAGTACATGAAAGAATCTAACATAACCGTGACTGTGTTGCAGCAAGCACAAAGTAAAGAAATGCATATTTTTGTGGTTGGTATAGGCTGCACTCCAATCTCCAAGCAGAGATGGCAGTGGAGGCTTTCTCAACCGTTTTCATTGGAGCTCCTGTGTGTTATCAACCTGCTAATCTAACTGATGCAACTAAAAACATTTCAACCATAAGCTAAACTCACTCAAATTCATAAAGCTAACTCACCAAACCTGTAATTTCAAATTGCATGGTAAAGCAATGAACTAAAGTGCTGAAACAAAAAGAAATTAACATTACAAAACAGAGGAGGGCTATTGCTCTCTTAAAAACTCAGAATTGGATCAAAAGCTGCCTGTCTTTATTGAATAATCATGAATCTAATGACATGCCAAAACTGGCTTACAAGGAGCAAAAACTGAGCGACACCATGACTAACCAAATTGACTAACTAGCTATCCCCAAATTGACTAACTAGCTACACAAAATGACTACCCACTAGCTAACCAAAATGAGGCCCCAAGCCTTCTTATTTATACAATTTGAGGACCCAACAGTCCTCCTAAAAGTTAGGGACTTGGCTGCCCAAGACTTGTAGTTAACAGCAGTCCAACTCGACTTGCTTGGCTGCCCTTGAGCTGATTGATTCGGTGGCCCTTTAACTCCGAGCTGATGGTGGAGAATTCGAGGTAAGGGCCCATAAATGAGGGGGACACCTTCCTACAAATCCTCTAGCTTGTTCTCCCACGAATTTGGCTGCCAAGTGCTCATTAAGACCTTCCATTTTGTCTCCAAGTTGACCAAAAAGGCTACACAAAGCACCCATTAGACTTGTTGGCATAATGACTAACCAAATTCACTCTATTAACATAAAAATAATCAAAAGCATGCAATAAACAAATGAGAATGGTGGACTAAGCCAAATTAGGAGGTTGAATGAGCCCAAATAATTGTACATTTTTGGGGCTCATCACTGGGTGCGTATCCTTTCAAGGCAACGCGCAAGGTATATGCAGGGGCAGGAGTATAGTCCGTTCCAACCAAGGGTTCATGATTAAGATTCAAAACATAGCTATAAAATTGAACTAAATACACAACTCGAGAAAAGCAATTACGAGGATTAACGAACTGTAACAGCAAGCATAAAATAACAAATAACACACAGAGAAAGACATAGCACCTAATCAGGAGAGCGGGCCGAGCTCCCTGATCAGGGCTACATTAATCGTAGCGAAGAATGGAGCAGCAAAAGAGATGATATTTTATTAATCTCTAAAGGGCTATTACAATATCGATGGGGAGTCCCCCAATTATAGGAATAACTTGTCTTTTATACACAGCGAGGGAGAAGAACATCTTTCCCAAAAACCTAGTAATCTTATACCCAGAAATGTACATTAGTTTGGAACGGCACCAACACCAGATAGACAAGATCAGTGAAAGGCCCAAGAATGGTTCAGGGATCTGCGACTCCAGCTACACAGCCTCCTTATGGCTGGTCGTTGCTGTGAATTGTGGATCTGCTGTGGGATGTTGAAGCATTGGTTCCTGTTCTCCAAAAGTTGTGGTCAAACATACGTTTTAGTGCTGTGAATAGGCAAACCCCGTGACTTTACTTCATTAATAAAATATTCCAATAGACAGAAAAAGGGGGTAATTACCTTGTAGATTTAGCATAGTAAACATAGGTAAATAAGTGCAAAGAGGTCAAAAAGGGTGATGGAAATGCAATAGAAAGATCACCCGATTTGGTGCCCAACATCTCCCCCCAACTAGCCTTACGCATGCCCTCATGCAGTTCACCACCTCTGCAAGTCTGGGTTTCGCAAACTGTTGGCCTCCTAGAGCTAGGCAAGATCGTACTCTTCGGCCATCTCTATTCTTGGAACTTTAAAACCATATGAGAGGAGGACTTCCTTCGACCAATCTCCCGGAACATTATATGTTGGGGTGTAATCTTCTACTGCCAACCAGATAATGGGGAACTGAAACCGAATCCCCATCCACTGAACCCCGCATGTTCGGACACATGCCACATACCTGGGCACTCTGGGGAGTGCTCATGCAAAATTTGGTGCCGCAAAAGGTTCCCTATTCCAGACAGCTGTAGGTGACATCATCCACCTTTTCTGACAAAAATCAAGGGCATCATCCTGAAATGTGACCAATTGCCTGACACAAAGATCAAGGCACCAATTCTGTGTCCTCGGCATTCTTTCTCTATTCCACATGATTCCCAAAAAGGTGTTGTGTTTAGTGAACATGGTGATTGACCTTTCATGTTCTCCTCTTACTATAAATAGCTTTGTGACCTGATTGGACTCAAATGTGTTAAAGGCCTTCTGCCAACTGATCTAATTAAAAGTATAAGAGGAGAGGGCCCTTAAATGAATGTCCCCCACATATGGGACCGGGTTAAATTCTCTGTCCATGCGCAATAGATAGCCATGCAAGTAAAAGTCACACATCAAATGCTGAGTTGGCACGTCATGGCTCCTCATTATGTGGAGGAATTGTACACTATCCTCTATTTCATGACTAATTTCATTCTTAATGCTCTCCATGCAGAATAAAAGAAAACGTTCATGCAAGAATATAGAATAACAAGAAGCAAGGGGACAACATGCCATCACCTCTTGCACCAAGTTAAACATCTACTCCTTATTGGTCTTCAGCTCTGCCACTTGCTTTTCCAGCTACTCCATCTTAAGCTAATGCTTCACATGCCTCAATTTCATGACATCTATGCGCTCCACATATTCAAAAATGGTTGTAGAAGCTCATTCCTGAGTTCTTCTGACCTCATTTTGATACCGAGCTGCAGTAGATTTCCAAGTCTGCACTTCAGTCATTAAGGCATACTCACAGTCTTCAAACAATCACTCGACCGGGTCTGTTTGAGTGGCAACAAAGGTTGTGGCTATGTAGTCCACCTAATTCTCTGCTTCTACCCCTATGGCCTTGGACTATTTTGCTTGTCGTTTGTATTTCTTCATCCACTTTTGAATTTTGTGTACCTGCTTCCTTAGTTTCCTGACCTCCATCTTAAGCCACATTATATCTTTAAATTGCAGCTAGTATTTTTGCATGATAGGGAGTCTTCATTGTTCACATAGCTCTACCCGTTCCTGCTTAACCAAAACTTCCTCAATTTCAGCAGCTGGAGGAAAATCCCCCAGGACAACTTCTGCCATGCCAACTATCGGTTTTTCCTCCACTACTCTTTCTTCTTCAATTAATTCTTGCTTCACAAACTTTTCGCCTGGCTTTTCCACTGGCTCATTCATCAGGACCACTTTGCTTGGTCCCTCCTCTCCACCAATGGCTACTTTCCCTTGTTGTGTGCTCACCACAACCAGTGGTGCCCTTGCAAGATTCTCTCCTATTAATGCGTCTGCTGGAACCCTTCCCAATTCCGCTGCCTCTGGAACCTCTGCCTCTTCTCTCCTTTCAAGCTCCGAAGTGCCTGTCGCTTGAGTAGCATCCACGCCACACAATTGTGGTCTTTGTGACAAATTTAAAGCAAGAGGAATGGCAAGATCTTCTTCCATGCACTGAGGGGAACGAGTTTCCTTTTCTCCCCTTGGGATAGAGGAGAAAAAGGAAAACTGGTAGGGATCTTCAACATTTGGTCCTGAGGTTGACGCTGTCTCTTGTGGGGCAGCGCCAACCTCATGACCTAGTTCCTCCTCTTCCATCGGTTCTATTGTCAGGGTGGTCACGACCTCTTCTTCATTCGAGTTATCCTCCTCCATCATCTCCACGGTGGCAGGAGGTCTTTGTAGGGTATCCTCGGTTGCAATATCAACCAATTCGCTCGTCCTTGCTTGTTGTGGTACTGCCTCTGTTTTTGTCATGCTATCTATTTGCTGTGCTAGTTCCACAGTCGAGGCTGGTTCTTGTGGGTCAGCCTTGACCATGGTACTAGTGGGCCTTTCTATTCTGACTCCTATATCTTCCATTAGTTCCACGGTTTCAGCTTGCTCTTGGGGAATAGCCTCTTCTTCAAATTCTTCATCTTCCATCTCCATCTCTTCTGGCTCCTCCTGGTCAACATAATCATCTTCTCCTGTGTTTTCTTCCTTCATGGCTTCTGGTCCATCTTCCCTAGCAGCCACATCAGCTGCTATCTCTTCCTCTGTGGAATACCGAAACAGTTCCCACGGAATTGGGATTCGTCTGATGGAATTCATCACTAACAGCTAGATCAACCCATGGTGGGTAACGACCGCCAACACTTGTTGCAACCTTTGAGCAGAATGCACCATCAGCTGAAGACTTCTCAGTAAGAAATAAGGTAAATTCAATGAAAAGGCCTCTACTTGGGGGAATCGGAGGTGAGCCAGTATTCAGAGATGATATTTGAATATGGTGGAGTATCTCCCCTCACAAGTTATATATTTTATGACAAACTCTGCTACTCCTCCCCATGGATGTGATAATGAGTTTCAGTCATATCCCCGACCCCTCTACACGATGCTTTCTCCAACCTGAAAAAAGGCTTCGCGAAACTCCGAAAGGGAAGTCCTTCTTGAAAACCATCATTGTCCATTTTGAGGGAGCCCGCTAACTTCTGCAATGGCTTCCTCTGTAATAGGGACTTCTATCCCACAGACCCGAGAGCTTTCTTCTCTTAGGTTGAGTGCAAATTCTGTTGCAATTTCTTCATTCAACCCTCTCAACCTTTAAAAGTATATGTTCCAACCTGCATTGTCAAAGACCTGCCATACCTCCTGACTGTTCAGAACTCTCACTGTATCTTCTGGCTCATGCCACACAGACCATCCACCCATCACTGTAGAGGCGGGATCAACACGACAAATACAGTTAGCTGGTATGGGAGAATGACAGGGATCCAAACCGTTGGAAACTGTAATAACGTCATGGTCACTTTAGGGAAACAGATGAAAACAATACTGGTACATTTGAGAATGATGGCGGGTTATGGAAGTACTGTTGGATATTTCAGTGGTTTAATGCAGCATGTTGGTGAGGTGACTGGTTATGAATCTTCGCTTACAAATACGCATTCCAAGGCATCGAGGTCGTGATTACGAAGTACCGTAATCATTAGATTTAGTTTGGTATGAATCATGTGTCGTGAATGAATTTTTGTGGTACGTCGTCGTTTCTTATGACGATTCCCCCCTAACTTAATTATGGCTGTCCACGAAACATATTAATTTCTTTTTGGAATATTTTAATTAAATCCATAAAAGTCATCGGAGACATACCTGGGGACCTACCTTTTGGTGGAGTAACTGCAAAATGTCTAACGGAGTAACAACAACATATCTGACAGAGTAACAGCAACAGGGAGTAACAAAAATAGGGATTAACATCAACAGGGAGTAAGGACAATGGTAGAGTAACAACAGTTATGGAGTAACAGCACTGGCGGAGTAACAACACCGGCGGAGTAACGGCAGTTATGGAGTAATAACACCGGTGGAGTAACAATAGTTACGGAGTAACAACACCGGTGGAGTAACAACAGTTACGGAGTAATGGCACCGGTGGAGTAATAACAGTTACGAAGTAATAGCACTAGCGGCGTAATAGTAGTTATGAAGTAACATCACCAATGAAGTAACAGCAGTTACGGAGTAATGGCACCGGCAGAATAACAGCACCGACGAAGTAACAATAGTTGTGGAGTAACAGCACTGGCAGAGTAACAATAGTTGCAGAGTAACGGCACCAGTGGAGTAACAACAGCTACAGAGTAACAACACCAGTGGAGTAACAACACTGGCGGAGTAACAACAGTTGCAGAGTAACAGCACTAGTGGAGTAACAACAGTTACAGAGTAACAACACCAGTGGAGTAAAAGCACTTATTGGAGTAACAGGACTGGTAGAGTAACAGTAGTTATGGATTAACAGCACCAGTGGAGTAACAACAGTTATAGAGTAACAGCAGCAGTGGAGTAACAACACTTAGTGGAGTAATAGCACTAGTGGAGTAACAACACTTAGTGGAGTAATAGCACTAGTGAAGTAATAGCTTTAGTGGAGTAACATCAATAGCTTAATAGCAGCACCGGGTGTTACATTTCTCCTGGCCATATTCCTTTGTTATTCCTGCAAAATACAAACAAGTAAGTAATAATAGTATATATATATATATATATATATATATATATAGTATATATATATATATATATATATATATATATAGCAGAGTGAGAGTGTCCTTTATTCCAACAACCATTAAATCAGATGAATCAGAAAGGTGTTTGACAAAGGCATCTTTAGAGGCTGGATGATGGTATAGTTTTAGACGGTGTCCATTTACTAAGAACGGGGTATGATTCTCATCTATTGTAATTAGTCTAACTGTTCCATTGTCGAACACTGTGTTACACAAAAATATCGTCACCATGAATATTTGCAGTCAGTATGGGTCCATCATCACTTGTACTGTCCTCCTAAGCAAGTCTCAGACCTCAGCTCTTCAAATCAAGCTTTGGAAATGGGAGAAAGACACTAAAAATCAATGTAACTCTGGTTCCGCACTTTCTCTCATGGTCACCTGCGGTCCCGCACCTTCTGTGTACAAAAGCTGCGTACCTACCCGCTCTGTCCCTAATGGTGTAGGTGTGGACCCCTGTGAAAGTCAAAAGGCGCAAGATTTATCTTAAAAAACTCACTTTGGGTTAATTCTAGAGTATTCTGGAAGGAATTTTGATGTGGATTGTTCGCTCTGAGGTGGTTCATGCATCCCAAAAGAGAAGGAGCTAATCCCGTGACTAAAGGAGCTATCCCTTTGAAGGAGGGCTTTATCCCTTTGAAGGAGGACCTAGTAACTTCCCTCCATTGCACTATAAATACAGGCATTGGGGTGAGGACTAGGGAGGTTAGAAGCTGAACATTTTGAGGGTAAATTCTAGTGAAATTAAGACTCTTTGGTTGAGCGTGAGAGGAGAGATCACATACCTCTTGGTTCCATTGGGGAGTGAGTGAAACTTGTCAAAGTAGAGGAGACATCTTGTTGGACCCTGGGAGGAGCTTGTACAACGTCAAGGCACAGGTTGTAAAGTTCTTCTTCTGTTGAATTAATACAATCAAACTCATTTTTCTCAACAAGTATCTTATGTTATTTGTTTCATGGACTCCTTGACTTTCATGTTAAATATGTTTTATGAAATTGGTTTTTCAGGTGCTATTTAATTTTTTTGCAGGTTCGCGAAGAGGAGCTCATTTGGATCAAGGGAGCAAGGGCATCCACAAACTTGCGAAGGACCCAAGGTAGGCCCTAAAAACACTTGTTTATCTTTGTTTATTAAAGCATATTTAGAGAAAGATAGTGTCTGGTTGGTTTGCTTGTCATTAGGTCTTCTTTAGATTCTAGGAAGGTCTCTCTTGTCCACAAGATCGACTCATTCCGTGTGACAAAATGGCGACTCCACTGGGGACTTGATTGTTTTCCTTGTTTATACTTTGACCTGAGAAACTGTATTTTCTGTTTCTGGTTTTGACTTGATGATTGTGGGATTGGGTGAATTTAGTTAATTTTGAGTTAGTTTTTATTTTTCATAGTTTTGGGAGAGGTACGCACCCTCTGAGTTAAGCACAGTGCGTACCTGTACGCAATTTTGCTTTGTGCACAGAGCGTGAACGCACCTGTGTAAACAGGCTGCCTGCGTACCCTGTCAAAAATTTGAAATTTGAAATTTTTCTCTTTTTTATCAGTTTAGAATTTGTTTATAGGTTTTAGTCATTGCCCAGACCTGCTTGTTCCCTGTCAAAAAATTTCCTTGGTTTAATTTCATTAGTGTTAGGGTTTTAGGTGGAATTCCTAGGAGTTTTGCTTGTTGGGCTTATTTTTCAATTTGGTTGTGTAGTGGCTCTAAGCTTAGAAGCTGTAGGGACCTCAGATCACATTGGTGTCTACCAGCCTTCTTATGAGTCTGACCATTTATGAAATCTCCCCTTGTTGAGGAATCCGCTTTATGTTTTCTCATTTCAAAATTTCGAAAGGCTTGTATTTAAAAGTTTGGATTTTCATTTTTAAAAGAAGAAAACGAAAGATTGGTTGTTTTTTGACTAATTGTGATTCTGCATAAATTAGTCCTTAGCTCACATTTAGCTAAGTAAAACATCCTCAAAAAAGACTTTTAGTAGGCTTTGACTTCAAATAGGCTTTTATAGTTTGTAGATCTCAAAGTTAGTCATTTTCATTAGTTTTGGGTATTTTATTTACAAAAATATAAAAAAATCTCTTTTGGAAAAAGTTTGTTTTTTGTAGTGATTGAGTGCTTTGAAAAGAAAAAGGAAATTTTTGTGAAATAACTAGTTGTCTGGTTTTGAGTGCTTTGGAAAGGAAAAGCTCTTCTTTTAATTTGTTTAATTGAGAAAGATTTGTGTTTTCAAAGTATTTGCATTCTCAAACTCTTTCTTAGTTTAGAAAGTTCATCGAAGAGAAAATATTGTCTAAATCATCTTAGGTGCATCTTTTTAGTGATTTCGAGTCGAGTCTTTACACCACGAGTTTCATCTCCGCCACCTCTTGACTTAAACAAAAACCACTAAAAATTAACGCTTAAAGTAAAATTCATCTAGTAACATTTTTATTTCTAGGGCTCTGATACACCAACTTAGCTTAGGCTAGTGTCTTGGAGTAGGAGAGTAATTAACTCTCCAAGACAAGTAAAACAAACAAGTAGCTGTATCTTGTGGTAGGAAGAAATCCAATTGTTGCATTTATGCTCTGGGAAAGCTCCTCTTAAAGGAGAAGCACGAGATCGTGTCCAAACCAGTGTGGGAATCAATCCTTCCTCATTGGGAACGACACCAGATATTCACGTATTAAAAACGGTAAACCTCGGATTAACCATTGTCGAGGAGCCTGGGGTCACTTGTTTGTAAACCTTGGATTATGTCAAGGAGCCTTCAAGGGGATTGAGCTTGCTACTCTACCCTTGCGTGCGTATCAGATCGTAGACTGTTCCCCCAGGTGTATTCATCTCAGTTGGTAGCCTTAGTGACCATATTCTTTAGGATTCTTCCTAAGGTGATAGTGGTGGGAAGATCCCACTGTCCCTGGAGCAGACGTTGGCTAGACTCACTTGGATTTTCTGGGGGGTTCACTTCACTCGAGACGGTTAAGTGGAGGAACTTGGTCCAGTCTATTCATTAAGCAGGTTGCCGGGGTAACTGTTCCAACCGCCATTTCTGTATTGAATTCTGCGACATTGGATTTCATCACCAACTAGTGTTTTCGGTCCGGAAAGTTACTGTTTGTGTGTGTTTGATCTCTTAGATTCTTTAGGCGTTTGATTCAAATTTGTTTGGTTCTTTAGAGGCTTTAGGTGGTTTTCATTGAGATTTTACTTTGTTTGCGTGTGAAGTAGATAAAAGTTTTAACTGTGGCTGAACTACCAAGACAGTCCCGTAGACTTCGGGGCCAGTCTCCTGAGGAAGTAACCGTGGTTGATTTATTGAGGAAGTCCCGTAGACTTTGGGGCCAACCTCCTGAAGAAGTACCGAGCCAGCTTGAAGGCTTGAAAATCCTTGTCACTCCTAGTGGCAGTAAAGTTGGGTCACCTGAAGAAGGAGAGTCTTCATTGGTTGTACATCTTGATTACCAAACTCTAGTAACTGGTTACGATCCGCAATCAATGTCCGTTTCCGAAATTGCTGGTAGCTTTTCATCTACTAGTGATATAGGTGAAGAACCTGAGATATTTGAACCTGTTACTCCAACGTCGAGGTTTGTCTCTCCAACTTCTAGTGGTCCTGATTCACCTAGGGTAGAAAGAATAATCACCGAAAATCTTCCTTCTGGTTTGATAGCTATTGAAGAACTTGCCACTCCGGAAGAAGAAGTAGGCAACTATATCCCTGAAAATCAACCTGTTATTGATCTAAGGGAGCGTGAATCAATTTTTTACAGTCCACCTAGGAGTACCACTTGGTATCTTTCTTTAACTAATTACTTGGATAACTCAGGGTTAAGTTTTTCACCACCTCGTGCTCCTTATCATCCTAGAGGTTTTTATACTCCTGTAAATATGTCAGGTCAATCATCCATGTTTACTCAATCGCCTAAATCCTTTTTTTACGGTGGTCCTTCTGTTCCCTCTGGGTATCAGTCACTTCTGGTACTTTTGCGGGAGCATCTCCTCAACCCATTGAACAAGGATTGTTAACTGGAAACAATGGTAATAAACCGTTGAGCGTAGAAGACATTCTTATGATGTCAGGTTCCATTCCCAATTCTCAACCTCAAGGTGGCCAGTTACCGCCTGGGGGGAAGCCTCAATTAATGCATGGGGGGCAACCTCAAGGTACACAATTTGCATCTGGGGGGCAACCTCAAGGACAGTATGTACCTACGGTACAATACATTCCTCAAGGTCAACCCCAGACTCAATATGTATGCCAAGGTCAACCCCAGTATCAGTACGTGCCTCAAGGGTATCAACCCCAAGGTTAGTACTCGAACCAAGGTTTCCAACCACCCCAAGGTCAATCTTATGTTCAAGGAACGGGAAATGTACCTTTCAATTATCAATCCTACCCTCAACCTGGTTATGGTCCCCCATATCCTCAACCTGTAATGGGTCCGTACCTTGGAGTGAATTTAGTGTGGGGTCCATCGTAAACTCAACAGGTGTTGCAGCCTAATGTACATTTGTCATCTCCAACTGGACAACCCTTAGTTTTTGGTACACCCCAGCAACCAGTCCAGTCTAACGTTCAAACTTCTGTACCTTCGGTAGTTTCTCAGTCTGGGCCTACTGCGCCTCGTACTCCATCTCAAACGACTGCTGCAACTACCGCACCATCTGTCCAATCTACCCCACCTACTTCTGGAGTATCGACAACTCCGGTTTCTACTGTTCCTGTATCTACTCCTCAGACATCTTTACCACCGTCTGGATCTACGATTCAAACTACGGTTCAGATACCTGTAGGACAACCTGGTTTAAGTACGGTTGTCACTAGTCAACCACAATTTACCTATCAACTGTACCAGGGATAGTACCAATTTGGTCCTGCTGTGCAACAACCAGTCTATCAGTATCAACCGTACCCTGGGTACACTTATCAACAACCTCAACAACCCCAGTACGGTCTGGTTAATCCTGGTTTTCCGGGAGGATACAATATCCCGAATGCAATTCCTATTCCAAGTTATCCCTGATATCCTCCTCCTGGGGCTGGTCTCATGACCTAGAGTTTTAGGGACCCTAATCGCCAATTGCCATTTATCGCAACTTTGGACTTGCCTGATTTGTCGCGCCTAACGAACGATCCTATTAATTATCTTCCGTTTTGGCCGCAAATGCCGAATAAGTTGCCCAGTGACATTCCCAAGTTCGAAGGTAAATCAGGAGAGGACCCATCGAACCATGTGATGACTTACCACCTCTGGTGTGCATCTAACTCCATCTCGGATGATTCGATCCGTCTTAGACTTTTCCAATGCACTCTGATTGGTCTCGCGGCCAAGTGGTACATTGAGTTACCACGAGGCACTTTTTATAATTTTAGTCAGTTAGCTACCTCGTTTTTAACACACTTTCAGTTGCCAGTCAGATATGACAATGGCACGAAACTACTAACTTCGTTAAAGAAATCGACGTCCACTTATATTTCCGATCATATTCATGAATGGAGACGTCGACGACGTTTAGTGAAGGTATTTATTCCGGATCAGATTTTGGCTGAGTGGTTTGTAAAATCTTTGTTGCCAAAGATCACTGAAGATGTTGCTAAAGCCGAAGTTGTTACTGAGGAGCAAGTAATTGCTCAAGCACAGTACCTTGACTTGGTCTATACTCAGTCAGGTACGTTACACGAAAATATCCTCGATCTTCCCAAGTCAAATCAAATCGCTGCAGCTCCTTCGGGATCTCATGCCGCTGATGGTATGATTGGTACGGTTAACACTAAAAGTAAGAAGAAGTCTTCCAAGAATTCTTCTCCTATCATAACCTTGCCTGACTCCCTGACAGGAGATTCTTCTACCGAGATTTCCGCTGATATTCACGTTGTAGAGTCATCTATAACCAAATCAAAATCCGGTGGGAAGAAAAAAGGAAAGAAGAAGAATAAAACGAACAAAAATTCAAAGGAGAAACCTGAAAAGGCAGAATCCAATGATGAAAAACGCAAACCTCGTTATCCTTGTCTCATTTGTGACAAAGAACATTTTACAAGAGACTTCCCTCATCGCGTAGAGGTTGCGAAGATCGTCAAAGGTTCCCAAACTCCTGCTGTCTTGAAGGATCCATTTCCAAGTCAAGACAGTAAGATGATAGGTTTTTCCTCGAGTGCCAATGAGGAACCCATATTGATGATGTCCCATGTAAGGATTGCGACTCGATCGCAAGATTATGGTAGTAAGAGTCCTGTTGATGGCAAAGAAGCAGAATCTTCTCATTCTCACCCATCAACCTCAGCTCCCGGTTCCGATCCACTACAGATCGAGAAAACTAACCCGGACTTAGTAATCAAACCACCCGCCAAGGGTATACTTCGAAAGTCTGCTTTCAATCCACATGCGAGAGCGGCTCAGAATTATAACATTGTTGAGGATTTAGCTGTTTCACCCTCGGCAATGTCGGCTTTGGAGGTGCTGCAATCGTGCCCAACACAGCGTAAATTACTTTTGTTGGCTATAGGAGCTGTTGATGTTCAGGACCCGAACCTAATAATTTTCGATCTAGAAAATAGTACACCGCATCTCCCCCATCAAATGGCTTTCCAGATCCCAGTGATAGTAAAAAACAGGCCTATTCATCGGACTGTAATTGATGAGGGAGCCTCAACGTGTATTATGTCAATACAGTGTTGGAGATCGCTTAGTTCTCCTTCACTAAATCAATCCCCGACAATTCTTAAGGCCTTTGATGGCCGTGGGTTTCATCCTTTTGGCATTCTACAGGATTTGCCTATAGGGGTTGAAGGAAAAACCGTTAGTCTAGATGTGGAGGTGGTTGATGCCCCTCTAGACTACAACCTTCTCTTGGGTCGAAGTTGGTCTTATGCTATGACAGCGGTCGTTTCATCGGTCTTTCGAGTAATAAAGTTTCCACACAATGGAATGATCGTGACCATAGACCAACTAGCTTACTTTTCATCTGACCCAGCCTCTTCGGAGAGTATTCAGCATGTTGGTAAAATGACTATCGCATATAAGGATGTTGGAGTAGGATTAGTTAAAGATGCCGGTTTACTAGGAACTATATGAAATTGCCTATGAAGCCGTGCAGTCTTTTGCCGACCTGTGTTCAACCGAAAATGACTTAATGAGTGTGGTCCGTGAGGAATCACTTTTCACGTCAACCTCGGATTTAACTACGTTTTTTGAACTTGTTCACTCTAATGAGCAAATTCGTGAAATCCTATGTGTAGATGATTTACCATGGGAAGATATTCATCACAGATCTTCGTTTTTACCTGAGGATGATCGTTTTGAAAATGATTTCTCATCAATTTTTACAACTGAATATGTCAAGGAACCTCAGAATCCAATGAAACATCCCGATTCAGAGTTAAATTTGGGAAACATCTCTCGAACTGTTCCTATTGACATTTCGGTTAAGACCGGAATTGTTGAGAACATTCATATAGGTGCCTCGTGTACAGATGACGAAATTCAATTATATAAGGCCGTATTTCAAGAATTCCGCGACATGTTTGCCTGGTCCTATGAGGAAATGCCGGGAATTGATCCCGCGATTGTTGTTCATGAGATCAAGACTTACCCAGACGCTAAACCTGTTCGGCAATGTTTGCGTCAGATTCACCCACGAAAAGCTGTTGCATTTAAAGCAGAAGTTGAAAAACTGTTGAAAGCAGGTTTCATTTATCCGATCCCGCTAATGGATTGGGTATCGAATATTGTTTCGGTTAACAAAAAACAGGGAACAATAAGAATATGCATCGACTATAGGGACATTAATCGAGCCTGTCCAAAGGACAATTACCCAACTCCCTATATCGATCAAATCATTGATGATTGTGCCGGCAGTGAAATATTTTCCTTTATGGACGGTTTTTCCGGATACAATCAAATCAACATTGTACCTGCCGATCAACCAAAAACAACTTTCATTTGTCCATGGGGGACATTTGGTTATTGCAAGTTACCTTTTCGGCTTAAGAATGCCGGAGCAACTTTTCAAAGGGCGATGTCTTATGCGTTTCATGACATCAAGCACATTGTGCAACCCTATCTCGATGACTTGCCTGCTCATTCATTACATCGAGCTGATCACCTCATCCATTTACGAGCAATCTTTATGAGGTGTAGGCATTATTGTATTCGGTTGAACCCACACAAATGTGTCTTCTGTATAGAAACGGGTCGATTGCTGGGGTTTGTTGTTTCAAAAGCCGACATTCGTGTTGATCCCTCGAAGGTCGAAGCTATCATCAGTTTGCCTCCTCCTTCGAGTCTTCACCAACTCCAAAGTTTGCAAGGGAAAGCAAACTTTTTATGACGATTCATTCCTAACTACGCCGAGGTTACAAAGGGTTTTACACGGTTGTTGAAACAGAATACTTCATTCTATTGGGATGAGATAGCTCAGAAATCTTTTGATGCACTCAAACACGCGTTGACCCATGCACCGTTGTTGCATCCACCCAACTACAATCAGGACTACTTTTTGTATCTCGCCGCCTCCCATTCCACCATTGGAATGGTCTTAGTTCAGGAAGATGAATTCGGAATGGAACATGTGATATATTACCTTAGTCGAATGTTAAATTCAACTGAGCTAAAATACTCACATGTGGAGAAATTGGCATTGGCAGCCATTCAAGCTGTCTAACGTTTTCGTCACTACATTTTACTACGTAAAACTACGGTAATTTCGGATTGCAACCCTATGATCTACATTTTTACCAAGCAATTTCTAGGGGGCAAGTACTCTAAATGGATTGTTATCTTGCAAGAGTTCGACTTGGAATTTGAGAAATCTAAGTCTAAGAAATCTTTAGTTTTTGCGGAGTTAATGTGTGACTTACCGCGTGCTGACACGGAAACTGTGGCAGAGGAGCCCATTGCGGATGAATCCTTGTTTCTAATCAGCACTTTAGATCCGTGGTATGGGGATATCATCGTTTATCTCCAGACCCAATCCTTTCAGCCCGAAATTTCAAGGTCAGAACGTCGGAAAATTTGATTCCAGTCCCAACAATTTAAAATTATTGGAGATACTCTTTATCGCCGTGGGGCGGACTTGGTTTTTCGACATTGCTTAACTCATGAAGAAGCTGAAAGGGTTCTAAATGACTGTCACTCTGGAGCGTGTGGCGGTCATATGTCTGGGTATGCCACAACCCAAAAGATATTGCGCGCTGGCTACTTCTAGCCATCCTTGTTTAAAGATTGTATTAATGCGGTCCGAAAATGCCACAACTGCCAAGTGTTTGATCGAAAGATGCGTGCTCCACCTGCTCCTCACCACCCTATAATTTCCGTTGGTCCTTTTGCCAAATGGGGTATCGATTTTATTACATGTAACCCTCACTCGGTTGGGGGGCATGCGTATATCATCCTTGCGGTAGATTATTTTACTAAGTGGGCCGAGGCGATGCCTACATTCGAGGCAAACGACAAGACAGCTGCAATTTTCGTGTTCAATCACATAATTGCTAGGTTTGGTGTCCCACAAGCAATAATCACTGATCATGGGTGTCATTTTCGAAAAGTTATGATGACCGAACTTACAGGCCAGCTTGGTTTGTGTCACGATAGCTCAACTCCTTATTATCCAGAAGCTAACGGTCTGGTTGAGTCCATCAACAAAGTTTTAGTTATCATGATCTGACGAATCATTGGGATTCATCGGTCGAATTGGCACAACATGGTATTTTCAGCACTTTGGGCGTACCAAAACTCAGTGAAAACATCAACAGGGTTCACTCCTTTCCAACTAGTTTATGGTCTGGAAGCTATGTTACCCATTGAATGCGAAATCCCGTCACTGCAAATGGCCATCGAGTTACTTCCAGCTACTTCTGAAGAGGAAAAGCGTTTGTTATACTTGGCTCAATTAGATGAGAATCGACGTGATGCTGCATTGGCGATCGAGACTCACACAAAACGTATGAAAGCTTAGTATGATCGGAATGTGACCCCTCGAAATTTTTCGGAAGGAGACCTAGTGTTATTGTATGATCAAGCTAATGATAAATTAGGTGCTGGAAAATTCGTTCCTATGTGGCATGGTCCCTATATTGTCAAGCGAAAGCTAGCAAAAGGGGCCTATGAATTGGTAGACTTTGACGGGGACTCTTTGGGTAAACCCAGAAATGGCCTTTACTTGAAGAGGTATTATGCTTCAAAAGAATGGGTATGGAGATCTTTAGTTAGGTTAGTTTTTCTTTCTAGCTGGTGTATTTTAGTTTAAAAAGTGTGCTTAGCTTAGAGAGTGTGTTTTTCGTCATTATTCCTGCTTATCTTGGTTTTACTCTTGATATTGCAGATGTCGATGCCTCTCCAAACATACATTGGATTTGCTGATGGTGCTTGTCATAATACACGGAACATCTCTTCCACAGCTTGGGTTATCCATTTGCCCTCTGACGAGTTAGTTTCTATGCATGGGGTAAGCCTCGGTCAAAGAACAAACAACATTGTAGAGTATAGTGCAGTGATTGAGTTATTATCTGAATCTATTTCATTTGGGATTCGGAGTTTGATAGTGAGGTTAGATTCTAAACTCGTTGTATTACAGCTTAATAGAGTGTATGCCATTAGAAATCCAATGTTACTGAGATTGTTTTTGAGAGTGCGTCTCTTGGAACGTGAATTTGATTACATTGAATATCAGCATATTCCAAGGTCTTTAAATACATTAGCAGATGCAATTACTTCTCGAATGTTAAATAGACTTGCAATAATCATACATGTAAATTTAAAACCATTCCATAACATGATTTACAAGATAAGTTGGTAATAGTGATATATATATAGGAGTGTGTCAAAAAATACATCGTCCTCGATCATAGGTTGAAAAATACCTTATGATCGGCAAAAATGATAAGTACAAAAAACAAAAATGTCACATGTGCCCACAATAGGCGATCATCCTATCACTGGTGATGATCTCTATAAGAAACCACCGCCCGGGCCACCTTGCAAAGGAACCTCCTAAAAGGTCCCGAGACTCCAATCACATAGCGCTGAAGTCGACGAGGAATGTCATCTATAGTGGTCTCGGGAATATCTCCTGTCAAACGCTCGAGATGACCCTCCAACTCGGCCAAAACCTCTGCTGATTCATCCTGCGGGGCTGGCACGGGTGCAACTGGTTGCTTCCTATCGAAAGGCCGGAGAGCGGCTGGTCGCTGTGGACCCACATCTGCATTTCAAACTTTTGCTATCAGTTTTGAGACGATGGAAAATAAAAAAAAATAAAATAGGAAAACTGTTGAAAAGGATTTTACCTGAATCATCCCACTGCTCTCCTGGTGGAAGAGCCATGTCTGGGTCACCACGAAAATCTATCCCAGCGTAAGGGAAATCCTGAATGGAAAAGACCTGGTTTTCCAGCCATTGGAAATACTCAGGTTTGAATCGAGCAACCTCTGTCCTCTCGTCCAGGTGACGGGCCATGACTGCGACCCATCGCATCAGTTTGGGCTCTCGAGGAAGCCCAGCTCCAACAGTAAGGTGCTGCGGGATCAGCATAGGAACCCTCTCCAGGCCAAAACTCATGACCAAAGCCCCATAACCAAAGGTCTTTAATCATCCGCTCTTGGCCCTGGTCGGTTGGCCTTTCACATTGGCCAGCACAGCATCGCACCAGTTGAAGATGGTGCCTCGGAAGCAATCAACTGCCATACGCATCTGGGATCTAGTGGCAATATGTAATGCGGCAGCTCTGCAAAGTCTGGTGATAGTAAACGCAATCACCATGAGTTCAGGATGGGATATGGTCTTTATGTCTATCCCTTTGTCTCTAGCCTGGCTGTTGCAGTACTCTAGCCGGAGGCTATCGACAGACTCGCCACCTGGCCTAGTCCCGTGCAGAGTCAAGTCTTCGCCTCTCTTAGGCAAACCAGTCAAGAAATAAATATCCGCCGGCTCGATTTCGAGCTGGTGGCTGCCAATGAAGAAGCACTAGTCCTATATGCTCCATCTGTCAACCAGCCACTGTAAGAAATCCAACTGAGCCCTCATGCCAGGAATGGCCCAGAATTTGTACAGACCACACGCCCTCAAAGCATCAAGTGAAGGCTGATGATTCCATGCGGCAGCATCCATGTCCTCATGCTCTCGTTCACGCCAATCTAGCATGATGTACTCTCTACATCAAGTATAAAGATTAATTAAATTGCTAGAAAACATTTTGTATGGTCCATTTTTGAGAATTTTTGGGTTCAAAACCCTTGCGGCGGGTTACGCACCCTCCGGGTTAGACACAATGCGTGGGACCACACTTTGTCTACACGGAAGGTGCAGACCCTGAGCTTTTTCCTAATGGAGAAAAAGTCGGGGTCCACGGGTCCGCAATGGTAAACCTGCAAACCCCCGCGTGCGGGTTTTGCGCCTAAAAACCCTCCCAAAAAATCAAATGAAGGACTAAAAACAAAAATTAAATGGTTAAAAATGAAGAGTGGGATGATGTGGATTACCTAGAGAAGACGGCGTTCGATTCCGACAGTTGGATTTTCCGCAATCTTCACGGGAAGTTTTCTGAGCAAAAGCACTATTTTCTCACCCAAACTCAAACGGTAAAAATGAATTGACAAAAGCCCTTTTTATAAGTTTTTTGAGTAAATAAATCACAAATTTGTTTATGTTTCACTTTGAAAAGGTATTTTGCGACGTTTTTATCCATTTCAAACAGGTATGAGTAATGTTTGTGTTTTTGTGCAGAATAAAGGATTATTAAGGTGAAATCTATCATTTTCAACGGAAAAACATGTAGAGTCATCTTTAAGCTCTTTTCTGACTCCTAAAACATGAAAAGATTGCCGAGCGTTTCTTTTACACTCGTTAAAACGGAATTAAAAGACGGTCCACTTACTGCTCTTTTCCAACCGTAAAAACATGAAAAGATTGCTGGATTTTTGTCATTTCAAATTCGATATTGGTTATAAAATGACGTGTCATTGATCACTTTTTTACTTTTTTGGGTCAAAGGTACTAATAACGAAAAGTACTCCTTGGTCGTCAAAGATCAAGCGGTTCTCTCAAGTATTATTTTATACTTTTTCAGGCTTGGGAGACACAAATTTACGAAAAAGGTCAACCCTGGAGTCTTCTTAAGTTTTTTCAGACTCTCTAAAATTGAAAAACACCGAGTTTCTCCTATACTGGACTCGTTAAAATTTCACAGTAAAGGACCTGTTCAATTACAAACAGGAACGAACCACTCCTTCTTACGGTTCGAATTTAAACTAAGTTGGACTCATCTGAAGGATGAGCTTATAATCAAGCAAATGTTATCCTCCTCAAGCTTGTCAAAAATAAAGAGGTACTTGCCAGAAATGGTGGGGGAAAAGAGAGAAAAATGAGCCTGATTGTCATACTTTGTAACCACTCTTGAACACGACACTTTTATTCACCTGGGTTGGGAAATCCTTTGCCTAACAGTTGATCAAACCACATTGAAAGTCTTCAGTCGGTTTCTGGGTATTAACTTTGGGTCAATTGTCACCAAACCATCTGTCGTGTCATTATGTGTTCAAGAGGTCACTGCCAATAAGCCATTCATCTGCAAAATATCTGTCATCCATCTTGACCATCCCTGAGTCAGTCTTTGCAACTAAATTTCTTCAACTTGATCTATGATTTCGTGTTTTGGGCTTGCCTGCAATGGATCGCTTTCTATTGACATCAGCTCATTATCTAGAAAGATGATCTAGGAAACGTCAGTACCTTGAGATCTGCATGCCTCAATGGCAGGTTTCTCACCTTTGACGACAGTTTACATCATTGACTTTCGATCAAAGGATTCCGTGACATGTTCGACATCAACACATTTATTCACATCTCATGGATTGTACTGGGTACTTTGAGAGCCATTGACATCACTAGTGGTTTCTCTCACACTTGTTAACGGTTTACATCATTGACTGGTAATCAAGTGGTTTCTACCATGTTCGACATCAACACATTTATTCACATGGATAGAATCGTACTATTTCAGGAAGTAGAAATGAAGACCCTGGATCTAGTTTCCACCATCCAGGCTGCGAGGAGTTTTGTATTCGTTATATAATGGACTATTCATAAACAGATGGTTGCGTCCATACTGTGTCCACCTGGGTCTATACTTATGATGTTTTAAAAGATCATTCCTATGTCAGAGCAGTAGTTAGTTTTTCTAGTCAGTTTTGATCTGAGTATCGGAATGCCTACCTTAGCGATGATATGATCTCATATATATATCTTGCATTGAATGTTTTTACAGGTTCCAACTAGGCTCTCCACAAGATAATCCTCGAAATGATAAAGTACTTCACTCTTCCTATATCATAAATGAAATCCTCATCTACTACAGACTTCGCACTTTAGGGGGCAATCTGTTACACAAAAATATCGTCACCATGATTATTTGCAGTCAGTATGGGTCCATCATCACTTGTACTATCCTCCTAAGCAAGTCTCAGACCTCAGCTCTTCAAATCAAGCTTTGAAAATGGGAGAAAGACACTAAAAATCAATGTAACTCTGGTTCCACACTTTCTCTCATGGTCACCTGCGGTCCCGCACCTTCTGTGTACAAAAGCTGCGTACCTACCCGCTCTGTCCCTAACGGTGTAGGTGCGGACCCCTGTGAAAGTCAAAAGGCGCAAGATTTATCTTAAAAAACTCACTTTGGGTTAATTCTAGAGTATTCTAGAAGGAATTTTGATGTGGATTGTTTGCTCTGAAGTGGTTCATGCATCCCAAAAGAGAAGGAGCTAATCCCTTGACTAAAGGCGCTATCCATTTGAAGGAGGGCTTTATCCCTTTGAAGGAGGACCTAGTAACTTCCCTCCATTGCACTATAAATACAGGCATTGGGGTGAGGACTAGGGAGGTTAGAAGCTGAACATTTTGAGGGTAAATGCTGGTGAAATTAAGACTCTTTGGTTGAGCTTGAGAGGAGAGATCACATACCTCTTGGTTCCATTGGAAAGTGAGTGAAACTTGTCAAAGTAGAGGAGACATCTTGTTGGACCCTGGGAGGAGCTTGTACAGCGTCAAGGCACAGGTTGTAAAGTTCTTCTTCTTTTGAATTAATACAATCAAACTCATTTTTCTCAACAAGTATCTTATGTTATTTGTTTCATGGACTCCTTGACTTTCATGTTAAATATGTTTTATGCAATTGGTTTTTCAGGTGCTATTTAATTTGTTTGCCTTGTTTGTGTTTGCAGATTCGCGAAGAGGAGCTCATTTGGATCAAGGGAGCGAGGGCATCCACAAACTTGCGAAGGACCCAAGGTAGGCCCTAAAAACACTTGTTTACCTTTGTTTATTAAAGCATATTTAGAGAAAGATAGTGTCTGGTTGGTTTGCTTGTCATTAGGTCTTCTTTAGATTCTAGGAAGGTCTATCTTGTCCGCAAGATCAACTCATTCTGTGTGACACACTGCGTCCACTTCATATGGTCCCATCTAGCGAATGCGAAGCTTGCCTTTGAAATCCTTAAATCGGGAGTCATAAAGTAATGCCCAATGCCCCACATGAAACACCTTACTTTTGATAAATTTATCATGCCATTTCATTCTCTGCTATTGAACAATAGTAGTCTTCTGGACAACTACTGATCGAATTTCATCCAACTCATACAGCTATTCCAGTCGGTGTTTCTGTGCTTCTGATAGGTCTAGACCTACTTCTAAAGCTATTCTAAACATACTGATCTCAAATTCCAGTAGAAAAAAGGGGGATTTCCCATAGACTAACTCAAAAGGAGAAAACCCAATTGTGTTCCGCCATGTTGTTCTATATGCCCATAAAGCTTTTGGAAGTTTCTGCACCCAATCCCGATAATGACTTGCTACTGTTTTTATCGAGATATTTTCCAATATCTTGTTTGTGCTTTCTACTTCTCCATTCGCCTAAGGGTGATAGGGGGTTCTCACTCTATGTTTGACCCCATATTTCTACATCAGATTCCCTATCATGTGAGATGTGAATTGCGATCCTCCATCCGATACAATTTCCCTTGGAGTACCGTATTGGGCAAAGATTTCTTCAAAGAGAAATTCTGCTACCACTTTCTCTGTTGCTCTTGTGACTGCTCTGGCTTCCACCCATTTGGTCACATAATCGGTGCAGACCAAGATGTAAGCTTTCTGATGAGAAGGTGGGTTGAAGGGTCCAACAAAATCTATGGCCCATTTCTCGAATGGTTCAAGGACTATCTGGGGCTGTAGAGGCATTTCGTCTACCTTCCTAGGTTGTCCCATCCATTGGCAACTGTCACACCTTCAGACATAATACTGAGCATCATGAAAGATGGAAGGCCAGTAATATCCCATTTGCAATAGTTTGTGACCTATTCTTTTATCTGAAAAATGTCCTCCATAGGGTCCATCATGTGCAGCCTTTAATATCTCATAGATATCATCTTCTGCCACACAATGCTGAATCTATTGGTCAACCCCTGTATGAAAGAGATATCCTACCATCCATGAATATCGAGTACTCTGATGAATAATCTTCCTTTGCTCCTTATATGACAGATGACGAGGCACCTTCCCTGTAGCAAGATAATTAGCAATATCTGCATACCACGGAGTGTTAGCAGAAACTGCAAAAAGATGTTCATTTGGAAAATTATCTTCAATTGGTGTATTCTTACCATCATTTTCTATCCTAGACAAGAAATATGCAACCACATTGTCCTTCCCTAGTTTATCTACTATAGTAATGTCAAATTCCTGCAGTAGCAACAACCATCTTGTAATGCGACCAGGGGTAATAGGTTTATCCATTAAATACCTGATAGTTGCATGATCAGTATGTACAAAGATAGTATACCCGGTAATGTAGTGCCGGAATTTGTTGATGGCGTAGATGATAGCAAGGAACTCTTTTTTAGTCACTGTGTAGTTTAATTAAGCAAGAGCCAAATTCTTACTAACATAGTAAACTGCATATGGTACCTTGTCCTCTTGCTGTCCTAATACTGCACCAATCGTTGTTTGGGAAGCATGTGTGTGAATATAGAAAGGTAATGCCCAGTCTAGCCCTCTAAGGATCGGAGCACTACAGACCAATTCCTTGATTTTCGTAAAGGTTGTATCACAGTCACCTGTCCATACAAAATCTAAATCTTTTGTTAGCAATTGAAACAATGGATGTGCTACTTTCATAAAAGTTTCTATAAAGGGCCTATAATAACCAGCACAACCAATAAAGCTGCATACCTGCGTGGGTGTTTTGGGTGTCGGGAAGTGCAGAATTACCTTTATCTTGGCTAGGTCCATCCGGATTCCTTCAGCTAAGAGCAAATATCCCAAAACAATTCCTTCATCCATCATCATATGGCATTTTACTATACTTAAGGAGACACGCGCCTGTATACACCTTTCGAGAACTTTCTCTAAATCTTTAAGCCCTTCTACAAATGAATCCCCATATGGAGTAAAGTCATCCATGTAAATTTCAACACTCTCATCCACCAAATCAGAGAAGATCCCCAAAATTGCCCTCTAGAACGTTGGAGGTGCATTACACAGGCCAAAAGGAAGGACCCAGTATGCAAATGTTCCCCAGGGGCATGTGAAAGTGTTTTTGTCTTGATCTTCAACAGCTATTTGGATCTGGTTATACCCACTAAATCCATCTAAGAAGGAGAAGAACTTTTTGCTGGCCAATGTGTCCAAAACATGGTCAATAAACAGTAAAGGAAAATGATCTTTCATCGTTGCCTTATTTAATTCTCTCTAATCGATGCATATCCGCCATTTCCCATTTTTCTTGGGGACCATTACTAATGGCGAAACCCATTGGCTATCTAAAATGGGGTAAATAAAACCTACGTCCAGTAATTTTTGAAGTTCTTCTTTCACAACATTTTTCAATGTGGGGTTCATTATTCTCTGAGGTTATCTTACAAGACGACAATCTTCCTTAATATATATAAGATGGGTACATAAATCAACAGGAATCCCCTTCATGTCTAAGTAATCCCAAGAGAAGGCTTCTTTATGTTTCCGAAGGACATCTACAAGTTGATTCTTTTGGGATTCTAACAAGTTTGTATTAATATTCAGGGTTTTTCCTGGTTCTAATTCCACTGGGACACTTCCATGGGGTGCATCAACAAGTAGCTCCTCTGATCCTTTTGTTGTTTCAATAGTTTCTTGTCTCTCGCAGCTTAGGATAGATTCTAGGATTTGTTGATTTGGCTCTGAAACAGAGCAAGGATCATCCATGAAAGAGGTGATTACATCATCCTTTGATTCCATTTTTAACTGAAGGTCATGTCCAATAGTGAGGATTGGTCTCAATTCCTCATTTTCCGTTTCAGGCTCTTTCCTAGATAAAATTTTCTTGCTACCTATTGGTTTTATGGATGGCTTTGGATCTGCAAGTGGGTATAGCACTAGATTCTCACTAGATTCTTAGTGTTGTGCCCATTTGAAATAACCATGTGCCCTGAATGGAACCCAATGTAAGCACCCACAGTAGCCAGCTATGGTTTGCCCAAAATCAAAGGATGGCCACCCACCAAAGATTACGTATATAAACAAGGAAATCTATGGGATAGTGCCCTGAATCCACTGAAATTGTTACATATTCTAACTTCCCTACAAGTTTTACTGTAGATCGGTCTGCCAATTCCAACACTGTAGGTGTATGTTTCAAGTTACGAAGACCTAATGTATGCATAGTTTTAGTGGTGATAACGTTAATGGCAGCACCCAGGTCTACCAGTACATTCAGAATCTCTACCCCATTAATTTGTACTGTCAAAATTTGGTTCCCTGGATCTCCATACTGTACAGGCATTGACTTTCCCATCATGCAATCTCACAATTTTCCCATAACATGAATAGTAAGGGGGTCTTTGGATTTCTTTGTAGGTTTCTTTGAACAACATTCCATGAGAGTCTTTGCATATATCGGTTCGTCCTTCATAGCTTGTAACAGGGGAATTTTGACAAATAAGTTCTGCAATTCACCTAATAAATCGAATTCAGCTTGAGGGCTTGGTTTACTCAAAGTTAGTCTCTTAGGATAAGGTGGTTCAGATTGATATTGTTTTCCAGGAGGCGGCTGGTTTCTATCAGTTTGTTTTGGCTCTTTATCATTTAATTCTAATTCCTTGCCTTCACCATCAAGTTTTTCAATGATAACTGGAGGAGGTTGAACATTGACTGTCTGCCCTGATCGCAAATTCATTTTATACAACTCTGCAGTAGAAATGCTATACGAAGGTAGGTTAAGAGTGTCAATTTGATGAACTCCCTTGTTATTAGGATTCGGGTTAGGTTGTATTGGAAGCTGAGGACGAGCAGGTTGATTACCAGGAGGCACATTAGAGGGTAGTTGTAGTTGTTGCTGGGGCATCGGCTAAGGAAACTATCCAGGAGGGGATCCTCGCCATGTTGCAGCCCATGGGGAGCTCGAACTGGCTTGAGGGTTCCATTACTGCCAAGGTGGAAACTAGTATTGTGGCCACATGGGAGGATATGGCATAGACTAAGGATTCATATTAGAATGATTGAAATATTGAGATGGATCTGAGTACATACCTTGATTTCCCATTGGTGGTCGAGGCTTCCATGGCTTTCTAGACCCCATGATGTACAGTTGCTCTGTGTTTTCTCCTGTCCCTTGAAACACTGCTTTCAGGCTTGGCAAGGAGGGACATGAGCTTGTTGCATGATTTAAATCACATATTGCACATTCCTCTATTGAGTTTAATGGACATTCCCTCTCTGGATGCTTCTTTCTACACTTCAGGCAGAATATAGCCATGGTCCTTTCTAATTCCAGCTGCTTATGTTTTACTTGTAGCGTATCCATTTGTGTCGACAGAGTACTCAGGATATCCATTCTCAAGTTGTCTAGCAGGTTTCCAATTTCTGCCTTCGTAACACCCCCGCCAAAAATCTTTGTTGAGCGAATCCCTTGTCTGTTTCTTGCAAGCCCTCTCAACCACTAAATTCATAGCTCACAAAAAACTTTGAAGCTTTCCTTGGAGATGTCTCCCTTTCCTACGATGTTCAACAGTTTGAAGGAGTCCTCACGAAAAGCCCGAAGGAGGATAATTTTTAAAATTTCCTTATCCAAGTCGGAGTGACCTGACCTCTGTAAGGTGTACTTGAGTCATTCCACACAATCTTCTAAGATCTTGTCTTCTTTTTGTGTGAACTTAAAAAGTTCCTCCATGATGTTCCGGGATTTGCAGTAATACTGGTATTTTTCCAGAAAAGTTGTCCGCATATCATCCCGTGTGGAAATAGAGCTTACTCAAAGGCCCATAAACCATCACAGAGCTGCCCCTTTTAATGTAGCAGGGAAAATTTTTAACTTCTGGGAATCCATCTTGTAGTCATACCCCCGACACACTATGTCAAATTCGAATAAAAATGTGTCGGGGTCTTCTGAAACAAGCCCATGAAAGCTTGGTAAGGCTGCTAAAGGAATAGGTTTTATGGGCGCACTAGCTCCCAGATCCCTGATCGGAAACTCGATGGTGGAGGTTGTGGGAGCCATAAGTATCCTCCAATAACTACTGGGTATTTCAACAGGCTCTGTGGAAGATGGCTAAGGATTCCTTACCACTCATATTTGAGTTGCTTTAACAGCAGTTCCCCGGTCCCTTGGTGATGCAAGTACCCCTTCATTTCCTTCTTTTGCATCCTAATGACTTGATCCCTCGGCTACAACCTCCTTTCCTTTGCTGGAGTGGTCTGACCCTGTCGATGTTCTGCTTGCAACCTATTCCCCTTCTATTACCAGCGTAAGGTTTCCCTGGTCACGTATACTGCTAGATGTTTCCTCAATTGCTGGAGGGACCTGCTATGTCAAATCACCAAAGAATGTTGTAGACACCACTAGTTGATCTACTGATTGTTCCTCGGACTTTTCTTTCCATGCACCTAGTCTCATGGCTATGTGAGAGGATGCTTCTAATTCAGCCTTTGCTATAATTTGCTGGATATAGGTCTTTCTTCCCAAGTCCGGTCCTCCCCTCTTTGGGGCTCTTCCTCTGCCCCTCTTATTTGGTCCCCTGTTCATACAAATGTTGATATGACAAAAGGTATTGGTATCAACCTACAATGCTTTATTCTTGAGGTAAGGTGTCAAAGGACCATTCCTTCCCCAAGACAAAAGAACTTACAAAAAGAGAGACAACTAAAAAAAAACAGGAATCTAGGGTTCAGGGCCCGGAGCAGGGCATCAAAGGACTCCTCCCTCCCTAGGACAAGAACCAGGAACAAACACACACCTCCGAGAAGACCTAATACTTCCAAATCTAAAGCAGGGTGTCAAAAGACTCCTCCCTCCCCAGGGTAAAAGCTAGGGTTTCCCAAACTTAAAATACACAAGAGTTTGAAAGAAATAAATCTAACTCAGGGCTTGGAGCGGGGCGTCAAAAGACTCCTCCCTCCCGAGGACAAGAGAGTGGCCCAATCAAACAGAAAAACAAGAAGAAAGAACACCTATGCTCAGGACCTGAAGCAGAGTGAGAAAACTCGTTCTCTCCCAAGGACGAGAGATTGACCCTCTGGTTGGTCTAAATCATGTCCCACACCCTATTAGCCTCCCCGACAACGACGCCAAAATGCTGGTATCTAGGTATGAACAATCTATTCACCTTTTTCCTACATTAATTTATCAATCCGGGTGCGTATCCTTTTAAGGCAACGTGCAAGGCATATGCAGGGGCAAGAGTACAGTCCGTTCCAACCAAGGGTTCACGATTAAGATTCAAAACATAGCTGTAAAACTGAACTAAATATAGAACTCCAAAAAAGCAATTACAAGGATTAACGAACTGTAACAACAAGCATAAAATAACAAATAACACACACAGAAAGATGCAACACCTGATCAGGAGAGCGGGCCCAACTCTCTAATTAGGGCTGCGTTAATCACAGGGAAGAATGGAGCAGCAAAAGAGATGATATTTTATTAATCTATAAAGGGCCATTACAATATCGATGGGGAGTCCCCCAATTATAGGAATAACCTGTATTTTATACACAACGAGGGAGAACAACATCTTTCCCCAAAACTTGGTAACCGTATACCCAAAAATGTACATTAGTTTGGAATGGCACCAACACTAGGTAGACAAGATCAGTGAAATGCCCAAGAATGGTTTATGGATATGTGACTCCAGCTGTGCGGCCTCCTTATGGCTAGTCGTTGCTGTGAATTGTGGATCTGTTGCGGGATACTGAAGCATTGGTTCCTATTCTCCAGAAGTTGTAGTCAAACATACGTTTTAGTGTCACGAATAGGAAAACCCCATCACTTTACTTCATTAATAAAATATTCCAATAGAATAAAAAAGGGGGTAATTACCTTGCAGATTGAGCACAGTAAACATAGGTAAATAAGTGCAAAGAGGTAAAAAAGGGTGATGGAAATGCAACAGAAAGATAGCCTGATTTGGTGCCCAACATAATGCGACCATAATTGCAAAGAAATTTGCAATAGTAGCCGATGAGACCCAAGAATCCTCCTAACTCTTCAAGGTCTTTGGTTGTGGCTAATCCCGCATTGACTGGATCTTTTTGGGATCCACCCTGAAACCGTCACATCCCACGGTGTGGCCCAAATACTCGACTTCTTTCATGCCAAAAGAGCACTTGGACAATTTGATAAATAATTTATGCTTTCGGAGTAGTTGCAAGAGAAAGTCTACATGCTGAAGATGTTTTTCCCAGGTGAGGTTGTAGATGAGAATGTCATCAAAGAAAACAAGGACAATTTTTTTGAGATATGGTATGAGCAGGTGATTCATGAGGCTCTGAAAAGTGGATGGGGCATTATAGAGACCAAATGGGATGACCAGGAATTCATAATGACCTTCATGAGTTCAGAAAGCCACCTTGGGAATGTCTACTTCTTTCATGTGTATTTGGTGATAGCTTGAGCGAAGATCTAGCTTAGTAATGAACTGAGCACCATTTAGTTCATCCAGCAAATCATCAACAACTGGGATAGGTAATTTATCTTTGACCGTAACCTTGTTGAGGGCACTAAAGTCTAGACACATGCGCGATTCCCCATCTTTCTTGAGCACCATGACCATGAGTGATGAATAACGACTAATGCTAGGACAAATGACACCGGCTTCCAGGAGTTCCTTGATGATTTTTTCAATTTCATTCTTTTGGGAAAAAGGGTGTCTATATGGGCACACATTTGCTAGTTGTGCCCCTAGGACCAAAGTGATGCTATGGTCATGTTCCCCTCTAGAGGGTGGAAGCTTGTGAGGTTTATCAAAGACCTGCAGGTGGTTCTTTAAGACCTGTTGCATCTCATGATGAATATGAAGAGTAGTGGTCTCGATGGCCTGAATGGCATTAAATTGGGCGATAACTCCATGATGGCCCTTTTTTAACAACTTTTCCATTCGATGCAAGCTAATGATAGAAGGAGTACCTGCCTGGAGTTTGCGAAGGGTATGTGTGTGGTCATTCCCTTAAAGCTCATATATAACTCCTAGAAATCCATTATGATGGGGCCTAGTGTGCAGATTCATTCAGCACCTAAGAAAATGTCACAACCACCCATGTTGATGGCAAACATGTGGGTCTTTAGGTGGTAATCTCCCATCTGAAGTTTGATATTTGCACAACGGCCTTCGTATTTCAATGTCGCTCCATCAGCAATCTGGACCTAGAAATTAGAGATTGCTCTAACAAAACAATGAACAGCTTCTACGACTCTATGATGGATAAAGTTATGCATGCTGCCACTATCAATTAGTACTACTACCGTCGATGTTTAATAAAACCTTTGATTTTGAGCTTTTAGGGAAAAGAAATGCCTGCCAAAGCATGGAACAAGATAACTGGTTCTTCTAGTGTAGCTGTGAGCTCATTGTCTTGCTAGTTGTCATCATCTTCCTCCTCTGGTCCCTCACAGGGTGGGTCTTCCTTAGATGAACTATGATCAGTAGCATCAATTTGAAAGAATTTGGGTTCCTTGCATTTATGCCCCAGGGAGTATTTGTCATCACAGTAGTAACACAGTCCTTGCTTTCTTCTTTCAACCATTTCTGCGGGGGATGCCTTTTAAACCTTAAGTGTTTGGGTAGTGCCCTGAGCCTGGGTGGGGCGTCCCTTGGCTATGAAATTTGGACAAGGCGACTGTGCCGCTAAATCACGTCCCACTTTGATAGCCTTTATGCAAGCTTCTATCCATATGGCTGGGTGGTGCATCGGGACGTGGGCTTGGATGGCTTCTTTGAGACCACTTATAAAACATTCCAAGTAGAATTCATCTGCTAGACCTACTATGCGGAAGGCCAATTTCTCAAAGGATGTAATATAGTCGTTTACTGTGCCTGTCTATCTGACCTTAGTAAGACGACCCAAAAAATTAGATTCCCGGTCAAAGCGGTCACAAATGGATTTCGTAAACACCTGCCAAGTAATTGTCCTTGGATAGCATTTATGATGCCACTACCACCATTGCCATCTTTCTTGGTCCAAGTAGAGGCCTCCCACATGTAGTTTAGTTTCATCATCTACAATGTGATTCAAAGTGCAATATTGTTGCATTTGTACTACCCATATTTCCGGATTAGAGCCATCAAATTTGTACATGTCTAGCTTGGGAGGTCGAGGGTGGGAATGTTGGTGATTTCCATGGAAGTGAAGATGATGGCTAGATTCTCCTTCATGGTCTTCATTAAAACCATCTGCCTCCGATTGTAACGTCGACTTGCCCTTTGTGACTATGGTTGTTAATGTCTTCAGATAATCCATTATCCAATCCAAAAAAATTTCAATGGTATCGATCTTTTCATTGGCCATGGCTTGAGCTCTGGTTTCTACCATACACAGATCTTGGTCACTTGTCTTCACTTTGAAAAAATTTGGGACCACTCGAAAATTGAAGGTGACAAGTGAATTGTACCACCGCACTTAGCTCTTCGTCCTAATTCTTATGGGTTAAGTCTCTTATAAGCGTCCCGGGCGGGCCTCAGATTGTTTATTTTTATTTTTTATACTCCGAACGGAGTTTTACTCCCCACTTATCAATACTTCAGTAGCCAATTTCCAGAAAAGTTAATCCTGCCCAATGTCCTGCAAGAATCTGCCGAGCATATAGGAGCCACAAGCCACCGTACACAAATGGTCAGATCTGTCTGTGAAACCCTCAACTACTGAATGTGAGTTGGACTGCGGCAGCAACCGAACCCCGGATACTAAATCTGAATGGTATTGTGGCAGCAAACCTTGAAGTGGTGGATCTGATTGTTGCAACAGCAACAGAAACCGAACTACTACATCTGATATGGCAAAGAAGATGATGGGCGATCTTCAGAGATACGAGGGGCCTATGGTCACAAGGAGTGTCAAGTGCTACAGATTGCAATAAACATAAGGGTTCAACAATATTACTCAACCCAATCTTTTAGGGAACTAAGTAAGGACGATCAACCATACCCTTAGCCATACTACCCGACTACCCTATCATACACGTGATTAATCTCCCCGAATGTTGTTCTTGGTGTACTGTAGCAACAAGATGGCCAACAGTTTATCTATGACAATGTTTCAGGTGAGCCTAGGGGACTTCTGATATACCTAGAGGTTATGTGGAAGACAGTCTGTGCATAGTTCTCTCTGATGTGCTACTACTTGAAGGGGTACCCACAAGGGTTACAAGGGAGTCCAACAAGCGTCACCACCTCTTTTTTTCCTGTGTGAATGCCTCCCCAAATCCATAGGTTTACATGCTCAATGACAGATTTCTTGGTTTAAAGACGCTAGAACACATCTCTAGCCAAAAAAAAATCTGCTAAAAATGTAGATACCATCGGCCCTGGAAAGCACTCTCATACCACTCGTTATGCTCTTGACCTACGAGAAGATGCCAGAATACCAAATATATGAAGAAATACAACCTAGAACATAGAAAAAAATGAGAAATAACAACATGTATTTTATTATTCAGAGATGAAAGAAATGTTCACTTGCCTCTTCGAGGGGGCAACCTCCAATAGAGCAGGGCTCGATTACAAAATAAGACACGACACTCCTCAATGGGAGTCTCTATCCTTTATATAGGATTCATACATGCAATACCATGGGTCAGTACCATGGTTCTCTTAATACCATCTATCTAATACCATGGCCCGTTTGCAACTAACTGTGGTCCCTTTCTTTAAATGCAGGTCAACCACTTATAATTATTAATATGCTCTTTATTGACTCTTTACTAACTATAACTATGACTCAACCCTATTACATAAATAAGGGGTTAGGGTTGGACCCCAACAAAGAACACAAGGGGCAGTGTTCCTCTCAAGGGGAGGGAGCTATAACATACGGCGAGACATCATGAACTGTTTTTACCAAGTTTAATTTCATTTTGTTGTTGAAAATAGCAACAAGAAATGGTAAAAATATAAATGTTATAAATAGCATTTCAGGTACCATTGTGGAAAATAGCAGCAATGAATGATAAAATAGAAATGCTAAAAATAGCATTGCTATAAATAGCATTTCAGGATAGATTCCAATTTTAATTAGTCCTTGAATTAAAATTGAGAATTAAAACTCGAATTTAGTCTCACTAGTTGTTTGAAAAATAATTAATTAATTCATCTTGAGTTAATTAGTTGGAGAGAATCAAACATGAAGTCTATGTGAGGACATGCAACAGTTATCCCTTTGACTGAGGAAGTTATCCCTTAATTAAGGAGATATGGATGAGTTGTATTTGAGTTGTAATTAGTTAGCTCAGTTAACTGAGTTAAGTCTAGTTAAATTAGTTCCAAATAGTTGGAGGAAGTAACTGTGAGTTCAATCAGTTAATGCATGCACGCATGCAAGTAGTGTTCTCCAGATAACTGAATATTCTCTCATAAATACCTCATGCATGTCAGTTCAGAGAAAGACTCAGTTGAGATTAAATGAAGGGACTGTGTACTATCAGTTGGAGGAATTTTCCTATAAAGGAAACTCATCCATGCAGAAGGAATTCATTCCTTCAGGAGCACAGTTATTTTAGAGGCCAGAGCAGTGTGTGAGGAATTATTATACACAGATGGTAGCTTGAGGACCCAGGAGAAACTACGTAAGGAAATAGGAGGCTTGGAGGACTGAAGGAAGGCATATGTGTTGTCTATTCTGTCTATGAGCACCAGTGAGGGATTGTACTGAGAGCTAGATAGCTTGTGAGCTAAAGCTTTGTGTAATCCTGAGATATTTCCACTTGTATGATAATACAGATAGTGCGGGTTTTAGCTAAGGCTTTCCCCAGAGTATTCTTCTGTGTTTCATGTGTGATTGTATCTTCTTCTCTATTATATGTGTTCTATTTGATCTTGCTCAAAATTGATTAAGCTTCTACAAGTTTGATAGTAGAAGTAGATTAAGTATTTTTCTTTAGTACATTGCATAATTAGTTTAATCTACGATGAAATTCCTACATGGTATCAAAGCTAGTTGATCCATAGAGAAATTTCTACATGGTATCAGAGCTAGTTGATCCATAGAGAAATTTCTACATCGTATCAGAGCAAAGGTTATCAAAGTAGAGAATAGTATACAAAGAAGGGAGAATTTCGAAGTTTGAAGTTCTTGATTGTAGGTGCAAAATTGATTTCTTATCACATCTCAAATTTCACCAATGGCATTCAATAGCTTGAGACTCGAGTATTCCCTGGATGGTAGCTTGAATTACATAGCATGTAACGATCGCATGGAGGCAGTATTAGAGGACAATGGTTTGAAGGACTTCATTGATCAAGAAGTCCCCAAGCCAACATCAGAGCATGCCCAAGAATTGGCAGAATGGAAGAAATGTGTGGTGAGAGTGAGGAGGATTCTTCTAGATAGAGTGCGAGACCATATTGTCTTGAGTCTCCATGGGAAGGAGACTCTGTTTTCAATTTGGAAGACATTGAAGGATTTATATCAGAACAACAGTGACCAGAGGAAGCTGGCACTGAAGGACAAGCTTTGGAAAATCAAGTGTGAAGAGGGTGACATGATCTCTACATATCCGAACAAGCTCACCACCTGCAAAGATGATCTTGGAAGTGTAGGAATCATGATAGTCGATGATGATATGGTGAGTCTTTCTCTCCTCGGTCTTCCTAAGAGTTGGCATAGTTACCAGGACTTAGTGAATGGAAGAGAGAAACTACTAGATTGGGAATGACTGTGGTCAGATCTGATGTGGGAGGAGATCACGAGGAGCATCAGAGATGGTTCTCCATCCAAGGATGATGAAGAAAATTTTGCCTTAGCGAGTAAGGCAAGGAAAGAGAAGGAGAAGGATTCTCATCCCAAATTGAGTTCTTCTCATGGTGGGAAGAAGATTGACAAATCTAAAGTGAGATGCTTTAACTGTCATGATGTGGGACATTATGCAACTAATTGTCCATTGAAGAAATCCAAGAAGGGATCCTTAGAAGGATCTGAAGGTGAGGCATTGGACTCTCAGCTTGAATTGGATTTTACCCTCATCGCATGCATGGTTTCATCGATGATGGGTTGTGGTTGGTTTCTTGACAGTGGAGCCTCATTCCACATGACCGACGATAAAAGTTTATTCAGTACCTTGGAGGAGAAAGACCTTAATATACTCATAGAGATGGGTGATGATGAAAGGTTTAGTGTTTCAGGAGTAGGCACAGTTTCTTTTTAGAGGGAGCATGGAGCTCGCATCACCTTGATAGATGTGAAGTATATTCCATGACTGAAGAAGAACTTGGTGTCGATCGTGATGTTGGAGGACAAAGGCTATGATGTAGTCTTCAGTAAGCGAAAGGTTTTCCTTAGACACATCACCACAAGACAAGTGAAGTAGATCACTTCACGAGTCAAGAACCTGTATGCTCTTGAGGATCAAGATGCATGCAAAGCCTTGAGGAGCAAGACAAATGTTGGAGACTTGGTGGTTGAGAGGGAGAGTACATTACCTCTCAACATGCAGCGCCAAAAGAAGTCTGAGACAATTATGGAGGAGCCACAATTGGTGAAGCATCTTCAGGAGGTTGTGGAGTAGCCATAACTGGAGAAGATGAGAGGAGACTGAGTGGAGGCATCCACTCATGTAGAGACCTCCAGTAGGGGGAAATTTAGAGCTAAGTGGGTAGAAGGATCACGTGCATTAATACCTCTAGGTGGGAGGTGGGGCGATGTGAAGTGATAGTCCCAAGAAGGCTAAAATAGGGGCAGGATCCTTGAGGTGTCCAACCTCTTTGATTAGACCTTGCTACAAGAGCCTCGACGAGGAGTAGCAGGATTGGTGAAGTGGGTAGAGACAGGTGCAGATGGATCAACAGAGGAATCTTCAACATTAGAGGGTGTTTCTAGCCCAACAAGGAGGTAAGTTGGGAGATCAGTCACTTACTTATCAGTAACTGAGTTGCAGTGCAGCAGTGGCCAGCATGATGAAACATGATGAGAGGAGGTGCAGTGCTAGGAGATAGGACCAGCAACAACACAGATGCAACAGGAGGAATCAGTGTGATTGATGCAGTCAGAGATCAAAGTCACAGAGGCTAGAGCAGTGAGATACTAAAGGGCACAGAGGGCAAAGTTTTCAGTCGATAGAGGCAATAACAGTCAGAGACTTTGATGACAGAGGCATCATTATGATTCAGGTTGGATATTTTTGTTTCTGGAGTTGCTGGAGCAACAACACTTGAGAGAAGTGTTTCATGCAGAACATTCCAAAGGTTCAGGATCGGGTTCGAGTTGAATGCCTTTTTTGTTGAGAGGGAGTGTTGAAAATAGCAACAAGAAATGCTAAAAAATAGAAATGCTATAAATAGAATTCCTATAAACAACATTTTAGGTACCAATGTGGAAAATAGCAACAAGGAATGATAAAATATAAATGCTAAAAATAGCATTACTATAAATAGCATTTCAGGATAGATTCCAATTTTAATTAGTCCCTGAATTAAAATTGAGAATTAAAATTCGAATTTAGTCTCACTAGATGTTTGAAAAATAATTAATTAATTCATCTTGAGCTAATTAGTTAGAGAAAATCAAACATGAAGTCTATGTGAGGACATGCAACAACTATCCCTTTCATTGAGGAAGTTATCCCTTAATTAAGGAGATAAGGATGAGTTGTATTTGAGTTGTAATTAGTTAGCTCAGTTAACTGAGTTAAGTCCAGTTAAATTAGTTCCAAACAGTTGGAGGAACTAATTGTGAGTTCAGTCAGTTAATGCATGCATGCATGCAACAAGCGTTCTCCAGATAACTGAATATTCTCTCATAAATAACTCATGCATGTTAGTTCAGAGAAAGACCCAGTTGAGATTAAATGAAGGGACAGTGTACTATTAGTTGCAGGAATTTTCCTATAAAGGAAACTCATCCATGCATAAGGAATTCATTCCTTCAGGATTGCACAGTTATTTCAGAGGCCAGAGGAGTGTGTGAGGAATTATTACACACAGGTGGCAGCTTGAGGACCCAGGAGAAACTGCACAAGGAAATAGGAGGCTTGGAGGACTGAAGGAAGGCATATGTGTTGTCTCTTCTGTCTATAAGCAGTAATGAGGGATTGTACTAAGAGCTGGATAGCTTGTGAGTTAAATCTTTGTGTAATCCTGAGATATTTCCACTTGTATGAAAATATAGATAGCGAGGTTTTTAGCTGAGGATTTCCCCAGAGTATTCTTTTGTGTTTCATGTGTGATTGAATCTTCTTCTGTGTTATATGTGTTCTATATCTTGCTCAAAATCGATTAAGCCTCCGCAAGTTTGATGGTAGAAGTAGATTAAGTATTTTTCTTTAGTATCTTGCATAATCAGTTTAATCTACAGTGAAATTTCTACACATTTATGTTTTATTTAAACTATTAAAACTATTGGGCTTAAATAGCTGCCAGAACAAATACTGTTAATTATTACTTAAAAGGCTTTGGACCAAATTGTTAAAATATCAGAGAAACAGTTGAATTAACTTCTAAGAACAGTTGCAATTGTTCATTCACCCTTTTCCTTAAGAGGAAAAAGCACAGAACCCTGGGGGGTTAGAGGAAACAGGATTGTGAAGAATTCTTCCTTGAGCTGGCAAGCCTAACGAATGGGAAAGAAAATTGCGGTAATAGTTATGGGATATGAGACTTGAGGCTGGACAGAGTCTTGGGACTAAAGGTACCCAATTGTTCCTGATTGATAGATGTGTAAGGGCTCGTAGGGGGAGTCTAGACGTAATTGCCAGTTCCGAGGACATATAAATGGAAACAGTAAAGCAAATGCCTTACCTGTTCTCTGTAGTTTATAAATAAATGAATTGTCTGAGATCGTAAAATGAATTACAATGCAATATATGTCTAAATATCAGTACTTCAATATACTCCGGAAATCTTTCCTCAAACTGTAGAAGGAAATCAACATGGAGAACCTTTCTCTATACATTTAGATTAAATCTATAGTCGCATTACATTTCAACATGCACCTATGGCTTGTAACCTTGGACAAGTTCAGAAAGAACTCATCCAGAGCCATGTACCCCTTTTCCTTTAACCAAATTCCATGATTTCTAATCATACGTATCACAATTATATTTAAGCTATCTGCTAAATTCACTTAAAACGAATGGCGTAGTTCGCCAAAGCTGCTGAGGAAATCATACAAAAGAAATACCCTTCGGTTAGTTACAATCAACCATTTCCAAACTCAATCATTGATTCTACAGTAAACCGGAATATATATTAAAACCCAAAATTCATTAACAAATCAAATTATAACTATATCTCGTTGGAGACGGTCTAGTTTTGAAATACTGTACAAGAATTCATAAATAAGTTATGTGAAGTGTTCGAAGAGAACACGCAGGAAAAGACCTGAGTGATATAAACCTGGTACGGCTTATATAAGCCGATAATATCCCAAAATGACAAATATTACTACAAATCATAATTAATAGCACATCTTGGCCATGGCATCGAACACCAACTATTACAACTCCTGAAACTCTATCTCTCAGAAACCAGTTCATAGAACCAAGGCACACAAGCGTAGATTCTAACACACCTGGAAAGTGAGGAAAGGAGCGAAGCTTATCAAAGATTTCACTCTCGAAAATGCACAGAACAAGCGAGGGTTTCGAGCTAGATTCGAAGACCTTACCTGCACAACAAATCAACTATGAGAAAAAAAGCCTCTGTAATAGCTCGTTCCATATTATCAACCATGGGAGATAGGGATAGCTTACCTGTGTGAAAGCTGGGTAGCCATTGAAGCTATGACCAAGCCTGCACAGAATCAGAACACCTCAGCCGAGGAAGAAATGGAAATCATATAAACTTAAAGACATTAAATCATTAGTTCAACAATGTTTACCTCAGGTTGTTGTGGTAGAAGCTTTCTCCTCGAGATTGCTAAAGACCAGGTCGTGCCCTCCATCGTTGTTCCAAATCACCCAAGAACCTGCCAAGTAACTCAAGAACTGTCACAACATACCATCACAACAGAGGAAAAAGAATTAGTAGAATAATGTGAGCAACAAGCGGGACAAAGATAGGCACCTGAAGCTTCAAAGGAAAAATGGCTGAAGCTTTTCACAGGGTCGCCATAACAAAGCAGAGCACTGAGACACAAAATAGCCAAATGAACTAGTTTTTCTGCCAAAACAGCTAATAAACCCTCCAGTAAAAATTGAACAATCAAGAGCATAAATCTTAGCAGATTGAATGGTAGACAGGAAGCCAGTGTAGTTTCGAGACTCTTCCAAGGTAGGGTAGGTAGGGTCATTAATGCCATCATAGGTGGCGAGTACAAGCATGTATGAACTAGGTCGGAAGAGACCGAGGGGCTCGTCCACATTAATGGAGGGAAGCCTTCCCGAGGTTGATTAAGGCATGCGAAATCAATATATGTAGCTTTGGAGTGAACCACGTAGGCTGCCAGCATGGAGAACACGTACCAACCCTGTAGCACAATCTCTAGGCCCAATTCATAATACAGTCAAACTTTGTTAATACGGTTCAATCATATGGGTCCACGAAGTGATGGACCAAGTGAATGCAAGAAATTATTTTAATTATGATTATTGTATGATAGGTAAAAGAATTAATTTTTTTTTTGTTAATAGATAGGATGTTACAAATGGTATCAGAGCCCAGGCTCGCATATTAAGACTTTTGGATTATTCTAATAGTCAATTAAGTTGTGATACTTCTATATATATGAAATAAAATAAAATGAGTTTTGGTTGAATATGAACACAAAAGGTGAAAGTGGGAATTGTTATTAGCACCAAGGGTAAAAAGCATTGGAGCCCTAGCTCATCGAGCCAGCTATAGGTGCCTTATGTAGAGGCCAACCCAAAATTATGGGTGCAATTGGGAGAAGAATCGAGATAGGCCAACGCTACCCTGCTCGAAAGAGTACAGTAGCTTCGAGCAAAGATGATGAACCTTATAACAAATAACAAATGATTAAGATAGGAGTAGGAGAAGATCCTTAAAAGTATGTCAAATCAACAAAATCAAAGAGGACCAGACCCTAGTACAGAAAATAGAGAAAAGACCCCAACTGCTCATAATGAGGAAGATAATGCACAATCCACAAAAGGTCATAAAGAAGAAGATGAAGGGTGTTCAAATACCGTTTTTTACCAAAGGAATCCAAAAAGGCCAAAGACAGAGTTACAAGGTGAGTTCAAGAAAATCAAACCCTTGCGGATCAAAGGAGAGTCAGAAGAAGCAGCAGAAGCTTGGCTGATAGACATGAGTAAATACTTCCAGATCTATGAATATACTGAAAAACTTAAATCAAGGTTGATAGTTTAGCAATTACGAGGAAAATCCACCCTTTGGTGGGAAGAAATTAAAATCATAAGAAAGATTGATGAGGAACAAGTAACATGACAAGAATTCCATAAACACTTTAAAGCTAAGTATTTAATAGAATGTTATTATGACGAAAAGGCAAAAGAATTCCATGAGTTAAGACTGGGAACCCTAACCATGGATGAATATGTAACACACTTTACTTCCCTGTTGTGATACATCCCTTATATGCAAGAAGAGAAAGCTAAGATCTAATGGTTTATTAGTAGTTTTTCGAACTTCATGAAGGAAAAACTAGAATTCGATTATCCTAGAACCATGAATGATGTAGTCCAGAAGGCCCGCATCTGTTATCAGTAGATGAAGCAGAAAAATGAGGGATCTAAAGGAGCTACTCCCAAGAAAATGAGGAATTTACCACTGAACAGGCATGAGAAAGCATACATGGCAGAAACAATCAACAAATGACCTTCGTAAAATTTGCAAGAAATCCACCCAGAACTTGGACATTCATTGAGAATAAACAACCTAAATGAATTAGTACAACTGCTACTGAACAACCACCAAAACCAACATTGCAATGTTGGGGATGTAGAGAAGCGCAATGTTACAAAAGCTGCCCACACAAAGCTCAAACTGAGCAACTTTCTAACATGCAAGAAACCTTTACAGTAGGGGATATCATAAGGAGCATGCCCATAATTAATGTTTCCCTGGACGATCATCAGCCATGCTATCATCCCATCATGATCGAATGCAAAAGTATGATTGTTGATCAATATATTTCTATTTTATTTGATCTAGGTGCTAGCCTAAGTTACATTACTCCTCAAGTGGTAGAAAGATGTCAACTGCAAAGTAGTAAATATAAGCAGTCATTGCTAGTTCAACTAGCTACTAGAACAAAAAGAAAGGTGTCAGCTAAAACATAAAATTTCCCTATAATAGTTTCAGGACAACCTATCTGGGTTAATCTGAATATTCTTCCCCTGGGCTCATATGATGTATTAATAGGGATGGACTGGTTAGAAGGTTACTGGTCCCTGGTGGATTGCAAAGAAAAGTCCGTAAGTTATCTTACCGAGTCAGGACAGCGGAAGGAAATTCAGGGAATCAAGAAAAATATCAAGTTGCGCCCTATTACAGCCAATTAGCTCGGAAGATGTATAAGGAAAGGTTGCCAAATTTATGTTGTCCAGGTAGGGTACAACAATGATAAAAATAAAATGACCTCTTTAGAGAATATCCCTATAATCTAGGATTTCTTAGATGTATTTCCTGAATCTATTCCTGGATTACTGCCAAGGTGAGATATCAATTTTACCATTGAGCTAGTGCCCAGAGAAGCCCCTATTTCGAAAGCCCCTTATCATATGAGTGTTCCAAGGTTGACTGAACTTAAAATGCAGCTGCAAGAGCTGTTAGATAAAGGGTACATATGCCCAAGTGTGTCTCCTTGGGGAGCCTCGGTGCTATTTGTACGCAAAAAGGACAAAGCCTTATGATTATGCATTGACTATCGTCAACTAAATAATCTTACCATCAACAACAACTACCCGCTACCTCACATCGATGACTTATTTGATCAAGTGCAGGGAGCTAGCATGTTCTCGAAAATCAATTTAAGGTCCAGATACCACCAAATTAGAATAAAGGATGAAGACATCTGTAAAACCACATTCCGAACTCGTTATGGACATTACGAGTTCATGGTACTGCCTTTTGGCCTTACCAATGTACTAGCCACATTCATGAGCCTAATGCATAGTATTTTTCAACTATTTCTAGATAAATTTGTACTGATTTTTATCGACAATATACTAATATACTTTAAAAACTAGGAGGAACATGAGAAGCACTTGAGAACATTACTATAGAATTTGCAAGAAAACTAGCTATACACGAAGTTTAGCAAGTGCGATTTTTATAAAGATCAAATCTAGTACCTAGGCCATGCTATATCAGCAAAAGGGATAGCAGTGGATCCAGAGAAATTCAAAACTATTATGGAATGGACCACACTGAAAAACGTGGCCAATATAAGATCCTTCTTAGGCTTGGCAGGGTATTACTGATGATTTATTAAGGCCTTTATGAAAATAGCCTTCCCAATGACTTCACTTCAAAAAAAGGGACGAGATTTCCATTGGACAACAGAATGCCAACAAAGTTTTGAGCAGCTAAAACAACTACTTACAACTGATCCAATGCTAAAGGTAGCAAATCCGGAAAAATCCTTTGTAGTATGTACAGCTGCGAGCAAAGAAGGCGTCGATGGAGTATTAACTTAGGTGGGAAAGGTCATTGCCTATGAGTCACAAAAACTAAAGGATTATGAGCAGTGCTACTCTGCTTATGATTTGGAGTTGATAATAGTGGTGCATGCACTAAAGATGTAGTGGCACTATCGTCTGGGGAAGAAATTTATGTTGTTAACTAACCATATCATTCTAACAAATTTCTTTAATCAGACTAATTTAAATGCATGCCAGGCCAGATGGACCGCATTCCTAAGTGAATTTGATTTTGACTTGG